>CM070484.1:44211544-44221544 GCA_036324585.1 Champsocephalus esox
TGTTTGTGTGTGGTGTGTTTGTTGTGTTTGTTGTTGTGTTTTTGTGTTGTGTTTGTTGTTGTGTGTGTTGTTGTGTTTGTGTTGTTTGTGGTGTTTGTGTTTTGTGTGTTGTTGTGTGTGTGTTGTTGTTTGTGTGTTTTGTGTGTTGTTGTTTGTTGTGTGTGTGTGTTGTGTTGTTTGTGTTTGTGTGTGTGTGTTGTGTGTTGTTGTGTGTGTGTGGTTTGTTTGTGTTTTGTTGTGTGTTTGTTGTTGTGTTTGTGTGTGTTGTGTTGTGTTGTGTGTGTTGTGTGTGTGTGTTTGTGTTTGTTTTGTGTGTTGTGTGTGTTTGTGGTTTGTGTGTGTGTGTGTTTTGTGTTTTTGTGTTGTGTTGTTTGTGTGTGTTTGTGTTGTTTGTGTTGTGTGTGTTTGTTGTTTGTGTGTGGTTGTTTGTGTTGTGTGTTTTTGTGTGTGTTGTGTGTGTGTTGTGTTGTGGTTGTTGTGTTGTGGTGTTGTGTGTTGTGTGTGTTGTGGTGTTGTGTGTGTGGTTGTGTGGTGTTGTGGTGTTGTGTGTGTGTGTTGTGTGGTGGTGTTGTGTTGTGTGTGTGGGTTGTGTGTGGTGTGTGTGTGTTTTTGTTGTTGGTTGTGTGTGTTGGTGTTGTTTTTGTTTGTGTGTGTTGTGTGTTGTTTGTGTGTTGTGTTGTGTTGTTGTTGTTTGGTGTGTGTTGTTGTGTGTGTTGTTGTGTTGTGGTGTGTTGTGTTGTGTTTGTGTTGTTTGTGTGTGTGTGTGTGTTTGGTGTTGTGTGTGGTGTGTTGTGTGTGGGTTGTTTGTGGTTGTTGTGTTTGTGTGTGTTGTGTGTGGTTTGTTTGTTGTGTGTTGTGGGTGTTTGTTGTGGTGTTGTTGTGGTGTTGTGTGTTGTTTTGTGGTGTGTTGTGTGTGTTTGTGGTGTTTGTTGTGTTGTTGGTGTGTGTTGTTGTTGTGTGTTGTTTGGTTGTTTTTGTGTTGTGTTTGTGTGTTTTTGTGTTGTGTTTGTGTGTTTTGTTTGTTGTGTTTGTGTTGTGTGTTGTGTTTGTTGTGTGTGTTTGTGTGTGTGTTTTTGTGTGTGTTGTGTGGTTGTGTTTGTTGTTGTGTTGTGTTTTTGTGTTGTGTTGTTGTTTTGTGGTGTGTGTTTGTGTTGTTTGTTTGGTGTTTTGTTGTGTTTGTGTGTGTTTGTGTTGTGTGTGTGTTGTTTGTGTGTTTGTGTGTGTGTTGTGTTGTTGTGTGTTTTGATGTGTTTGTGTGTGTGTGTGTGGTGTGTGTTTGTTGTGTGGTGTTGTGTGTTTGGTTTTTTTGTTGTGTTTGTTTTGTTTGTTGTTTTGTGTGTTTTGTTGTTGTGGTTTGTGTTTGTGTTGTTTTTGTGTTGTTGTTTGTGTGTGTGTTGTGTTTTTTTTGTTTTGTTGTTTTGTTGTTTGTTGTTTTGTTTGTTTTTGTTTTGTTTGTTGTTTTTGTTTGTTTGTTTTTTTGTGTTTGTTGTTGTTTGTTTTTTGTTTGTTTGTGTTTTTGTTTTGTTTTGTTTTTGTTTTTTTTGTTTTGTGTTTTTTTGTTTGTTTTTGTTGTTTGTTTTGTTGTTTTGTTGTTTTTTGTGTTGTTTGTTTTTGTTTTTGTTTTTTGTTTTGTTTTTTGTTGTTTTTGTTGTTTTGTTTTGTTTTTTGTTGTTTGTTTTTTTTGTTTTGTTTTGTTGTTTGTTTTTTTTGTTTTTTGTTGTTTTTTGTTTGTTTGTTGTTTTTGTTGTGTTTTTGTGTTTTTTGTTTTTTTGTGTTTTGTTTGTTTTGTTGTTTTTGTTGTGTGTTTGTTTGTTTTTGTTGTTGTTTGTTGTTTTTTTTGTTTGTGTTTTTTGTTTTGTTTGTTTGTTGTTGTTTGTTTTTTTTTGTGTTTGTTTGTTGTTGTTTTTGTTTGTTTTGTTTTTGTTGTTGTTTTTGTTTGTTTTGTTGTTTTGTTTGTGTTTTGTTTTGTTTTGTTTTTTTTTGTTTTGTTTGTGTTTTTTGTTTTGTTGTTTGTTTGTTTTGTGTTTTGTTTTTTGTTGTTTTTGTTTTGTTTTTGTTTGTTTGTTGTTTGTGTTTTTGTTTGTTTTGTTTGTTTGTTGTTTTGTGTTTTTTTTTGTTTGTTGTGTTTTGTTTTGTGTTGTTTGTGTTGTTTTTTGTTGTGTTGTTTGTTGTTTTTGTGTGTTTTGTTTTTTGTGTTTGTTTGTTTTTTTGTTGTTTGTTGTTTTTTGTTTTTGTTGTTTTGTTGTTTGTTTTTTGTGTTTTGTTGTTTTGTTTTTTTTGTTTTGTTGTTGTTTTTGTTTTTTGTTTGTTTTGTTTGTTTTTTGTTTTGTTGTTTGTTGTGTTTGTTGTTTTTGTTGTTGTTTTTGTTTGTTGTTGTTTTTTGTTTTTGTTTGTGTTTGTTTTGTGTTGTTTGTTTGTGTTTTTTGTTTTGTTGTTTTTTGTTGTTTTTGTTTTGTGTTTTTGTTTTGTTTTTGTTTTGTGTTTGTTTTGTTTTGTTGTTTTTTTTTGTTGTTTTGTTTGTTTTTTTGTGTTTGTTTTGTTTTGTTTTGTTGTGTTTGTTTTTTGTTTTTGTTGTTTTGTTTTTTTTGTTTGTTTGTTGTTGTTGTGTTTTGTTTTTTTTGTTTGTTTTTGTTGTTGTTTGTTTTTTTTTGTTTTGTTTTTTTGTGTTTTGTTGTTTTTTTGTTTGTTGTTTTTTGTTGTTTGTTTTTGTGTTGTTTGTTTTTGTGTGTTTGTTTTGTGTTTTTTTGTTTGTTTGTTTGTTTGTTGTTTTGTTTTTGTTTTGTTGTTTTTTTGTTTTTGTTGTTTTTGTTGTTTGTTTTTTTGTGTGTTTGTGTTGTGTTTGTGTTGTGTTGTTTTTTGTGTTGTGTTTGTGTGTTGTTTGTTGTGTGTTGTTGTTGTGTTTGTTGTGTTGTTGTTGTTGTGTTTGTTGTGTGTTTGTGTTGTTGTGTTGTGTTTGTTGTTTTTGTGTGTGTGTGTTGTGTGTGTTGTTTGTTGTTTTGTGTGTTTGTTGTGTTTTTTTGTGTGTTGTTGTTTGTTGTTGTTTGTGTTGTGTGTGTGTTGTGTTGTTTTGTGTTGTGTTGTTTTGTGGTGTTGTGTGTTGTGTGTTTGTGTGTGTGTTTGTTTGTGTTGTTTTTGTGTTGTTTTGTGTTTGTTGTTGTGTTTGTTGTGTTTTGTTGTGTTTGTGTTGTTGTGTTGTTGTTGTGTTGTGTTGTTTGTTGTGTGTTTGTGTTGTGTTGTTGTGTGTGTGTTTGTGTTGTGTTGTTTGTTGTGTGTTTGTTGTGTTGTTGTTTTTGTGTTGTGTTGTGTGTGTTGTTTGTGTGTTGTTGTGTTGTGTGGTGTGTGGTTGTGTGTTGTGTTGTGTGGTGTTTGTTTGTGTTGTGTTTGTGTGTTGTGTGGTTGTGTGGTGTTGTGTGTTGTTGTTTGTGTGTTGTGTGTTGTGTGTGTTTGTGTGTGGTGTGTTGTTGTTGTGTTGTGTTGTGTTTGTGGTGTTGTTGTGTGTGTTGTGTGTTTGTTGTGTGTTTGTGTTGTTGGTGTGTGTGTGTTGTGTGTTTTGTTGTGTTTGTTTGTGTGTGTTTGTTTGTTGTGTGTTTGTGTGTGTGTTGTGTGTTGTGTGGTTGTGTTTGTGTTGTGTTTGTGTGTTGTGTTGTGTTGTGGTGTTGTTTGTTGTTGTGTTGTTGTGTGTGTTGTTGTTTTGTTGTTTGTTGTTGTTTGGTGTTTGTGGTTGTGTGTTGTGTGTGTTGTTGTGTTGTTGTTTGTGGTGTTTGTGTTTGTGTGTTGTGTGTTTGTGTTTGTTGTGTTGTGTTGTGTTTGTGTGTTGTGTTGTTTGTTTGTGTTGTTGTGTGTGTTGTGGTGTGTTGTTGGTGTTGTGTTGTGTGTTTTGTGTTGTGTTGTGTGTTGTTTGTGTTGTGTGGTGTTTGTTGTGTTGTTGGTGTGTTGTGTGTGTGTTTGTGTGTTGTTTGTTGTGTTGTGTTGTGTGTGTTGTGTGTTTGTGTTGTGTTGTTTGGTTGTGTTGTGTTGTTGTTTGTGTGTTGTGTTTTGTGTTGTTGTGTGTTGTGTGTTGTTGTGTGTGTGTTGTGTTTGTTGTGTTTGTGTTTGTGTGTGTGTGTTGTGTTGTTGTGTGTGTGTGTTGTTTGTGTTTGTTTTGTTGTGTTGTGTGTTGTTGTTTGTGTGTGTTGTGTTGTTGTTGTGTGTGTGTGTTTTGTGTGTTGTGTTGTTGTGTTGTGTGTTTTGTGTTGTTGTGTGTGTGTTGTGTTGTGTTGTGTTGTTGTTTTGTTGTTGTTTTGTTGCTGTTGTGTTTGTTTGGTTTGGGTTGTGTTTCTTGTGTTGTTTTGTGGGTTTGATTTGTGTTTTTTTGGGTGTGTGTTGTTTTGTTTTGTGTGTTTGTTGTGTTGTGGTGTTGTGTGTTGTTGTTTGTTGTTGTGTTGTGTTTTTGGTTGTGTGTGTGTTTGTGGTGTGTGTTGTGTGTGGTTGGTTGTGTGTTTTTTGTTGTGTGTTGTTTGTTTTGTTTTGGGTTGGTGCTGTGTTGTTGTGGGTGTGTGTGGTTTGGTCTTGTGGTTGTGGGTGTGTGGGTTTGGTGCTGTGGTGGTGGTGGTGGGGGGGTGTGGGGTGTGTGGGTTGGTGTGGGTGGTGGGGTGTAGGATTTGGGGGTGTGGTGGTGTGGGAGGGGGTGTGTGTTGTGTGTTGGGGTGGGTGTGTGGGGGGTGTGGTGTGTGTGTGTGGGGAGGGTGTGGGGGGGGTGGGTGGGGGGGTTGTGGGGGTGGGGTGTGTGTGGGTGGGGGGTGTGGTGGTGTGGGGGTGGTGGGGGTGGGGTGGGTGGGGGGGTGTGGGGGGGGTGGTGTGTGGGGGTGGGGGTGTGTGGGGTGGGGGTGGGTGTGGGTGTGGGGGTGTGGGTGGTGGGGGGTGTGGGTGGGTGTGGGGGTGGGGGGGGTGTTGGTGTGGGGGGGTGGGGGGTGGGGTGCGTTGGTGTGTGGGTGGTGTGTTTTGGTTGTGGGTTGTGGTGTGTGTGGTTTGGGTGTGGTTTGTTGGTGGTGGTGTTGTTTTGGTTTTGTGGTTGTGTGTTTGTGTTTTGTGTCTTTGTTTTGTGGGTGTGTGTTGTTTGGTTGGGTGTGGGGTTTGGTGTTGTTGGGTTTTGTGTGGTTGTGTGTGTTTTTGTGTGTTTGGTGTTTGTGGGTGTTGTGTGGTTTGTGGGGTGGTTGTTTGTTGTGGTTTGTTGGTGGGTGTTTGGTGTGTTTTTGGTTGGGTTGTTGTGTTTTGTTGTGGTGTGGTTTTGTGTTGTGTGTTGTTTTGGTTGTGGTTTTGTGGGTTTGTGTTGTTTGTGTGGTGGTGTGTTTGGTGTGTTGTGTTGTTTGTTGGGTGTTTTGGTGGTGTGTTTGGGTTGTTGTGTTTGTTTGTTGTGTTGTTTGTTTGTGTGTGTGTGTGGGTTTTGTGGTTTGTGTTTTGTGTTGGTTTTTTTTTGTGTGTTTGTTGGTTTTTGTTTGTTGTTTTGTGTTTTGTTTGTTGTGTTGTTTTGTTGTTGTTGTTGTTTTGTTTTTGTTGTTGTTTTTTGTTTGTGTGTTGTTTTGTTTGTTTTTGTTGTTGTGTGTTGTTTGTGTTGTTTGTTTTTGTGTGTGTTTTGTTGTTGTTGTTTGTGTTTTGTTGTTTTTGTTGTTGTTGTGTGTTTGTTTTTGTGTGTTGTGTGTTTTTGTTGTTGTTTTGTGTGTTGTTGTTTGTTTTGTGTTTGTTGTTGTGTTTTTGTTTGTGTTTGTTTTGTTGTGTTGTTTTTGTTGTTTGTTGTTTGTTGTTTGTGTGTTTGTGTGTGTTTTGTTTTTGTTGTGTTGTTTGTGTGTTTTGTTGTTGTTTTGTGTTGTTGTTTGTGTTGTTTTTGTGTTTGTTGTTGTGTTTGTTGTTTGTTTTGTGTTTGTGTTTGTTTTTGTTGTGTGTGGGTGTTGTGTTGTTGTGTTTGTTGTTGTTTTGTTTTGTTTGTTGTGTGTTGTTTGTGTTTGTTTGTTGTGTTGTGTTTTGTTTTGTGTTGTTGTTTTGTTGTTTTGTGTTTTGTTTGTGTGTTTTTTGTTGTTTGTGTGTTTGTTTTTGTTGTTGTTTTGTTTTTGTGTTTGTTTTTTTTGTTGTTGTTTTGTGTTTTGTTGTTGTTTTTGTTGTTGTGTTTTTTTGTTTTGTTTTTGTTTGTGTTTGTTTGTTTTTGTTTGTGTTGTGTGTTTGTTTTTGTTTGTGTTTTGTTGTTTTGTGTTGTTTGTTGTTTGTTGTGTGTTTTGTTGTTTTTGTGTGTTGTTGTTTTGTTTGTGTGTTGTTTTTGTTTTGTGTTTGTTTTGTTTGTTTTGTTTGTTGTGTTGTTTGTGTTGTGTTTGTTGTGTTTGTTTGTTTTTTTGTTGTTGTTTGTTGTTGTGTTTGTTTGTTTTGTGTTTGTTTTGTTGTGTTTTTGTTTTGTTTTGTTTGTTTTTGTTTGTTTTGTTTGTTTGTTTTGTTGTGTTTTGTTTTGTTGTTTTTTTGTTTTTGTTGTTTTGTTTTTGTTGTTGTTTTGTTTTTGTGTTTTTTTGTTTTTGTTGTGTTTTTTGTTGTTTTTGTTTTTTTTGTTTTTGTTGTTTGTTTTGTGTTTGTTTGTTTTGTGTTTGTTGTTTTGTTGTTTTTTTTTGTTTGTTGTTTTTTGTGTTTTGTTGTTTGTTTGTTTTGTGTTGTTTTTTTGTTTGTTGTGTTGTTTTTGTTTTGTTTTGTTGTTTGTTTTGTTTGTTTTTTGTTGTGTTTTTTTTGTTTTGTTGTTTGTTTTGTTGTTTGTTTTGTGTGTTGTTTGTTGTTGTTTTTGTTGTTTGTTGTTTTGTTGTTTGTGTTTTGTTGTTTTGTTTTTTTGTGTTTGTTTTGTTGTTTGTTGTTTTGTTTTGTTTTTTGTTTGTTTGTTGTGTTGTTTGTTTTGTTGTTTTTGTTTTGTGTTTGTTTGTTTTTGTTGTTGTTTTGTTTTGTTTGTGTTTTTTTTGTTGTTTGTTTTGTTGTGTGTTTTGTTGTTTGTTTGTGTTTGTTTGTTGTTTGTTTTGTTGTTTGTTGTTTTGTGTGTTGTTTTGTGTTTTGTTGTTTTTGTTTTTTTGTTTGTTTTTTGTTGTTGTTGTTGTTTTTGTTGTTTGTTTGTGTTTGTGTTTTGTTGTTTTTGTTTGTTTTTTGTTGTTGTTGTGTTGTTTTTGTTTTGTTTTTGTGTTTTGTTGTGTTTTGTTTGTTTGTGTTGTTTTGTTGTTTTGTGTTGTTTTTGTGTTTGTGTTTGTTGTTTTTGTTGTTTTTGTTTGTTGTTTGTTGTTTGTTTTTGTTTGTTGTTTTGTGTTGTTTGTTTGTTTTGTGTTTGTTTTGTTTGTTTTGTTGTTTGTTTTTTGTTTGTTGTTTGTTGTTGTTGTTTGTGTTTTTTGTGTTGTTGTTGTGTTTGTTTTTGTGTTTGTTTTGTTGTTGTTTTTGTGTGTTTGTTGTGTTTTGTTTGTTTGTGTTGTGTTGTTTGTTTTGTTTGTTTTTGTTTGTTTTTGTTTGTTTGTTGTTTGTTTGTTGTGTTTGTGTTTTGTTGTTGTGTTGTTTGTTTTGTGTTGTTGTTTGTTTTGTTTTTGTTGTTTTTGTGTTTGTTTTGTTTGTGTTGTTTTTGTTTGTTTTTGTTGTGTTTGTGTTTGTGTTGTTGTTTTTTGTGTTTGTTGTTTGTTGTTGTGTTTTGTTTTTGTGTTTGTTTTGTTGTTTTGTTTGTTGTTTTTGTTTGTGTTTGTTGTTGTGTGTTGTTTTGTTTTGTGTTGTTTTGTTGTTTGTTGTGTTTTTGTGTTGTTTTGTTTTGTTGTGTTTGTGTTTTTGTTTGTTGTGTTTTGTTGTTTGTTGTTTGTTTTTGTTGTTGTGTTTTGTTTTGTGTGTTGTGTGTTTGTTGTGTTGTTTGTTGTTGTTTTGTTGTGTTGTTGTGTGTTGTTTTGTTTTGTTTGTTTTGTTGTTGTGTTTTGTTTTTTGTTGTGTTTGTTTGTGTTTTGTGTGTGTTGTTTGTTGTGTTTTGTTTGTTTGTTGTTTGTTTGTGTGTTTGTTGTTTTGTTGTTTTGTTGTTTTTGTTTGTTGTTTTTTGTTGTTTTGTGTTGTTTTTGTTTGTTGTGTTTTTGTTGTGTTGTTTGTTGTTGTGTTGTTTTGTTGTTGTGTTTTGTGTTGTGTGTTTGTTTTGTGTTGTGTTTGTGTTGTTTTTTGTTGTGTTTTGTGTTGTTGTTTTTTGTTGTTGTTTTGGTGTTTTGTTTGTTGTGTTTGTTGTTGTGTTGTGTGTTTGTTTTTGTTTTTTGTTGTTGTGTTGTTGTTTGTGTTTGTTTGTTTTGTGTTTGTTGTGTTGTTGTTTTGTTGTGTTTTTTTGTTGTGTTTTTGGTGTTTGTGTTGTTTGTTTGTGTTTGTTGTTTGTGTGTGTTTGTTGTTGTGTTGTTGTTTGTTTTTTGTGTGTTGTTTGTGTGTTTTGTGTGTGGTTTGTTTGTGTTTTGTTGTGTTTGTTGTTTGTTGTGTTGTGTGTTTTTTGTGTTGTTGTTTGTGTTTGTTGTGTGTTGTTGTGTGTTGTGTTTGTTGTTTTGTGTGTTGTGTTTTGTTGTTTGTGTTGTTGTGTTGTTGTGGTGTTTTGTTGTGTTGTTGGTGTTGTGTTTGTGTGTTGTGTTTTGGTTTTGTGTGGTGTGTTTTGTGTTGTGTGTGGTTGTTGTGTTGTGTTGTTGTGTTGTTTGTTTGTGTGTTGTTTTGTGTGTGTTGTGTTTTGTTGTTGTGGTGTTGTTTGTTGTGTTGTTGTGTGTTTGTTGTGTTGGTGTTGTGTTTGTGTTGTTTGTGTTTGTTGTGTTGTGTGTGTTGTTGTTTGTGTTGGTGTTGTTGTTTTGTTTTTGTTGTGTTGTGTGTTTTGTGGTGTTTGTTTTGTTGTTTGGTGTTTTGTTGTGTGTTGTGTTTTTGTTTGTTGTGTTGTGTTGTGTTGTGTTTTTTTTTGTTTGTTTGTTGTGTTTTGTGTTGTGTTGTTTGTTTTGTGTGTTTTTGTTTGTGTGTTTTGTTTTTGTGTGTGTTTTGTGTTTTTTGTGTTTGTGGTTGGTGTTTGTTTTGTGTGTTTTTTGTGTTGTTGTTGTTTTGTTGTGTTTGTTGTGTGTTGTGTGTGGGGTGTTGTGTTTTGTGTTGTTTGTTGTTGTTTTGTGGTGTGTTGTGTTTGTTTGTTGTTTGTTGTGTTGTTGTGTTTGTTTTGTGGTTGTGTGTTGTGTGTTGGGGTGTTTGTTGTGGTTTTGTGTTGTTGTGGTTGTTTGTTGTGTGTGTTTTGGGTTGTTGGTGTTGTTTTTGTTTGGTGGGGTGTTTGTTGGTTGTGTTTGTGTGTTTTGTTTGTTTGTGTGTTGGTGTTTTGTTGTTGTGTGTTTGTTTGTGGTGTTTGTGTTGTTTGTTTTGTTGTTGGTGTTGTGTGGTGTTGGTGTTGTTTTTGTGTTGTGTGTGTTGTGTTGTTTGTGTTTGTGTTGTTGTTGTGGTTGGTTGTGTGTTTGTGTGTTGTGTGTTGTGGGTGTGTGTTTGTTGGTTGTGTGGTTTTTGGTTGGGTGGGTGTTTTGTGTGTGGTTGTTGTGTTTGTGTGTGTTGTTTGTGTTGTGTGGGTGTGTTTGGTGGGTTGTGTGTTGTGTTGGTGTTGGGTGTTTGTGGTTGTGGTTTGTTGTGTTTTTGTGTGTGTGGTGTGGGGTTGTTGGTTGTGGTTTTTTGTTTTGGTGTTTGTTGTGGGTGTGGGTTGGTGTTGTTTGTGTTGGTGTTGTTGTTTGTGTGTGTTGTTTGTTGTTGTTTGTGTTGTGTTTTTGTTTGTTGTGTTTGTGTGTTTTTTGTTTGTGTTTGTTTGTTGTTTTGTGTTGTTTTGTTGTGGTGTTGTTGTTGTTTTGTGTTTTTTTGTGTTTGTGTGTTTTGTTGTGTTGTTTTGTTTGTGTTGTTTTGTTTGGTTGTGTTTTGTTTTGTGTGTGTTTGTGTTGTTGTTGTTTGTTTGTGTTGTTGTTTGTTTGTGTTGTGTGTTTTGTTGTTTGTTGTGTTTTTTGTGTTTTGT
>CM070484.1:44226544-44264044 GCA_036324585.1 Champsocephalus esox
TGGTGTTGTGTTGTTGTTGTGTGGTGTTTGTTTTTTGTTTTGTGTGTGTGTTGTTTTTTTGGTTTTTGGTTGTGGTTGTGTGTTTGTTTTTTTTTTTTTTTTTTTTTGTTGTTTTTTGTTTTGTGTTGTGTTTGTGTTTGTGTTGTGTTTTTGTGTTTGTTGTGTTGTTGTTGTTGTGTTTTGGTTTGTGTTTTGTTGTGTGTTTTGTTGTTTGGTTGTTTGTTTGTTGTTGTGTGTTTTGTTTGTTGTGTTTTGTGTTTTGTGTGTTGTTTTTGTTGTTTGTGTTTTTTTGTTTTGTTTTTGGTTGTGTTTTTTGTTTTGTGTTTGTTTGTGTTGTTTGTTGTGTGTTGTTTGTTGTTGTTTTTTTTTTTTGTTTTTGTTGTTTGTGTTTGTTTTGTTGTGTTTGTTTGTTTTTGTTGTGTGTGTTTTGTTTTTGTTTTTTTTGTGTGTTGTGTTTTGTGTGTGTTTTGTGTGTTTGTTTGTTGTGTTGTTGTTTGTTGTTTTTGTGTTGTGTTGTTGTTTTTGTTGTTGTGTGTGTTTTTTTTGTTGTTTGTTGGTTTTGTTTTTTGTTGTGTTTTGTGTTGTTTGTTTTTGTTTGTTTTGTGTTTTTGTTTGTGTTGTGTTTTTGTTTTGTTTGTTGTTGTGTTTGTTTGTTGTTTGTTTGTGTTTTTTTTGTGTTTGTTTGTTTGTTTTTGTTGTTTTTGTGTTTTTTTTTTGTGTTTTTTGTGTTGTTGTTTTGTTGTTTTGTTTGTTTGTGTTTTTGTTGTTTGTTTTTTGTGTGTTTTTGTTTTTTTTGTTTGTGTTGTTTGTTGTTTGTGTGTTTTTGTTGTGTTTTGTTTTTTTGTTTGTGTGTGTTGTTTTTTGTTTTTTGTTTGTTTTGTGTGTGTTGTTTGTGTTTTGTTGTGTTTTTTTTGTGTTGTTTTTTTGTTTGTTTGTTGTGTTGTTTTGTGTTTGTTGTGTGTTTTGTGGTTTGTTTTTTGTGTTTTGCTGTCCAGAAACTTTCACCGCAGAGGAAAGTAAGAACATGAAAGAGAAACCGTTCGGATGCGAAACGGAAAGGTGTGATCAGACCGTTAAACAGAACATCCAGAACATTCATCTGTTTGAAACTTATCAATATTCAAATTACTGCATGTTCTGCACTGTCATCAGTTGTATTGTGTTGCCCTGTTCGTTGTCATAGCTACACTGGAGCTAAGCACAAAGGGCAATAACAGAATTGTTTTTCACGGCCACTCAAAGTGAATACGTGTGTGATTACTCTGCGACTGGATGAAGAGGATATCATGAGTCCTCTGAGAGACGCAGATCATCAGGAAAGTGTTGCTTAGATACAGACGCAAAGATTAGTTTTGTGTACAGTTCAGAAAACAACTTTCGTTATATACCGTACTTTTCGGACTATACGCCGCAACCTTTTTCCACATTTTCTTTGTTCAGCTAGCGGCCACTAGGGGACCTCCTACATCTATGTGTTTTACAGGTGAAATTAACCACCTTTAACGCTACGGGCTCTAGGACCGGTCCGCGCCCGCCACCTTTAAGCGGCGGGCTCCAGCAGGAAAAGCTGGAGGCCGGAGTGAGACAGGTAGCGCGTCAAAGTGAAAGTGGAACCGAGAGACAGAACGAGAGCGAGACAGACGGACAGTTTAGCTGCTGCAGCTTATATGCAGGTGCGCTTTATAGTCTGACAAGTACGGTGCTCGATCTGCATGTACTTTGCATTTCGGCTTCAAAACTCAATCATATTTATTGGCAATTCATCCGGCTATCATCTTCAAACAGTCACACAGCCATAGATATTACACTCTGTAGGATGTGAGCTCTCTGTTTCTCACTCATTATCGGTAGTGGGATTGTTCACTTAGGGCTGAGTGCCCCTTTCACACCAACGCATTTTCAGCGCCGGCTCGGAGCTGGAGCCTGAAAAGCACCGGTTTTTCCTGTTCACACCGCAGCGGCGCCGCCTCTTAGCTCCGGAATCCGGTTCACTTCCAGCTCCAAAGAATTGTCGGTCAAGAGGCAAGAGCTTCGGAGCTAAGAGGCGGCGTCGCTTACGTCGAGGCGGGGGCAGGACACTAAACCCACCTCCCCTGAACATGGGTCGACTGAAGAGTCTCGTCATGCCTGCTAACGAACCAGGCTTCGTGTGGTTCTGTTTATTCGTGCCTTACTTTGACCGTCCGTTCGCTGTTATCGTTCATCGTGGAGAGAGGCGGACGTTTAGTATTATAGCAGCCATCGGATGGAATCAACACATGGGCTGCACGGGTTGAAAAGTATAAGGTTGGAGAAGTCGTTATTTAATTTAATCTGGCTTTGCTTTAAAAGCACCACGATCATCGACCCGACGCAGTCCCCGTTGTTGTTGTTGTTGTTGTTGTTGTTGTGAGCGCCGTTGGGGAGCAAATCAGCGGTGTAAATGGTGACGTCATGACGCAGCAGCGGCAGCACCAGCCCGGCTCTGCGGTGTGAACAGAGCAGAAAAGCTCCAGCTCGGAGCTAGAAGGGAAAGCGCGAGTGCTTCTCATGGACGGAGAGAATCTGAAACCAAAGTTACGTTTTTCTTGACGAACGAGAAGCTGTTTAATACTCAGTAGAGACGGATCTGCTATAACAGAGGAACTTTGTACACTTATATATAAAGTGTGGACTTAAGGAATTTGAGGGGAATATCTGATGCAAATACACCTTTAGCATGACCTACGAAAGGTTAGTAAGCGGGGCATTCAAATGGATGTTTAGTCGTTACATTTGGTTTAAATACTTCTCTTTAATACTACATTGTATTATATATCCTTTATATTTATTTTTGTACCGACTTTTCAACTTTTGTTGTTGATTGTTGACGAACCACATTGACTCTTCAAAGACACACACATTTAATTGTAATTGCTCAAAGTTATAACTGTATTGCAGCTCGTTGTGCGTGTCCTGTAACTATACAAGTCTTTAAAATGCAAATCAAAGATAAGGGAATAAATCACCCAGTGGCGTGAAGGGGCGGGGTACGTCTTGAGGATATGTGAATACAAAGTTTGATGACTAACGAGTGTGTGAGGCGTTGGAGGTCAGAGAGGGTGTGGGAGAGAAACAGGAGGAGGAGGAGGAGGAGGAGGAGGAGGATGTGGGGGTCAGGAGGCAGAAGCAGATGATACTCTGAAGACTAAGACGGGGGGACAGCTGGTGTCTGATCTGGGGATACATCCTTACCCCTCCTCACCCCCTCCTCGCCCTTCCTCACCCCTCCTCACCCATCCTCAGCCATCCTCACCCCTCCTCACCCCTCCTCACCCATCCTCACCCCTCCTCACCCCCTCCTCACCCCCTCCTCGCCCTTCCTCACCAATCCTCACCCCTCCTCACCCATCCTCGCCCTTCCTCACCCATCCTCACCCATCCTCACCCCTCCTCACCCATCCTCACCCCTCCTCACCCCCTCCTCACCCCCTCTTAGTCTATTATAAAGACCAACTGACCGTGAGAGGAAACGGAGCGTCGACAATAAAAGGTCCTAAAAGGTGAGGAGAGAAGAGAAGTGAGGAGAGGAGGAAAAGGTGAAGGAATGAAGGACAGTACTTGAGTAAATGTACTTGGTTACTTCCCATCTCTGTTGCTAAGTACCTAAGAGGAGTGAGGAAAGAGGAAAGGATGTGTTAAAGGAACACGCGAGTTGTCTGACTGAAATGGGCTTCCACCCCAGCTTCCACCCCCAGCTTCCACCCCAGCTTCCACCCCAGCTTCACCCCAGCTTCCACCCCAGCTTCCACCCCCAGCTTCCACCCCCAGCTTCCACCCCAGCTTCCACCCCAGCTTCCACCCCAGCTTCCACCCAGCTTCCACCCCAGCATCCACCACCCCAGCTTCCACCCAGCTTCCACCCCAGCTTCCACCCCAGCTTCCACCCCAGCTTCCACCCCAGCATCCACCACCCCAGCTTCCACCCAGCTTCCACCCCAGCTTCCCCCCCCAGCTTCCCCCCCCAACTTCCACCCCAGCTTCCACCCCAGCTTCCACCCCAGCTTCTACCCCAGCTTCCACCCCAGCTTCCACCCCAGCTTCCACCCAGCTTCTACCCCAGCTTCCACCCCAGCTTCCAAAAATCGTAGTACCACCGTTTGGCCATTACGAATATTTTCCTCAGAGTCCGGAAGCACTTCCTGGGGGCTTGGCTGTGACGGGTTAGGGGTCAAAGGCCATGGTGAACAGGTGAGTTGTTGATGGTGCCTCCTACCTGCCACTCTGTTGTTGACGCGGTTGTGTCTCGACCACAGCCACAGGACGGCGGCTGAGAACGTGTTCACCTCCGACAGACTCTCCGTCGCCATGATCTGAAAGTGCTCGGCACAATCCCTGCAGCCGAAGAAGCTGTGCACGTAGTTTCTCATCGCACTCAGCACCTCCTGGGGGTCTGGAGGGGAATCACAGGGTATTTTGTTAAGCACCAGCTATAAGGTCACAATGAGGAATGTGGTTTTAAAAGTAAAAAAAGATCTTAAACTCCTTCTATTTCCTGATATTGTTACTTTATATGAGTTTGGTGTAATGTCTTTGGTAAAAGTGCTGCAGTAATTACATATATGTCTAGGCCAACCCCAAAGTAAGCATAGAACCAGTTCCTTCCACCAAAAGGTGAATGGGATTTTCCCCTAGGATTTTAGATTACCACAGAAATCACCACCGCTAAGCTAAAGGCGGCTAATGTTGGGCTATAAAGGAACTACAGCACGGTCACATGACTTCACGTCACCACCGCTAAGCTAAAGGAGGCTAATGTTGGGCTATAAAGGAACTACAGCACGGTCACATGACTTCACGTCACCACCGCTAAGCTAAAGGAGGCTAATGTTGGGCTATAAAGGAACTACAGCACGGTCACATGACTTCACGTCACCACCGCTAAGCTAAAGGTGGCTAATGTTGGGCTATAAAGGAACTACAGCACGGTCACATGACTTCACGTCACCACCGATAAGCTAAAGGAGGCTAATGTTGGGCTATAAAGGAACTACAGCACGGTCACATGACTTCACGTCACCACCGCTAAGCTAAAAGAGGCTAATGTTGGGCTATAAAGGAACTACAGCACGGTCACATGACTTCACGTCACCACCGCTAAGCTAAAGGAGGCTAATGTTGGGCTATAAAGGAACTACAGCACGGTCACATGACTTCACGTCACCACCGCTAAGCTAAAGGAGGCTAATGTTGGGCTATAAAGGAACTACAGCACGGTCACATGACTTCACGTCACCACCGCTAAGCTAAAAGAGGCTAATGTTGGGCTATAAAGGAACTACAGCACGGTCACATGACTTCACATCACCACCGCTAAGCTAAAGGAGGCTAATGTTGGGCTATAAAGGAACTACAGCACGGTCACATGACTTCACGTCACTACCGCTAAGCTAATGGTGGCTAATGTTGGGCTATAAAGGAACTACAGCACGGTCACATGACTTCACGTCACCACCGCTAAGCTAAAGGTGGCTAATGTTGGGCTATAAAGGAACTACAGCACGGTCACATGACTTCACGTCACCACCGCTAAGCTAAAGGTGGCTAATGTTGGGCTATAAAGGAACTACAGCACGGTCACATGACTTCACGTCACCACCGCTAAGCTAAAGGTGGCTAATGTTGGGCTATAAAGGAACTACAGCACGGTCACATGACTTCACGTCACCACCGCTAAGCTAAAGGTGGCTAATGTTGGGCTATAAAGGAATTACAGCAAGGTCACATGACTTCACCTCACCACCGCTAAGCTAAAGGAGGCTAATGTTGTGCTATAAAGGAACCACAGCACGGTCACATGACTTCACGTCACCACCGCTAAGCTAAAGGTGGCTAATGTTGGGCTATAGAGGAACTACAGCACGGTTACATGACTTCACGTCACCACTGCTAAGCTAAAGGAGGCTAATGTTGGGCTATAAAGGAACTACAGCACGGTCACATGACGTCACCACCGCTAAGCTAAAGGAGGCTAATGTTGGGCTATAAAGGAACTACAGCACGGTCACATGACTTCATGTCACCACCGCTAAGCTAAAGGTGGCTAATGTTGGGCTTTAAAGGAACTACAGCACGGTCACATGACTTCACGTCACCACCGCTAAGCTAAAGGTGGCTAATGTTGGGCTATAAAGGAACTACAGCACGGTCACATGACTTCACGTCACCACCGCTAAGCTAAAGGTGGCTAATGTTGGGCTATAAAGGAATTACAGCACGGTCACATGACTTCACGTCATCACCGCTAAGCTAAAGGCTGCTAATGTTGGGCTATAAAGGAACTACAGCACGGTCACATGACTTCACCTCACCACCGCTAAGCTAAAAGAGGCTAATGTTGTGCTATAAAGGAACCACAGCACGGTCACATGACTTCACGTCACCACCGCTAAGCTAAAGGTGGCTAATGTTGGGCTTTAAAGGAACTACAGCACGGTCACATGACTTCACGTCACCACCGCTAAGCTAAAGGCGGCTAATGTTGGGCTATAAAGGAACTACAGCACGGTCACATGACTTCACGTCACCACCGCTAAGCTAAAGGAGGCTAATGTTGGGCTATAAAGGAACTACAGCACGGTCACATGACTTCACATCACCACCGCTAAGCTAAAGGAGGCTAATGTTGGGCTATAAAGGAACTACAGCACGGTCACATGACTTCACGTCACCACCGCTAAGCTAAAGGAGGCTAACGTTGGGCGTGATGACGTTTAGTCGTCTCATTTAGACTCTTGTTAGCAACCCTTTAATTCTCCAGTAGGGTATTTACTGACATATTTGATGTCATAGAACAAAACTTTAAAATCTCTTCAGCGCGTGTTAACCACAGACCTTATTTCAGGCATCTATCCAAAACCCATGCAACCTTTTACTTTGACATGAGGGAACCAGAAGTGGCAAAAGCTGAATGATCTCAATCCTACAGCACTCAATATTAGAGTTAACATTTTTTGAGGAAAACACAACATGATTAGAAGAGTTCCCATCTCCTGGATTACCTCCTCTCATCAAATAGAAACCTGTCATTATCTCTTATATAAAGCACAATCACCTGCTCTTGTAAATCTGGCTGGTTTCTAAAGTGTTCTGTTAACCTGCGCTGTACCATGAAAGCTCATTAAAGCCGCTGAGGGTCCGCAGCTCCCTGGATTCCCACGGTAATGTGGGCCAGGAGTCACCGAGAGCTGGGTTAACCCCATATTGAGATGAATTATCCGTTCCAATGGGATAACCCAATCTGGAGATTAAAACCCAGTTAACCCTGTGTGTGAATGGTGGCCATGCTGTTGTCTCAGGGCTGCAACAGTCCACTAACATATTTTCCTTGAGCCGTTTGCTTTTGTTGTGGTTTAGCAGGACTGTAGGGAGAACACTGAACGTCCTCCTCCAACATGAGAGTAGCATGCTACAAAGGTATCAACTGTAGCTGTGAACGTGACAGGATGTCTGATGACCTGGAAGAGCATCAGGACTGCTTGAGGCAGATGATAGCTATGTGATGAACATGATGACTCAGCCTCTATGGAGAGAGACATCAAGCATGCTCATTTCTGACGTGGAGCTAATCTGAAGTAAACATTGAATACTGCTTTCTACTCCTCCATCTTGTGACTGTGTGACTCCCTCTCTTGATATCAGCGTGTGAAGGACACTGCTCAGGAACTAGTCTCTGTATGTGATGACTCCTTCCTTCTGGAGAGGATCCCAGAGACATGGATCCTGAGGAGAAGCTCAAGCCGGGGACCAGGGAGATGTTTCTAACAAGGACCTTCACATGAACCGAGCTCAAAGTGGGAGTTTGCGCTTTGCGGTAATATGGATGTGTTAAAAGTGTGTTCACACCGTTAATAATGTGTGTGTGTGTGTGTGAATGAATGCTTTGTGTGTATGGTCATTTATGTACAGTGTGTGTGTATCTGCACATTAAGCTGGTGGTCTGTGGGGGGCCGATGGACGCCCCTTTTTTGGCCGGTCCATCTGCAGGTCACGTGACGGTCCGTAAACCTCGGGATTAACCCCTGTGTGTGTGTGTGTGTGTGTGTGTGTGTGTGTGTGTGTGTGTGTGTGTGTGTGTGTGTGTGTGTGTCGAGGGTAGATTAGCATCCCTGCCTCCGGTCTTCTGTCTGTTTTATTAACCACTCACATTCCCCTAATCTAACGTAATCCCTTTTCACACAGTCACAATTAGGCTCAATTTGAGCTGTGGCAAAAAGACAAAACAAGCGGGAGAAAAAAGTGAAAAATAATTATGGTAAAAACATCCTGTGTGTGTGTGTGTGTGTGTGTGTGTGTGTGTGTGTGTGTGTGTGTGTGTGTGTGTGTGTGTGTGTGTACCTGTGCCTCCTGTGTTCTTGGCCTGGACGGTGAGGACGTGGAACAGAGTCCAGATCCCACAGGGATAGCGTCTCAGGTGGGGAACTGACCCCTGGCAGCCCACCCACCTCTCACCTTCAGGCAGAGCAGTGTCTAAAGACTGAGGAAAACACACACACACACACACACACACATTAGTGACGGAGGGGAAGAGGGACACAAAGACAAGGCTTAACGGATCAGTGTGGAGCTATTCTGCATTTGTCTGATCGTCCCAAGAAAAGAGCAGCGCGTTGATTCCTATTGTCTGAGTCAGCAGAGAGGGGCGGGGGAGGGTCTGCTCTCACGTTGGCCTTCTTTGTCTGTCCGCAGGATTACAGGAAAACTACCGGTTCATGAAACTTAGTGAAAGGATGAAGACGCTGTTAAAGGGGCCCTGTTATACCCTAGGTGTGTGTGCATGTAAATGGGTCTATAGTCAATCCCAATATGAAAGTAATGTAACCTGATTACTTTATGTTACTGTTGGATTACCTCAACATCAAATGCAAAGCCAATAAATAAAAGGATCGGAAATGATTGTATTGATGGTAAAACCTGCCTTTCATGAAGCAGATTCAGCCGACACAGAGCGCTGAGCACAGACTACAGTTTCAACAAGCGGGGGGGAAATCTGAGCGGAGTTCAACACACACAGTTAAGCTCACACACACTGTTTTATGAACACGGAGGTTCACCTGCTCAATTAAAAACAGAACAGATGAAGCAAAGAAGGAGAAAACCTTAAAGCAGATTCAGACAGAAGAGATAGATTCACACTGAGGGTATTAGAGAGCAGCACAGCTCACAGCTGATGCTTTTACTAGGTTTTTACTAACACTGTAATGCTGCTAGAAATTAGGGTGTAACGGTATCCGTATTCGTCCCGTACCGTTACGGTTCGGACGTCACGGTTCGGCACATGCAGTCACACGACGAATACGCCTTTTTTTTACGAGTGGGAAAAAAGTCTGTCATTCAGGGCAGCATCCACTACACTATTTATACTCTAGGGGGCGGTACTGCGCCTAAAAGCTGTTTGCCAGT
The DNA here is from genome assembly GCA_036324585.1 of Champsocephalus esox. NCBI lineage: Eukaryota > Metazoa > Chordata > Actinopteri > Perciformes > Channichthyidae > Champsocephalus > Champsocephalus esox. The sequence continues at coordinate 44,235,965 of CM070484.1, forward strand.
TAAACAACAAATGAAGAACAAGAAGAAACAACAACAAAACGAACTAAATACAAGAAGAATAAAAGTTAGTATGGCGATTTCAGATAACACGCAGGAGCTAGAACCCACCGGCTTCTTTTGAATCAGCTGTGTGGGAACATTTCCTGTGGACTACAATAACGATGAGGTGTGCGAGTGGTGGATCGGACGAGGACGGTGTGTCTCGATAGCGGTGCGGTATGCTAATGAGAACACGCGCCAAACATGCTAAATCACATCAGAAGGGATCAGCCAGATGTTCCAATCACCGGAGCCCGGTGAAAGACAGCAGCAGTTCAGCAGCTGATCCCCGCTGTGTTTAAGAAGCCAAGAGACACGAGAGCCGAGAGACCAACATAAATAACGGAAGCTTTTGGCATAATGTTTTTCAACGACTTTGCGCTCTGGAAACACTTTCTTATGACATCAGCCATTATAGATAATATGGCCATCTGAGTGTGTGGTTTATTTTTAACTGTTTAATACAGTTAATTATTCAAAATGTCAGAGTTCCTTATTTTGAAACTGAAACTTGCTCTACTGTTCAAACATAAATAACAACAAACCTGGAATTATGCATTTGGGACTTTTTTTGCTTTTTCTTGTTGTACCGAACCGTGACCCCCAAACCGAGGTACGAACCGAGCCGTGACTTCTGTGAACCGTTACACCCCTACTAGAAATCCACATTTTTAGACAGGTAACAGTAATCTGATTACTTTGTCTGTATGTAAGGGAATGCAGCTACCTTCTCTTGTATCCATGACTCCCTGAACCCTGTACCCGGCCGTGTTTAGTACCTCTTTATTCGCACAGACGGCGTTGGGAAGTTGGAGAGTATTCACAGAGACGTGAACACGTTAACCCTTTTGGCCTTTTCGTGCAATCTGTTGACAATTATAAAAACGCAGAGTCGGCGTTCTCCTCTGGAAGTACGTGCTCTCCCAACCTGTTCAACTTAATGAAACCGGCTGCTAGTTGTCCTGATCGATACCCAGTCGATGTCGGGTTAATGGCTCCGCGCTCCGCTAATGAACCAGCTATCCAGATCTCTATCCAGCAGCCTCGGTTGTATCCAATAACATACTTTCTCTGACATAAAGTCGTTTCTCTCGCCGCACTGCATCGCCACCACCGCTGTGATTGACAGGGTTACTCACATGTCAATAGTAAAGATTTGGTGTGTGTGTGTGTGTGTGTGTGTGTGTGAGTTCATTTCCTCTGAGGCCGAAGTCTATTCATACCTTCCCATTGATTCATTGATCCATTGAGTTGCCTGCTAAAAGCTAATGATGTAAGTAAGTGAGTCTTTCAATTTGCAGCGGGGGGGCGGGACTAGAGGCATGCAGGCTGCGGTCCCACACACACACACACACACACACACACACTGGGAACTGTTGGCTAGATGCTGCCCAGACCGATTCTAGAGGCATGCAGGCTCTAGACACACACACACACACACACACACACACACACACACACACACACACACACACACACACACACACACACACACACACACACACACACACACACACACACACACACACACACACACACACACACACACACACACACACACACACACACACACACACACACACACACACACACACACACCACACACACACACACACACACACACACACACACACACACACACACACACACACACACACACACACACACACACACACACTTCCTGTTTTGAGTCACGGTCCCGCACCACTCGATTGTATTTATATCTACTCATCTCAGTGTTGACTCACCTGGTCTTCGTTGTCCAGCCACTCTCTGAAGGTCTCGTAGGACATCTCGTTTCCAGTGTGGTTCTGCAGTCGAGTGTTCACAGACTTCAGGAGGTTCATCAGCACCAGGCGGCCCGGAAAGAACTGCAGAACAGCAGAATAGAACAGTGAAAGCAGAAGTACATTTAAGGAAGTACAATGAAATAAGTGGCGATTTGGAAGCAGGTGAGATGCAAGAAGGAATGAAGCCGATGATATGAGACGAGATATTATCCTCAAACAAATGTCCAAATGAACACAAACCCTGAGACCCATTGTTATTTTGGAGTGGTTTGAAACACGGGGACGATACACACATCATCTGTAATGCTGTGGGTTGAACTCTCTGAATGTACAAAACAATGACTACAATAACAATGAATGTTGAACTCAAATACCTGTACTTTCTACTTCTTACATGTTGAACTCAAATACCTGTACTTTCTACTTCTTCTATGTTGAACTCAAATACCTGTACTTTCTACTTCTTATATGTTGAACCCAAATACCTGAACTTTCTACTTCTTACATGTTGAACTCAAATACCTGTACTTTTTACTTCTCTCATGTTGAACACAAATACCTGTACTTTCTACTTCTTACATGTTGAACACAAATACCTGTACTTTCTACTTCTTACATGTTGAACACAAATACCTGTACTTTCTACTTCTCACATGTTGAACACAAATACCTGTACTTTCTACTTCTTACATGTTGAACACAAATACCTGTACTTTCTACTTCTCTCATGTTGAACACAAATACCTGTACTTTCTACTTCTTACATGTTGAACCCAAATACCTGTACTTTCTACTTCTTACATGTTGAACTCAAATACCTGTACTTTCTACTTCTCTCATGTTGAACTCAAATACCTGTACTTTCTACTTCTCTCATGTTGAACTCAAATACCTGTACTTTCTACTTCTTACATGTTGAACTCAAATACCTGTACTTTCTACTTCTTACATGTTGAACTCAAATACCTGTACTTTCTACTTCTTACATGTTGAACTCAAATACCTGTACTTTCTACTTCTTACATGTTGAACCCAAATACCTGTACTTTCTACTTCTCACATGTTGAACTCAAATACCTGTACTTTCTACTTCTCACATGTTGAACTCAAATACTTGTACTTTCTACTTCTTACATGTTGAACCCAAATACCTGAACTTTCTACTTCTTACATGTTGAACTCAAATACCTGTACTTTCTACTTCTTACATGTTGAACTCAAATACCTGTACTTTCTACTTCTTACATGTTGAACTCAAATACCTGTACTTTCTACTTCTTACATGTTGAACCCAAATACCTGTACTTTCTACTTCTCACATGTTGAACTCAAACACCTGTACTTTCTACTTCTTACATGTTGAACTCAAATACCTGTACTTTCTACTTCTCTCATTTCCCAAACAGCTGGTTCCTTTAGTCTGAATGTGTGTTGGTGCGTGATCATTATTCTGTAGAGTCACTGCGTGCCTATTGGTTGGAGCACGATCCGTGTATCCATCACTTCCTGGTCTTCTCTAAAGAAGAGGGACCAATGGAAATGTTGTCATGTTGCCGTTGGTCACCATGGAAACATTCATTAGCTAACAATGACATTATTGTTCTATGAATATAAAGGGAGGTCAGGTGCTCTTTAAAACAGCTGCTAGCTATGGGTACTTTTTACTGAAGTACACTTCAAAGCCTCTTTACTTTGACTTGAGTAAACAAGTTTAGTCAGTACTTCTGAGTATTTTTAAACACGAGTATCTGTACTTCGACTTCAGTAAAGGATGTGTGTACATGTTAGCATAGCCTCGAGCTAACTGCACACAGAAGCTGTGGTTAGTGTGTTCCCGGTAGAGAAACGGTGTAAATGTGACAGCAGCCGCACTAAGCCGCAGCCTTCATTAAGATCACTTTCCTAAGCCACTAACAGCCACTTATCCAGAGTCCCTCTCCTCCTGATGTGTGTTTACATCCTGCAGAGCTGCACCACCATGGAAACAGCCACAACGGAAAGGAAACACCGCGCCGAGGAAATCCAGTGATGACAGAGTGACACACACACACACACACACACACACACACACACACACACACACACACACACACACACACACACACAATAGAACCAGCTGATGTCTGAGGAGTAAAGCGCTTTAATGCATGGGGTTAAGGTGCCTCCTATTCTTACCGTAAGCCTGTCTGTGCAGCCGTTTATGATAATGATGATAATGGGGGCGTTTCTCAGAAATACAGACGGGCAAACACGCGACGTCCATGGTTACGTCCATGGTTACGTCCATGGTTACATCTGCAGATACTGGAACGATCATTACACGAGTGATCTGTGGATTAATCACTCAGTCTGATTGGAAAATTAGAAAATGTAAAATCTAGATTCTCCTTCAACTCAACTAGGACACGAGTAAAGTTCCTTTTGTTTATTTATTTAATTTAAACAATATTTAGCAGGTCATTTTATGAGGATTGTTTTGCACCCTTCAAACAACAGAGCAAGGTAAAGCACAACCCTTACTATTTCTTTTTAAGTCAGAGTCGTCTAAGTGCACGGGGGTTAAAGATTTCTACAAAGTGAATCTGAGAATTAAAAAAAGGAGCGCAGACGGCAGAGAGTTCAACATGTGATGACCTGTTTTGTTTTGCAGTCTTTTTAAATTGTCGCACACACACACACACACACACACACACACACACACACACACACACACTGCTCAGCCGTCTGTTCATCACCCTCTAACAGGATCTGTGTGTTACACCGACCACTTAACCAGACTCACTGATTTGCTTATACCTTTGTCCCTGAGGCCTTTTAGAGAGGACTCTTTAAAGTAGAGACACTACATACTGATATACACCTGAACATGAGCAGGAGAGGACTCTTTAAAGTAGAGACACTACATACTGATATACACCTGAACATCAGCAGGAGAGGACTCTTTAAAGTAGAGACACTACATACTGATATACACCTGAACATCAGCAGGAGAGGACTCTTTAAAGTAGAGACACTACATACTGATATACACCTGAACACCAGCAGGAGAGGACTCTTTAAAGTAGAGACACTACATACTGATATACACCTGAACATCAGCAGGAGAGGACTCTTTAAAGTAGAGACACTACATACTGATATACACCTGAACATCAGCAGGAGAGGACTCTTTAAAGTAGAGACACTACATACTGATATACACCTGAACATCAGCAGGAGAGGACTCTTTAAAGTAGAGACACTACATACTGATATACACCTGAACATCAGCAGGAGAGGACTCTTTAAAGTAGAGACACTACATACTGATATTCACCTGAACATCAGCAGGAGAGGACTCTTTAAAGAGTAGAGACACTACATACTGATATACACCTGAACATCAGCAGGAGAGGACTCTTTAAAGTAGAGACACTACATACTGATATACACCTGAACATCAGCAGGAGAGGACTCTTTAAAGTAGAGACACTAAAAAGGAGACATAAAGCATGGAGACATGTCCCGGTAGAGACACTAATCAACTGAATATGTCTCAGCAGACTTCACGGAGATGTGCACACGCACTAAGGGATGTGTTGGAGGCTCAGACAAAGGCCCGTGCCGCGGCTGGAGAGAGATATAATTGGTTTATGTCTGGATCTGAGGTCCGGGTGGCGGGCGCTCAGTAAAGCTCATTAAGAGCCGTATGAATTTAGCCAGGAGAGAAACGCAGGTGTTTCCTCACTTAAAGGGTTTACTGCAGCGTCACCACGGCAACCGTATTCATGAGGCGCTCCGTTCCAACAAACACGGATTTCGTCAATCAATATGCCAAATATCATCACTGATTTTAAGAAGTCAAAAACTGTGACAGAGGATGACAGAAAGACGGTTGAAGCGACAGCGTACGCTTTCAGGTGACGATGGGAGAACGTAGACTTCATTTAGGAGGGTTAAAGCAGAAAGGTACAACAGCTTCTACTTGTTAAGAAGATTGCCTTTTACTGACTCAAATAACTGTTCACGTACAAAGCAGCATGTTTGTCACTTTTTACTTCTATGTCATATCTGTTTTAGCTTGGTTTGATTTCTGTTTTGATCATAATAAGTGTTTGAAAGGGCAACAAGTGGCTGCAAATTATAGTGTTTTACTACGATAAGCCTCATCCACTCTCGTCCCAAACCCGTCACTCTGCCCTTTCAGGACAACTGTGGTATTTAAACGTGATTTTGAACTGCCTTGGTGTTAAAATGTGCTATAACTAAACACTGCCATCACTGAAACAACAAACATAAACCCTCCTGGAAACAAGACGTTACAATATCCAATTCAAATATAACATGAAATAGACCTTTAAATGATTATATAACATACATGAGAGTCCGTAATGGGAACACACACACACACACACACACCACACACACACACACACACACACACACACACACACACACACACACACACACACACACACACACACACACACACACACACACACACACACACACACACACACACACACACACACACACACACACACACACACACACACACACACACACACACACACACACACACCGCCCCAGTTGGACCATGACAATCCCCTTCACCCAGCAATATGTCACCCTGATCCGATTAGTATCAGGAGCACTTGAGAAACCTCTCGCGGTGGAGAGGGAGGGAGGAAGACTCTCAGTAATGCTCTATGAGGGGGGGGAGAGACCCTCAGTAATGCTCTATGAGAGGGGGGAGAGACCCTCAGTAATGCTCTATGAGAGGGGGGGGCACGAGCCAAACACAGCCTGTTGTCTACTGTCACTGAGTGGACATTCTCTATAAGAATGGGACATTATTAGGACAGTAATTGATCCATAAAGACAGGTTGCCGCTGAGAAAAGCATTCCTTTCATCTGTTTTCGTCTACAACCGTGTCATGTCACATTTTTCTGTATTTATTATTGTCCCTTTTTAATTGTGTGTATGTATGTATAAAGTATATACATATGTGTACATATGTGTAGTCTTGGGGACGGTGAGAAACGACAGTTTGGTCTCCCTGTTTATACCACACACACAGAAATTGCTGACTGACTTTTGATCATAATTGGAATGATGTATATTGACTTGAGTATGAATTGAAAGTTGTTGTACTTTACCCGACTATATTCATGTTATGGTACTTCATACTTCACTACTTTTTAGATTTAGGAACAGTAATTAGGCCGTCAAATATATTCATAGTCGACAAATAGCCAATACATTTTTTTTTCACAAATAAATTCGCTTCTAAATGAAAGTACTCGCTCTGACACATTGTAAGTGATAGGCTAAGGGGCGGGACATCTTTAAGCGGTTGACCAATCACAACAGAGCCGGCCAGCTAACCAATCAGAGCAGACTGGGCTGGGAGACATGAAGAGACACTACATACTGATATACACCTGAACATCAGCAGGAGAGGACTCTTTAAAGTAGAGACACTACACACTGATATACACCTGAACATCAGCAGGAGAGGACTCTTTAAAGTAGAGACACTACATACTGATATACACCTGAACATCAGCAGGAGAGGACTCTTTAAAGTAGAGACACTACATACTGATATACACCTGAACATCAGCAGGAGAGGACTCTTTAAAGTAGAGACACTACATACTGATATACACCTGAACATCAGCAGGAGAGGACTCTTTAAAGTAGAGACATTCCATACTGATATACACCTGAACATCAGCAGGAGAGGACTCTTTAAAGTAGAGACACTACATACTGATATACACCTGAACATCAGCAGGAGAGGACTCTTTAAAGTAGAGACACTACATACTGATATACACCTGAACATCAGCAGGAGAGGACTCTTTAAAGTAGAGACACTACATACTGATATACACCTGAACATCAGCAGGAGAGGACTCTTTAAAGTAGAGACACTACACACTGATATACACCTGAGCATCAGCAGGAGAGGACTCTTTAAATTAGAGACACTTCACACTGATATACACCTGAACATCAGCAGGAGAGGACTCTTTAAAGTAGAGACACTACATTCTGATATACACCTGGACATCAGCAGGAGAGGACTGTTTAAAGTAGAGACACTACATACTGATATACACCTGAACATCAGCAGGAGAGGACTCTTTAAAGTAGAGACACCAAAGGGGCCCCTTTAAAGAAAAACACAACAGAGTTCTTCCACCTCTGGTATTAGTTGTATGTTAGCTTTATGTCCTAGTGGTGGCGTGATAATGCTGAATCCTAACCCCCCCTCTCTTAATTCTTTGTTTTATTCCCGGCCCCTCTGGGCTTCTTTCAAGAAAAGCAGGATGGAGGTTTAATCCTCGCTGTAATGCTCTCATGCTTCCCAAGAAACACTGTTTTAATCCTCATATGCATGTAGAGGCTCCATAAATCCGGCTTCAGCCTGACAAGACAGTACATCTAGTAATATTATGAGTGGGGGCAACAACAACAACACAAAATAATAGAAGAAGAAAAAAACAAACGTTTACATGTTGGGACGGAGATGCAATGATGGGAGGATTGTGGATTGGAAACAAACAAACAATTTGTGGAATTAATATTCTTGGACATTATTTTTTTAGGTCAGGGTAAAACATATTAATATACATGAAGAACATGAATTCATTCGCACACAGATATTGCTTGTCCTTAAGATGCACACGAAAAAGGTCATGAAGAGGATATTTGAAAGCGTCTGTTTTGATATTTACTTTTCAGCAAAAATGGCAACCAATACCTAGCTCTAGCTTCGTAAATGTGAAATGTCCATGTTTTTCTTCTTGTTTTTCATCAAGTAAACGCAATTTTTGGAGGAAAATCAATTATCCGGTCAGTGTGCTACTTAGCTAGCTAATGTTAGCTATCTATCTTATAAGCTAACTAGCTAACATACTGGCTACCAGAGGTTAGATATCCATCTATCAAACTAGCTATCTAGTGAACTAGTTAACGTTAGCTAACTATTTAACAAGCTAACTAGCTATATATCCAACTAATTAGCAAGCTTACATTAGCTACATAACTAACAAGCAAACTACTGAATATTAGCCAACTATTTAACAAGCTAACTAGCTTTATATCCAACTAGTTAGCAAGCAATATATTAGCTACATACTGTAACTAAGAAGCAAACTACTGAATGTTATCTTACTATTTAACAAGCTAACTAGCTTTATATCCAACTAGTTAGCATGCGTACGTTAGCTACATAACTAACTAGCAAACTACTGAATGTTAGCTTACTATTTAACAAGCTAACTAGCTTTATATCCAACTAGTTAGCATGCGTACGTTAGCTACATAACTAACTAGCAAACTACTGAATGTTAGCTTACTATTTAACAAGCTAACTAGCTTTATATTCAACTAGTTAGCAAGCGTACGTTAGCTACATAACTAACAAGCAAACTACTGAATGTTAGCTTTCTCTTTAACAAGCTAACTAGATGTATATTCAACTAGTTAGCAAGCTTACGTTAGCTTCACAACTACAAGCTAACTCTTGAATGTTAGCTAACTATTTAACAAGCTAACTAACTACACTACTTTACATTAACGTCGCTATATCTAACAAGCAAATCTCTGATAACAGTTCATCAAAAGCTTAAAAACAGTTATTTAGGCAAGTTAAAGGTTGATAAAGCAGATTATGCGATGCAAGTAAAAGCAATTAAGCTCTAAAGAGAGGTACCAACATAAAATAAGACAATGTGGAAACCCTAGAGCAGACGAAGCATAAGGTATGATTAATTAATCAAGAAAACAAGTGTCAGCCTTAAATAACTATATAATACAACTTTAGACTTTATTATTTTGACAAGACTCCCCTTTTCATGTTTATGGATTCACTTAAGTAGGTCAAATTACTGAACACACACACACACACACACACACACACACACACACAACACCACCCATGCTAATACACTTGTATGCTAATGCATTCTCCACTAATTATTCCAATTAGTAAAAATGGAAAGTGTGTCATGATGGAGGAAGTGTGTCAGCGCCGTGAAGTGATGACACGCACACTGAGGTCCGGACAACGTGAGTCACTCTAATCTCATCACATGACACAAACACACACACACACACACACACACACACACACACACACACACACACACACACACACACACACACACACACACACACACACACACACACACACACACACACACACACACACACACACACACACACCACACACACACACACACACACACACACACACACACACACACACACACACACACACACACACACACACACACACACACACACCATGTATACATCACTTCAGGGGACATTACATTGACTTACATGCATTTCCTGGAGACTTATCCTAACCTTAACCATAACCAACACATGCCTAACCCTAACCAAGTCTTCATCCTAAAATTAATGACCTCCCTTATGGGGACCTCCACGTTGTCCCTATAAGGGAGGCGAGTCCCCACACGTGACTATGTAAACAGATTTAGGTCCCCACAAGTATAGTAATGCTAGACCACACACACACACACGTCCATAATACACAGCAGCTTGCTACAACGCCTCCCCAGAGAGAGAGATATAATCGGAGAGAGTCTGGCACACTTCAGAGGAGAGAGGAGAGAAGACAGAGGAGAGAGGAGAGAGGAGAGCATGTGGTCAGAAATACGGAGTGAAAGCAGAAGCTGATAAATCAAACAAACATGGAGACAAATTAAATACAAAGAGTAATTTGGAATAAAGTAGTACAGGTAAAAAGTAAACTACAAAGAAACTGAAGGAACGATGAAGGGAAGACTGGCCGTTTTGAAGCAATTGAGCGGCACATTTGAAAACATGTACAGAAATGAGGAGGAAGAGGAAGAGTAAGAGGAAGAGGAGGAGGAGGAGGAAGAGGAGGAGGAAGAGGAAGAGTGTGTCAGCCACGCTTCAACCCCCCGGAGATCAAACATGAAGAGGGTCAACAACACCCAGGAGAGAGAGAGTGTGTGTGCTGCGGAAGTCAATGGCATCCACTCCTACATTCAATCATATGTGTGTGTGTGTGTGTGTGTGTGTGTGTGTGTGGCACCAACACAAGAACATGGGACATTGGCTAAATACTGTAATGGAGTCTGAAGGAATAAAAACATGTTTATTTCTCGCGCGTTGAGCTTCCATTAATTTCACTTGTAAATAAATAAATGAATGTGCTGTATTTATATTTGATAGATTTGTACTTCCATAGGTGTTATAATGCGTAGTGTGATAGAGACTATGTCGTGACTTACGTGTGTACCTGCTCAAGGACTGGAAAGGAGCTCATGCCTCTAGCATCTCTTCTCTCTTCGATATGAATGTATTTTAATGTGTGTGTCCTTGTTTCATAAAGACACAGTAATGATGTGTGAGAGCTTCATGCTGGAACACTCGGGTCCACACATCACTCATTCTGCTGTCTCACCCTCCATCTAGTGGTGGCCTGCCGTAACTGCAGCACTCAGAACTTTAAAGTTCTACTGATCATGATTCCATCGTTGAGGTCGACTAGAATAGATTTCAATTGTTCAATTTTCCTCACATTGGTTTCTCACAGCATGTCTGATAGTCTGTGTATTCACTCTCTGTCCTACACAGCTTGCTGGAGCTCCTACCCCCCTCCCCCCCTCCCTGTGAGCCCAGTGTGCTCTGATTGGTCGGGACGTTGCGAGGCTCGTTGCTGCAAGAAGCGGACAGGCTTCCGGGTCGGCGATACAGCGAGAACAAGCGAAACTCACCCTGAGCACACACACACTCACAGCCGAAGTAAAGACAATAAGTGTGGCTTGATATCGAGAAAGAGAAAGGTTTGTAACGCTGTGAGTCAACGGGTCTGTGGAGAGCGTTTCTCCGCCATCCCAACTCGTCTATTACCAACCAGGGAGCTCTGTGCAAGTCAATGGGACTCCCTGCTAGTTGGCCGAGGGGTCCTGGTGTGGGAGGGGCTCCGCGGATTGGTCCATTTGGGCCAATCCGGTCCTTTGTTGTTGGGTGTTCACACGTCACAGAACCAGGAAGTAAACAATGGAACAAGGGAAATGTCCAGCGAGGTGTTCTGGGGCAGCAGACAGGTCTCCTCTGAGTTAGAGCTTTACTCGCTGCAGGGTGCACTTTGAGGGGTTGAGACTGCAGACCGCTCACATGCAGAACAACGTTCATAACACAAGGGGACGGGGCAGAACCGGAGAAGCATGTTTGTATTTATCAAATGTACAATATATGAAATGTTTGAAAGCTCCTGCAATAGCTGTGGGACAAACAGTCTGTGTGGCCTACGGTGTGAATATCTTTTGGGTGAGTTAGAGATTTAGAGAGTGCTTGAGATAGATATACATGTACATGTAAATGATTGTATTCTGGGATATTATTCTTACACACACAGCTAATATATACAATAATACAAACATGATTGGATGAAGGGAGTAAATAAAAAGACAAAGTACATCGTATAATAAAGAAGTGAAAAATATCTAAATTGTCATAGTATGTCATAAAGCAAAAAAAGGTAATTTCATAAAGACGCTTTAAAAGAGTTGTGTCAAAGTATTTCACGTCATAAAAAATGGAATGTGTGTGTGTGTGTGTGTGTGATCCTCTCTCTCTTACCTTAGTCAGTACAGAGATGTATTTCCTCAGAGAGCTCAGCTCCTCTCCTCTGATGAGTGTGTGAGCAGCGAGCTCCACCCTCAGAGAGTAATGCATCGCTGACTCCAGATCAGCCATGTAGATTCTGGACCTGACACACACACACACACACACACACACACACACACACACACACCACACACACACACACACACACACACACACACACACACACACACACACACACACACACACACACACACACACACACACACACACACACACACACACACACACACACACACACACACACACACACACACACACACACACACACACACACACACACACACACACACACACACACACACCACACACACACACACACACACACACACACACACACACACACACACACACACACACACACACACGTCAGCAGGTGATCCAGATGAGAGAAGGGCAGTTTTTGCAGTGTGTAGATGAACCCCTCTTCAATGGCCTCACATGCAGAGCACACAGTGACATGTGTGAGCAATGGGAGTGAGGGGGGAAGGGGGGTGTCCGGTGCCTTGCTCAAGGTCACCACGGCAGGGCAGGAGGTGAACTGGGACCTCTCCAAGTAGCAGACCACACCATATTTAGGTCTGGACGGGGACTTGAACCGGCGACCCTACGGCTCCCAGTCCAAGTCCCTACAGACTGAGCCACTGCCGTGAGTGTGTGTGAGTGTGTGTGAGTGTGTGAGTGTGTGTGTGCCCTCACCTGTTGAAGGGTCTCCACGGCTCCTCTGTGTTGTTCCTCAGAACTGCCACATTTACCGGAGGAGGCTTCCCTGAACGCACCACCCCCGGCAGCCTCTGGAGGGCGTAGGAGTAGAAAACACGAGCCTCCATGTTCCTGAGGGAATATAGAGACATGTATTTATTAGGATGAACCCCCTGAGATGCACCGTCTCGTTTTCAAGGGGGTCCCGACAAAAGCAACGTGTTACAGACATACGAGCATGACAAACCACGAACAGTCCGTTACGTACAATTCATGAAGTAATACAATCGTTACAATTTGATACACAGTCGTGTCTAATAGATCAGTTTCAACAAGAGCGGAGCGGCTGAAAGTGAGATGATGCTTACATATACCAGTAATATAGAATAATAATGATAATAAGGACGAGGTTTATGTTCGCACCCCAAAGCAAATTCCTTCTACGTGTAAACGAACCTGGGCATAAACTTGATTCTGATCATTCATCTTGAAATAATTATTTAGCTTTGGGCACCTCGTGATTATGTAGGAATTGTACACATATGTATTTGTACGCGTTTGTATATAGGTACATTTTAATGTAGTAAATAAAATGCATTTCAGCTGGAGCAGGGTGGCAATAAGGAGGATGGATACTAGCCCCGTACTGTATTACACGTGTGTGTGTGTGTGTGTGTGTGTGTGTGTGTGTGCGTGTCTGCAAGCGTGTGTTTTGAGTGGGAGTGTACAGATGTGTATAGAGTCATTCATCCAGCATCGAGGGCAGGCATCAAACGCATTCACCTGGGACCTGCACACATTACATGCATGATGGATAACACACACACACACACACACGCACGCACACACACACACGCACACACACACACACACACACACGCACACGCACACACGCACACGCGCGCGATCAATCAGACATTCAGCGATGATGGGAGGCCATCTGTCGCCGTGCGGCCGCCTCTTGTTTGGCAGGTGAAGCCGGGAAAAGCAATGGCTTTGTTTTCATGCAAGAAATTAAAAAAGCTCCCCTCTGTACAGTGATGGAGATGAGGGGGGCTGAAGGGGGGGGGCGAATACATAAATCAGCAATAAATCATTTCCTTTTTGCATTTGTCAACTAAAAAGAGTCCTCTTTGCATGCCAAGTTATTGAAACAGCCAAACAAAGAGGCGGGAACAGCGGTGGATTTGCGGGCTTTATGACGGAGAATAATGAGAGCGTTCTGATGCTCTGATCCCATTAAGAGGCCAGATGTTTGAAGGTATTCCCGTGAATAGGGTTCAGACAATGAGAAGGGATAAAAAGCTAAGCTGTCGTGAGAGGAACAAAAGGATGTTTGTGGATTTCAAATCAAGCTGAATGGAAATTACTGTAAAAAGCTTGATATATGCAAACATATTGATATGTACGAGGTAGAGAACATATAAGATGTATACATCAGCATCTCCCTGGTCCAATGGGATTTCTCCATGTGATTTTGGATTATTGCAGAAAATAATCTCGACGTTTATGATATTTTAATGTTTTGTTCAGCAGGATAATCTCCACATATTACCAACACTTTATGATTTCTGAAGTAAAAAGCTAATGTTGGGCTATAAAGGAACTACAGCACGGTCACATGACTTAACCACCGCTAAGCTAAAGGTGGCTAATGTTGGGCTATAAAGGAACTACAGCACGGTCACATGACTTCACGTCTCCACCGCTAAGCTAAAGGAGGCTAATGTTGGGCTATAAAGGAACTACAGCACGGTCACATGACTTCACGTCACCACCGCTAAGCTAAAGGTGGCTAATGTTGGGCTATAAAGGAACTACAGCACGGTCACATGACTTCATGTCACCACCGCTAAGCTAAAGGAGGCTAATGTTGGGCTATAAAGGAACTACAGCAAGGTCACATGACTTCACGTCACCACCGCTAAGCTAAAGGCTGCTAATGTTGGGCTATAAAGGAACTACAGCACGGTCACATGACTTCACGTCACCACCGCTAAGCTAAAGGAGGCTAATGTTGTGCTATAAAGGAACCACAGCACGGTCACATGACTTCACGTCACCACCGCTACGCTAAAGGTGGCTAATGTTGGGCTATAAAGGAACTACAGCACGGTCACATGACTTCACGTCACCACCGCTAAGCTAAAGGAGGCTAATGTTGGGCTATAAAGGAACTACAGCACGGTCACATGACGTCACCACCGCTAAGCTAAAGGAGGCTAATGTTGGGCTATAAAGGAACTACAGCAAGGTCACATGACTTCACGTCACCACCGCTAAGCTAAAGGAGGCTAATGTTGGGCATGATGACGCTTAAGGCCCGGACACACCAAGCCGATTTCGGCCGGCGATAGATGTCTGGCCGCCGATGAGCGTCCTGTCGCTAGTGAAGTTACGTATTGCGCCGAGGCTTTGGAGCGTGTGCCGAGTAATCCCCGAAGCTTTTTGTGAAGCTTGTATCGAGGCTTGTATCGTTTTGGGCCAGTGACGTCACCGATGACAAACGAAGCCTCGCTGCCCCTCGATACCACGTGACTGCTTCAGAAAGCGATTCAGATCGGTTGAACCACAACGCTCATAATACCCATGGATGTGTAATAAGAACCATATTACCCCTCATGTACCCGGGCCCGGTGACACGATGGAATCAAGAGAGCTCAGACCCTCACTCATATAGAGGTCGGAACATGTCATAATAAATAGATACAAGCATAAATACATGTAGGAATAAAAACATCAATAAATAAATAAATGAATAAATACAGGAATAAGTACTCTATGTCTGTACTCTGAAACGAGGAGAAGGCGCATTATCAAGGAGATGTCCGGTCGCCAGGGTGTGTGTGTGTGTGTGTGTGTGTGTGTGTGTGACACTGGCATTTGTTTTCAGAAGATATTATGATGGTGACGTTCGTTCCGGTGCACGTCAGCATTTAGCACTACATCGAGATTAAGATTAAACTATTTTTTTTGGGAACACCCGCATATAGGCTCTGGAGTTAGCCAGATGCTCAAACAAATAGCTCTACACCCCTGGCCGACATGTCCTTAAAATGAAGTCTGAGTTTGAAATATATCTCAAATAATGTATGCACTGCTGAGACCAGGCTGAGCCGCCGAATCCCTCGGAACATCATAAAAGCCATTTTCAACGGTTATCTGGTGAAAGATTAACTCGCTACTGGATGAAATAATATGACTGGTAGCCTATAGGTGCAAAAATTAAACACTTTTTGAAAAAAATATTATGATAAAATATTTGTATAATTCTGCAAATATTACGATAAACTCGAGCTATTTCGCGGCCCGGCAGTAACACCTGTAACACCTCCGCGGCCCGGTACCGGTCCGTGGACCGGGGGTTGGGAACCCCCTGAGATAGAGCACACTGTGGAGATGTCCAATCTGCCTGTTTTACACACTTTGACCAACAGGTGGGTTTGTGTTCAGATGAAGCCTCATGAGATGAACCCTTCATCTCGCCATCACTACCTGTCGCCCCACGCAGATTGGTGCGTCCCGCAGCCGCAGGTCCCGCAGCCGCAGGTCCCGCAGCCGCAGGTCCCGACTAGTGATGCAAGTTTGTTGTTGTTTGTTAAGTAATACAAGACTGAATGATATGATGATCACCGCGCTACGGGTGCTCCGTGCGTGCATGCAGTGCCACGTAATATCCAAGGATTAGAGACGGTTGGATGCTGCTGTACTGAGCATTGGAGTATATTTATTTCCACTAAGTTATTTATTTATGATTATCTTTAGGCTCAGCAAAGATTTGATGTCAGCTGTTGTTGTCTTTTTTTCTAGGCTATAGTTAATACTGAAATAGAGCCCGGCTTTTTTCTTACAATACCATTTTAAAATGTCGATACAGTAACTGTCCTTTTTTTAAATGTCTATGCCTACGTTGTTATAGGTGTTGCTATCTGCTTTGTGTGGCGTGGTTCTACAAGCCAGTAAGTGCATGCATTGGGTGGGATCAGAGAGTCACGGGTCTGTGAATGCAATGAAAACAATTATTTATATTAAACATGTCACTTTTACTTTTGAATACTTCAGTAAAGGATGTATTGAATAATTTAAGTGATATATGTGTTCAAAACAGCCCTACATTTGATTGAATTATAAAAAGGTATATGGTAAACTGAAGAGCCGTTTGGGAGCCGGGTCTTCAGTGAGCCGAGCCAAATGATCCGGCTCACCAAGAAGAGCCGGACATCCCACCACTCGTGCCGACCTCCCGACCGAACCTGGGGAATCGGGAGCGGAGGTTGTCGGCAAAAGAAAGCACTCGATTGGCTGTTCAGCTTAGCGAATCAGTGCACGAGAAGCGAAACGGAAGTGAGGTACGCAAACAAACGAAGGACTTTATTTTACATCATGGCGATCTGGAGTGAAAAAACCGAAGCCAAACTCATCCGCTTGATCCGGAAGAGGCCAGCTCTGTTCGACATCACAGAGAAACGGTACGCGAACAGAACAGCGAAAAGCGGACTCTGGCGAGAGATCGCAACTCAACTTGGTTTGCCAGGTAACCTTCTCGTGTTTGTTCCTACAGCTCCTCAGCAGAAACTGTTCGGTTGCTATTGTTCGCCAGCGTCCAGCGACGTTAACGTGAAATAAACATTGATATTTCAACCTTGCGTTTTGTTGTTATTTGTTGCTACTTGTTTGGCACTGCATATAGACATGAATTGGACATGCTAGCTAGCCACAATGCTTAAATGGTTGATGTGTGTGCTTCAGAGAAAGAGCTCAGGGTGAAGTGGGATTCTCTGCGAACCCAGCACACCCGGTTCAGGAGACTGGCCCCTGCGGGTAGCTGTGGAGCCCCAAAGACGGGCAGACAGCAGTGGATCCTGACCAGGCTGCAGTTTCTAGAGCCCTACACGAGGAGGAGAGCGAGTACTTCAAACCTCACCATCACGGTAACTATTTGATCTGTTGAGTAATGATAAGTGTCTGCGTATTTCATTTAGAAACACTAATGGTGCCGCTGGTGAAGGAGGAGCTGATTGAAATGACATTAGCCATGGGACCAATCACGTTTTTATCTTAACCTAGAATAATACAGGATAAAATATTTCTTGATTATATTTTGTATTGTTCTGAATCTTCAAAGTTATCAAATAAATGTAGCGCAGTATAAAGTACACTGAATGGGAGTGGAGCAGTACTTAAGTACATGCACTTTGTTACCGTCTACCGCTGTTCAAGATTGAAATGTACATCTGCGAGACGGGTTCTGCCCCTCTGTAGCTTTCACACTGATGGTGGCTCCTTCTCCCATTGTCCTCCACTATCTGTCTAGAAGTGGGTTTTAGCATCTGAATAGAGCATCGCAATTCATCTACAATCTACTCGACCACACCCCGAACGAGTGGCGCACACACTTCAGGGTTTTGAATGCTGAGCAAACAGTTTTAAGAATCCATGGTATTAAATCCAACTAACTGTGAATTTAATTTAAAATGTTAAGGAACCTCCGGTGGCTGCAGAACCCCCCCCCCGATGGCACCAGAAGTGAAACCTGGACCAGCACCCCTGAAGAGCCCTTCCTCTTTGAGGCTGAGTCAAGGCCCCGCACTCCCCTGGCAGAGCCCACCATCGAGTCCGCACCGCTCGGAGAGGGGCCGAGCACACTCAGACACTTGGGCACTCCGAGGCCTCGGGGGAAGCGCAGCAGGAAGGTGCTGGACGAGTCCGCCGGCGAGGCGTCAGAAACGTTGATGCGTACGATAGGCAGGACCCTGGAACATTTAACTTCCACGGGCGAACATAACGACGACATCGCGGCCTACTCAAAAACCTTTGAACACAGGCTGCGGCAGGTGCCACAGGATCGGCTGCCGCACTTCCTGCACGAGGTGGACAATAGCTTCTTCAAGTATCTAACTGGCGTTTTCCCTCTGGGCGATTGGAGCGATGAGTTCCTTCAACATTTGAAACTGAACACAAATGTATCCATATGATGCTTGTCGATTTAAAAGATACTTTTGGAAGAAAAAAAAATAAAACTGTGAAGTAACACTTTGTTTGTGTGAAACCGCTCAATGAACTACATCTCCCATCATGCACCACACACCCAGACCGCCGTCACGTTGAAACATTTCACTTCTGTCTCTCAGAACGAGGCGGAAAGTATTCAAAGAGGTGGAAATCACTCCAAGTCTGGGCGCGTTGAGAGCTGTGCACACACAAGGGGAGTTAGTCGGTTCCTGAGAGCAGTGGCGGTCCTAGACCAATTTGACTGGGGGGGCCAGTTAGTTTCTGAGGGGGGCCCAATAGATGCAGCACGAAAAAGACAGACAGTATGTCGCATACACCTAAGAAAACAATGCAATACAGTTATTGGTATTTGTTTCATTATTATAAGCTGTGTGGGTCGGTGGGACCCGTTTTCAGTGTTTACTAAACGAAAATGTATGCCATTTAATTATTTGAACCCGCTTTATTTGGGGTGGGCCTCACCTCCTCTAGGGGGGTCCGGGGGCATGCAGCCCCGGGAAGATTTATTTTTGAAATGTTGAAGTGAAAAGCGTCAATCTGGTGCACTTTGAGCACAACATGAATGTGTGGACAAGCTCTCAACACTCATGAAAGAGAGCTGTATACTTTAGAATATGATCACAACCAATAACAAATTATTTAAACTAGTTTATTCTTAATCTTATGTTACCTATAGTATTCTGTTTATTTATGCATATTTTACTAATCACTCCCCTTTTTGTACTGTCCTATAGCACATGTTGGAATGATTTCTTTATTTTTTACAACACATTAAATAGATAAAGGTGTGCTCTCTGTCTCGCTCGCTCTCAGAGGCTGTGTGCTCCTCCGTGGCGATGGGGGCTTGTGACGAAGATGGCTTCGTCATGGTGGACTGACGGCTTCGGGCCTTGTACTATTGCACATGTGCTTTTATTTTGAAAAGTGTTTCCCTTTCCCCATGTCTGTTACTCCTGATTGTGTTCACTTGGTGCCCTGTGTTGTCTCCTCCCCCCCCCTCACCTGTGTCTTGTTGTGCTGATTACTGTGTAGGTATTTAGGCTCTGTTTTCCCTGTCTGTGGAGGCTGGTAGTGTGGGGGAGATCCTTGTGACTGTGTTCATGTGAACAGCAGATTGAGGCTGTGTCATGTTTGAATTCTCTGCCTCTTTCTCCTTGCTTGGTCGGGCCGCTCAACGGTCAGCGTCACAGGGCTATTGAGGGCTTGCGAGATACCGGTAGCTCGTGATCGACGTGTTGGAGACCCCTGCTCTAATGGGTCCGACTAGAATGACAAATATCGTTACTTCCGCCTATTCCTTCAGCCAAGAAATCGTTTCAGCAAACTTTATTTTTAGGGGGGCCGCAGGGGGGTCCAAAGTCAGTGTTGGGGGCACTGCCCCCCTAGAACCGCCCCTCCCTGAGAGCCAGCATGCGGGACCGGGACTCTGGGAGTTGTAGTCTTTCTAGTTGCGTATTTTTCATAGTCTTTTATTTCAACAGTTTTACGACGAACTGACTTTTTTGACATGGAAATAATTTTTAAAGATTGACAAACATCATGTGTGTAATGTCACGCAGTCTGTCTTCCGGTTGTTGCCTCTTTTGAATGACGAATACACACTACCGCCGCCTGCTGGTAAGGAGAGGTATTGCCACTCACGCATGCGCAGTACGTACGTGCTTCCTGGCCGTCGGATGAAGTCTTTGCGGTGTGTTCCAGTGCGACTGTTTGGCGATGCGACGCGGGAGACGCGAGGAGACAACAGTCGGGCCCGTCTTTGGTGTCAGTTCGGTGTGTCCGGACCTTTAGTCGTCTCGTTTAGACACTTGTGAGCAACCTCTGTTTTTAAATTCACCAGTGGGGCATTTACTGACGTATTATTGCCTCTTAGTATGGATATACTCTCCAAGTCTCCCAGCCCTAGCTGCATCACAAAGATCTCGCTAACTGATGGATACAACGAATGGACAGCAGGAACGATGTCGTGCGTGCAGTGCGTTCCCCACAGATAACAACGGGCAGTCTGTCACTGTGCTTTGTTTGTCCGTGGGAGGCTAATGGCTGCTTTCAGGCGGTCACGGTTTCTGTAACACAGCTCAACCACACTGACCTCATCCGAGTGTGTGTGTGTGTGTGTGTACATTGTGGGTTTGTCTTGTTAAGGGAGGTTCAAAGTTAGTGGTGAAATGCCGTGTGAACCAACTGGAGCATGTAATTCCTGGAGACATTGCGGTGTGAATGTTGTAAAAGCTGAAAGGCTGGCGTTGACGTGTGAGAAGAAAGTGAACATTTGGATCATGTTGTAATCGGAACCAGGCCTCTTTTCCACGCTCCAAACTAAGTGTATATTCAAACGGGTCCACTTCTGAGTGTAAGTCCAGAGGGCTGAATGCCTGCGCGGCTTCATACCCCTGTGTCTTTCACGGGGAAACCCTGTTTAACTTCATGTTGTGTCCTGCTCACCCTCACAGGTGTTTTCTGGGTAATTAAACCTCTGCTCAGGCGGAAGTTTTGGCAGAGGACTCTTTAAAGTAGAGACACTACATACTGATATACACCTGATCATCAGCAGGAGAGGACTCTTTAAAGTAGAGACACTACATACTGATATACACCTGAACATCAGCAGGAGAGGACTCTTTAAAGTAGAGACACTACATACTGATATACACCTGAACATCAGCAGGAGAGGACTCTTTAAAGTAGAGACACTACATACTGATATACACCTGAACATCAGCAGGAGAGGACTCTTTAAAGTAGATACACTACATACTGATATACACCTGAACATCAGCAGGAGAGGACTCTTTAAAGTAGAGACACTACATACTGATATACACCTGAACATCAGCAGGAGAGGACTCTTTAAAGTAGAGACACTACATACTGATATACACCTGAACATCAGCAGGAGAGGACTCTTTAAAGTAGAGACACTACATACTGATATACACCTGAACATCAGCAGGAGAGGACTCTTTAAAGTAGAGACACTACATACTGATATACACCTGAACATCAGCAGGAGAGGACTCTTTAAAGTAGAGACACTACATACTGATATACACCTGAACATCAGCAGGAGAGGACTCTTTAAAGTAGAGACACTACATACTGATATACACCTGAACATCAGCAGGAGAGGACTCTTTAAAGTAGAGACACTACATACTGATATACACCTGAACATCAGCAGGAGAGGACTCTTTAAAGTAGAGACACTACATACTGATATACACCTGAACATCAGCAGGAGAGGACTCTTTAAAGTAGAGACACTACATACTGATATACACCTGAACATCAGCAGGAGAGGACTCTTTAAAGTAGAGACACTACATACTGATATACACCTGAACATCAGCAGGAGAGGACTCTTTAAAGTAGAGACACTACATACTGATATACACCTGAACATCAGCAGGAGAGGACTCTTTAAAGTAGAGACCTACACTGATACACTGACATCAGCGGAGAGGACTCTTTAAAGTAGAGACACTACATACTGATATACACCTGAACATCAGCAGGAGAGGACTCTTTAAAGTAGAGACACTACATACTGATATACACCTGAACATCAGCAGGAGAGGACTCTTTAAAGTAGAGACACCTGAACATCAGCAGGGAGAGGACTCTTTAAAGTAGAGACACTACATACTGATATACACCTGAACATCAGCAGGAGAGGACTCTTTAAAGTAGAGACACTACACACTGATATACACCTGAACATCAGCAGGAGAGGACTCTTTAAAGTAGAGACACTACATACTGATATACACCTGAACATCAGCAGGAGAGGACTCTTTAAAGTAGAGACACTACACACTGATATACACCTGAACATCAGCAGGAGAGGACTCTTTAAAGTAGAGACACTACACACTGATATACACCTGAACATCAGCAGGAGAGGACTCTTTAAAGTAGAGACACTACATACTGATATACACCTGAACATCAGCAGGATAGGACTCTTTAAAGTAGAGACACTACACACTGATATACACCTGAACATCAGCAGGAGAGGACTCTTTAAAGTAGAGACACTACATACTGATATACACCTGAACATCAGCAGGATAGGACTCTTTAAAGTAGAGACACTACATACTGATATACACCTGAACATCAGCAGGAGAGGACTCTTTAAAGTAGAGACACTACATACTGATATACACCTGAACATCAGCAGGAGAGGACTCTTTAAAGTAGAGACACTACATACTGATATACACCTGAACATCAGCAGGAGAGGACTCTTTAAAGTAGAGACACTACATACTGATATACACCTGAACATCAGCAGGAGAGGACTCTTTAAAGTAGAGACACTACATACTGATATACACCTGAACATCAGCAGGATAGGACTCTTTAAAGTAGAGACACTACATACTGATATACACCTGAACATCAGCAGGAGAGGACTCTTTAAAGTAGAGACACTACATACTGATATACACCTGAACATCAGCAGGATAGGACTCTTTAAAGTAGAGACACTACATACTGATATACACCTGAACATCAGCAGGAGAGGACTCTTTAAAGTAGAGACACTACATACTGTTATACACCTGAACATCAGCAGGAGAGGACTCTTTAAAGTAGAGACACTACATACTGATATACACCTGAACATCAGCAGGAGAGGACTCTTTAAAGTAGAGACACTACATACTGATATACACCTGAACATCAGCAGGAGAGGACTCTTTAAAGTAGAGACACTACATACTGATATACACCTGAACATCAGCAGGAGAGGACTCTTTAAAGTAGAGACACTACATACTGATATACACCTGGACATCAGCAGGAGAGGACTCTTTAAAGTAGAGACACTACATACTGATATACACCTGGACATCAGCAGGAGAGGACTCTTTAAAGTAGAGACACTACATACTTATATACACCTGAACATCAGCAGGAGAGGACTCTTTAAAGGTAGAGACACTACATACTGATATACACCTGAACATCAGCAGGAGAGGACTCTTTAAAGTAGAGACACTACATACTGATATACACCTGGACATCAGCAGGAGAGGACTCTTTTAAAGTAGAGACACTACATACTGATATACACCTGAACATCAGCAGGAGAGGACTCTTTAAAGTAGAGACACTACATACTTATATACACCTGAACATCAGCAGGAGAGGACTCTTTAAAGTAGAGACACTACATACTGATATACACCTGAACATCAGCAGGAGAGGACTCTTTAAAGTAGAGACACTACATACTGATATACACCTGAACATCAGCAGGAGAGGACTCTTTAAAGTAGAGACACTACATACTGATATACACCTGAACATCAGCAGGAGAGGACTCTTTAAAGTAGAGACACTACACACTGATATACACCTGAACATCAGCAGGAGAGGACTCTTTAAAGTAGAGACACTACACACTGATATACACCTGAACATCAGCAGGATAGGACTCTTTAAAGTAGAGACACTACATACTGATATACACCTGAACATCAGCAGGATAGGACTCTTTAAAGTAGAGACACTACATACTGATATACACCTGAACATCAGCTGGAGAGGACTCTTTAAAGTAGAGACACTACATACTGATATACACCTGAACATCAGCAGGAGAGGACTCTTTAAAGTAGAGACACTACATACTGATATACACCTGAACATCAGCAGGAGAGGACTCTTTAAAGTAGAGACACTACATACTGATATACACCTGAACATCAGCAGGAGAGGACTCTTTAAAGTAGAGACACTACACACTGATATACACCTGAACATCAGCAGGAGAGGACTCTTTAAAGTAGAGACACTACATACTGATATACACCTGAACATCAGCAGGAGAGGACTCTTTAAAGTAGAGACACTACACACTGATATACACCTGAACATCAGCAGGAGAGGACTCTTTAAAGTAGAGACACTACACACTGATATACACCTGAACATCAGCAGGAGAGGACTCTTTAAAGTAGAGACACTACATACTGATATACACCTGGACATCAGCAGGAGAGGACTCTTTAAAGTAGAGACACTACATACTTATATACACCTGAACATCAGCAGGAGAGGACTCTTTAAAGTAGAGACACTACATACTGATATACACCTGAACATCAGCAGGAGAGGACTCTTTAAAGTAGAGACACTACATACTGATATACACCTGGACATCAGCAGGAGAGGACTCTTTAAAGTAGAGACACTACATACTGATATACACCTGGACATCAGCAGGAGAGGACTCTTTAAAGTAGAGACACTACATACTTATATACACCTGAACATCAGCAGGAGAGGACTCTTTAAAGTAGAGACACTACATACTGATATACACCTGAACATCAGCAGGAGAGGACTCTTTAAAGTAGAGACACTACATACTGATATACACCTGAACATCAGCAGGAGAGGACTCTTTAAAGTAGAGACACTACATACTGTTATACACCTGAACATCAGCAGGAGAGGACTCTTTAAAGTAGAGACACTACACACTGATATACACCTGAACATCAGCAGGAGAGGACTCTTTAAAGTAGAGACACTACATACTGATATACACCTGAACATCAGCAGGAGAGGACTCTTTAAAGTAGAGACACTACACACTGATATACACCTGAACATCAGCAGGAGAGGACTCTTTAAAGTAGAGACACTACATACTGATATACACCTGGACATCAGCAGGAGAGGACTCTTTAAAGTAGAGACACTACATACTGATATACACCTGGACATCAGCAGGAGAGGACTCTTTAAAGTAGAGACACTACATACTTATATACACCTGGACATCAGCAGGAGAGGACTCTTTAAAGTAGAGACACTACATACTGATATACACCTGAACATCAGCAGGAGAGGACTCTTTAAAGTAGAGACACTACATACTGATATACACCTGGACATCAGCAGGAGAGGACTTTTTAAAGTAGAGACACTACATACTGATATACACCTGGACATCAGCAGGAGAGGACTCTTTAAAGTCTGCAGAGATACTCACACTCTGAGTCTGGAGAAGTTCCCTCCAGCAGAGTAAAGGTAGCAGGAGGGAAACTCCGTCACTTCCAGTTTCTTCACCAGAGTCTCCTCAGAACTCAGGACTCTGCGCACCGCCACGTTCTCAAACTGCAGCAGGTCAAGGGTCACCTGGACACACACACACACACACACACACACACACACACACACACACACACACACACACACACACACACACACACACACACACACACACACACACACACACACACACACACACACACACACACACACACACACACACACACACACACACACACACACACACACACACACACACACACACACACACACACACACACACACACACACACACACACACACACACACACACACACACACACACACACACACACACACACACACACACACACACACACACTAGTTCAAACTGATTCCCTCTTAATTCAATAACTCGGTCTGGAAGAGTTTTATGCTTTAACGCGATATCTTATTTATGCAGTTTTTATATTTCCTAAATGTCTCACCTCTCGGCCGACGTAGGACTTGGAGTCCTCGAAGATGAGCGCCAGGTGCTGGACGTTGTTCGCCTCGAAGAAGCTGTCGATCTCGGCCTGGCTGGAAAATAAAGAGAAACCCCGGGAGGGAGTTAAATAAAGATCAGCGCCTGGTCCTTCAGGGGTCGGAAAGAAACCTGAAAACAATGGATACAGCTTTCAAGAGGAGGGGGCGGAGCTTATGGGGACCCGGCAGCTACCGTCTAAACTAAATGCTGCCGTGATGAAACGCCATATCATGGATCATCAAGGATCTGAAACAGTCTGGAGCTCAAAGGCTTTCTCTCTCCCGGTTACACCACAAGGCGAGTTCCTTTCTACTTCCTGCTTCTTCACACACATGCTCTCCAGCACAGGTTAGCTCTGAGTGTTAGCGATGCTAATGTAAACACCGACCGTATTACGTCCAAAACAGTCGGCATTGTTTCTGAGAGCAACGTTTCTGATTGGCCCGTGGGTCCACATTTCAGATGTTACGTCATATCGGACGCAAATCTGGATCAGCTCCGTTGTTCCCCGTTTTTAGAGATTTGGGTACGGAGGAAAAGAGAGGGTTTATCGTATATTGACAGTTTTTTTAAATGCTTTTTTGTTTACATTTCCATTCAGCTGGATCTACAAAGCCAAACAAAAAGTGTATGCAAATTGTAATAAAAAAACGGAAGATCAGAAAAACTAAATATACAAAATCAATACGAAAATAAGCAGAATATGTATCTTTATATTAAATAAATCTATGAAAATGAAATGAGATTATTACAAAAATAATAATAACTAAAGGGAAAGGTGTAAAGCATGCTATGAAGGAACGGGGAAGCAGCCTCTTTATTCTGAGAGGAACTAAACCACTTTCACTTGACTTCCTGTTTCCTGTTCCTGCTGCAGCTGATGAGCTGTGAGCAGAGTGAGGGCAGTTCATTCATTTACCGGTAATGAACAGAACAACAGCGAATGGTGAGCTAACGATGGGATGAAGGAGATATAAATACACTGTATCTAAAAGTACGTGTGAGAAACTACAGGTTCATAACATGACCACTAATGTGTTTGTTTACAACTTCCCACGAGAGAAAATACACAGCTGCAGACGATTTGGAAACAACGAGTTATTGTGATCATTTTGAGCGATATTGAAATAGAGATTTAGACGGAGTGATCATGTGTGTAATATTAATTAAAGATCGAGGAACGTTTCAATCAATGTTGAGGACGTTTAACAGAGCCCTACTCAACAAGTGTGTGTGTGTGTGTGTGTGTGTGAGAGACTGAGTGAGAGAGTGTGTGTGTGTGT
>CM070484.1:44269044-44346544 GCA_036324585.1 Champsocephalus esox
TTACCTGAGTCTTTGTTTACCTGAGTCTTTGTTTACCTGAGTCTTTGTTTACCTGAGTCTGTGTTTACCTGAGTCTTTGTTTACCTGAGTCTGTGTTTACCTGAGTCTTTGTTTACCTGAGTCTCTGTTTACCTGAGTCTCTGTTTACCTGAGTCTGTGTTTACCTGAGTCTCTGTTTACCTGAGTCTCTGTTTACCTGAGTCTCTGTTTACCTGTTTACCTGAGTCTCTGTTTACCTGAGTCTTTGTTTACCTGAGTCTGTGTTTACCTGAGTCTTTGTTTACCTGAGTCTCTGTTTACCTGAGTCTCTGTTTACCTGAGTCTGTGTTTACCTGAGTCTCTGTTTACCTGAGTCTCTGTTTACCTGAGTCTCTGTTTACCTGTTTACCTGAGTCTCTGTTTACCTGAGTCTTTGTTTACCTGAGTCTGTGTTTACCTGAGTCTCTGTTTACCTGAGTCTCTGTTTACCTGAGTCTTTGTTTACCTGAGTCTCTGTTTACCTGAGTCTCTGTTTACCTGAGTCTTTGTTTACCTGAGTCTCTGTTTACCTGAGTCTCTGTTTACCTGAGTCTTTGTTTACCTGAGTCTCTGTTTACCTGAGTCTTTGTTTACCTGAGTCTCTGTTTACCTGAGTCTCTGTTTACCTGTTTACCTGGGTCTCTGTTTACCTGTTTACCTGAGTCTTTGTTTACCTGAGTCTCTGTTTACATGAGTCTCTGTTTACCTGAGTCTTTGTTTACCTGAGTCTCTGTTTACCTGAGTCTCTGTTTACCTGTTTACCTGAGTCTTTGTTTACCTGAGTCTCTGTTTACCTGAGTCTCTGTTTACCTGTTTACCTGAGTCTTTGTTTACCTGAGTCTGTGTTTACCTGAGTCTCTGTTTACCTGAGTCTCTGTTTACCTGAGTCTTTGTTTACCTGAGTCTCTGTTTACCTGAGTCTTTGTTTACCTGAGTCTCTGTTTACCTGAGTCTTTGTTTACCTGAGTCTCTGTTTACCTGAGTCTCTGTTTACCTGAGTCTTTGTTTACCTGAGTCTCTGTTTACCTGAGTCTCTGTTTACCTGAGTCTTTGTTTACCTGAGTCTATGTTTACCTGTTTACCTGAGTCTCTGTTTACCTGAGTCTTTGTTTACCTGAGTCTCTGTTTACCTGTTTACCTGAGTCTCTGTTTACCTGAGTCTCTGTTTACCTGAGTCTTTGTTTACCTGAGTCTCTGTTTACCTGAGTCTTTGTTTACCTGAGTCTCTGTTTACCTGTTTACCTGAGTCTCTGTTTACCTGAGTCTTTGTTTACCTGAGTCTCTGTTTACCTGAGTCTTTGTTTACCTGAGTCTCTGTTTACCTGAGTCTTTGTTTACCTGAGTCTCTGTTTACCTGAGTCTCTGTTTACCTGAGTCTTTGTTTACCTGAGTCTCTGTTTACCTGAGTCTTTGTTTCCCTGAGTCTATGTTTACCTGTTTACCTGAGTCTCTGTTTACCTGAGTCTTTGTTTACCTGAGTCTCTGTTTACCTGTTTACCTGAGTCTCTGTTTACCTGAGTCTCTGTTTACCTGAGTCTTTGTTTACCTGAGTCTTTGTTTACCTGAGTCTCTGTTTACCTGAGTCTTTGTTTACCTGAGTCTCTGTTTACCTGAGTCTTTGTTTACCTGAGTCTCTGTTTACCTGAGTCTTTGTTTACCTGTTTACCTGAGTCTCTGTTTACCTGAGTCTTTGTTTACCTGAGTCTTTGTTTACCTGAGTCTCTGTTTACCTGAGTCTTTGTTTACCTGAGTCTCTGTTTACCTGAGTCTTTGTTTACCTGAGTCTCTGTTTACCTGAGTCTTTGTTTACCTGAGTCTTTGTTTACCTGAGTCTCTGTTTACCTGTTTACCTGAGTCTCTGTTTACCTGAGTCTCTGTTTACCTGTTTACCTGAGTCTCTGTTTACCTGAGTCTCTGTTTACCTGAGTCTTTGTTTACCTGTTTACCTGAGTCTCTGTTTACCTGAGTCTCTGTTTACCTGAGTCTTTGTTTACCTGAGTCTCTGTTTACCTGAGTCTTTGTTTACCTGAGTCTCTGTTTACCTGAGTCTCCGTTTACCTGAGTCTTTATTTACCTGAGTCTCTGTTTACCTGAGTCTCTGTTTACCTGAGTCTCTGTTTACCTGAGTCTCTGTTTACCTGAGTCTCTGTTTACCTGAGTCTCTGTTTACCTGAGTCTTTG
This sequence comes from Champsocephalus esox, assembly GCA_036324585.1. Lineage (NCBI taxonomy): Eukaryota > Metazoa > Chordata > Actinopteri > Perciformes > Channichthyidae > Champsocephalus > Champsocephalus esox. The sequence continues at coordinate 44,271,244 of CM070484.1, forward strand.
TTTACCTGAGTCTGTGTTTACCTGAGTCTCTGTTTACCTGAGTCTTTGTTTACCTGAGTCTTTGTTTACCTGAGTCTCTGTTTACCTGAGTCTTTGTTTACCTGAGTCTCTGTTTACCTGTTTACCTGAGTCTCTGTTTACCTGAGTCTTTGTTTACCTGAGTCTCTGTTTACCTGAGTCTTTGTTTACCTGAGTCTCTGTTTACCTGAGTCTCTGTTTACCTGAGTCTTTGTTTACCTGAGTCTCTGTTTACCCTCTGCAGCTCGTCTGCTCTAATACGGGAGGCATGAAGGAACCCCAGCGCTGTGTGTGTCCCTGTGTACATATAGTAACACTTTATACCCTGTGTGTGTGTGTGTGTGTGTGTGTGAGTGTGAGTGTGAGTGTGAGTGTGTGTGTGTGTGTACCTGTACGGTGGGACACGCTCTGATGCCGTAGCCCAGGTTAATAAAATGCTCAATAATATATTTGTTGACAACTTCCCACTCGGAAAGACACGACGGCAGACGATTTGGAAACAGCTACTTAGTGCGATTATTTTAGACCGATGTTTCGATGTGATCATTTTTGTAAAAATCCACGACTCGTCCCGATCTTCTAACGGTCCACTTCATGTTGGGTACGATTAAAGAGGCCCTACTCTACGAGCACCACACAAAGGGATAGGGCCCCTTTAAATCAGCTGTTAAAGAAAACACACATTATTGACATCTAGTGACTGTGTGTGTGTGTGTGTGTGTGTGTGTGTGTGTGTGTGTGTGGTGTGTACCTTCACGGTGGGATACGCTCTGATGCTGTATCCGGCGCACAGCTTCCGGTTCTCCTCGGCAGCGCAGTCGACCGCCGCCAGCGCCACCGCCGGCTTCCACTCTGCATCGCACACGGCACAGGAAGTACTTTAATACTTTTATCATGAATATAAACTCGTCACAACGATGGTCGTGTGTGGGGTCGATGCCCTTCAGTGTATCAACACACAGGGGCTGCCCGTCATGGTGCCGAACATCCTGAGTGATTGATATATTGTGGAAGGCGCTACTTAACAGATGACCTTTGCTTGTTTCTCTCGTACCCAGCTGTTCTGTCCTCATCGTCGTGTCCTCGTTTCCTTCTCATCTGCATGAGAGCGGTGAGAGGAGCGTGATGTAATGTATTATAAAAGCTCTCCATGGTCACAGCCTGCAGCCCACAGAGATACCACCGAGCCGCGAGGAGGAGGAGGAGGATCATTATTTAATTAAGAGGTGGTCTGAGGCCTCACACACTCATGGCGTCCACACACATTCTTCAGTAAACAATCTTATTGATATTTATTTTCTCTTGTATGTATTGGATGTTGAGGTAATGCAGAAGTAACAGAAAGTAATGGGATTACTTTTACATCGTGATACTCAGATTGGATGACATGTATACTTACAGGTACCTAGTAATGTAATGGAATACATTTCTAAAGTCACTGCTTATTAAACTGGCTCTCAGAGGTGTAAAGTAACCAAGTACTACTGTAGCTACAATGTTGAGGTACTTGTACTTCACTTGAGTGTGTTCATGAAATATGAAATGAAACTTTATTACAGACTCAGGTCCAGATAAAAGACAAGGCATACTCAGCGTAAACATAATTCATAGTTTAAGAGTCATTTAAATCAGTGTCCTACAAAGAGACTGGTAGCGTGTAGCGCTGAGCCTCGTGTTCGATACGAGGGTTTCAGTATCAGGCGTTAAGCCGGCAAATACATGTATACACTTCTTAAGACGGCTGGTAGAGCATGGAGTCCTGCAGCCACAAGCATTTCACTGGCACTACCATCGAGGACTCTTCAGCAATATTCTCACGGCCTCATCATGATGAGCTTCTTGAAGTTTCCGTTGACTTGCTTTTCTGTTTGACCACAGACGTTTAGAGCGGTGTGCAACGTGCTCTGAACGAAGACGTGCCGTTTAGTGCAGTGTGCAACGTGCTCTGAACGGAGACGTCTCCACTCCCTCTGCACACGCACCAAACTTGCGGCACGGCCTCTAAATATCTTCATCATCTGTTCTGTAATAAAGTGTCCAAGATATTTTAACTTCTTACAGACACTAAGATTAATATCAGACCATTTTAAATCAGGACATTCAAGACATGTGTCCTCTTTGGTTCTTCATGACTGGCGTTGTATCTGATGTCTTGCTCCACACCGTGACCACGCACAGAGCACACAGCGAGGAGCTGCTGGAGCCCGGCGCGAGATGGACTCAGCGACACAAGACCATCTGCATACATGATACGGTCCTCTGGAGTACTACCAAGCATGCATCCAGTAGGCTCTCATCGCTCGACAGATCCTCAACATCGAGGCTTCAAAGAACTGGAACATCCTTCCACCTCGTCCGACTCCATCGCTAACCCCAGGTGGGGCTGAGACCCTGTTGCCCCCTCTCACCGGCACGGTCTGGGGGCCTACCGGTAGACCAGAACTCTCACCTTCGACTCAGCTAAACAAATCACTTCCCGATGAACACGATGAAGGCTTTAGAAGCATCAATGAGCACTGAGGAGTTATTATTACGTCTATACGTGTAACCAGTTCCTCTAAGGCGTGTGTCCACAGGTCAGCGCCGCGTCTGGCCTTAAAGCCATCTGGTTATCTGTTGATAAAGTCATCTCATCTGACCAGCAGAACTCTCTCTAGGACTCTTGACAGTGTGCTGGCTGACGCTCTGGGCCTGTAGTATTCCAGGCGTCGTCCTTACTAACTGCACCAACAGAACGGACTTGTCTGGCAGCAAGCCATGACTCATGAAGGCAGGTAGAAAGGGGAGGAGCTATCTTCACACCAAGGCAGCACAGCAGGTAGAAAGGGGAGGAGCTATCTTCACACCGGCATGTTTAACACGTTCAGCAGGAATAGGATCGACACCACGGGCTCTGCTGTCAGACAGCTTGTGTACAGCGTGGCACACCTCGTGAGGCGTTATCTCCACTGAGTCATTGCTATAATATCATCCGCCCCACGGTCCACGTTGGACACCGTGAATAAGGTGCGATAATGCTGTCGCCATAACTCCACATGCTGTCTGGTCCCGATGTTCCGTCAACAGCGCACGGTGGAGATATGCATTTATTAATAGCCCTCACTTCTTTCCAAACATCCATAGCATTGCTCCAGAGCATGCTCCTGAGCAGCTCCTGAGCAGCTTCTGAGCAGCTCCTGAGCAGCTCCTGAGTATGCTCCTGAGCAGCTCCTGAGCAGCTTCACGGAGTCGGCCTCAGGGCTCATCTTCACGGACGCAGCGGAGAGCAGACTTGCATCTTGCATTATAAGCTTCTTGTACTCAAATACAGACCCTTACCAGACTGCCTGCCACAGCCCATGAGTAGGTGGCTTCACAGGCTTCACAGGACACTCAGCTACATAAGGCGTACTGCCTTCACCCAGAGCACTTCCTCTATCACTGCACATGGAGCAGATACCACCGCTTTGCATCCTTACAGTTAGCATCACTACACATCATTGCATCTCTGTGACATAATGCTACCGTGTACTTCTACTCCTCTACAGTTCACAGGTACATGGTGTACTTCTACTCCACTACAGTTCAGGGGTACATGGTGTACTTCTACTCCACTACATGTATTTAATCCCTTTAGTTACTTCACAGATGAAGGATGTGAAAACTAATCAAGTGTTCAATCAGACTTTAGTTCCACCTGGAGTGAATCCAACAGCTACCCTGCAGTCTACAAAGTACTTCAGACTAGCTGCTCCTCCACCAGCTACCATGCAGTCTACAAAGTACTTCAGACTAGCTGCACCTCCACCAGCTACCCTGCAGTCTACAAAGTACTTCAGACTAGCTGCACCTTCACCAGCTTCCCTGCAGTCTACAAAGTACTTCAGACTAGCTGCTCCTCCACCAGCTACCCTGCAGTCTACAAAGTACTTCAGACTAGCTGCACCTCCACCAGCTACCCTGCAGTCTACAAAGTACTTCAGACTAGCTGCACCTCCACCAGCTACCCTGCAGTCTACAAAGTACTTCAGACTAGCTGCACCTCCACCAGCTACCCTGCAGTCTACAAAGTACTTCAGACTAGCTGCACCTCCACCAGCTCTGAGAACACTTTCATGATCAATCACTATAAAACACATCATATATATTATTCTGAAATGGACCAATCTGCACAACGACTACTTTCACTGTCTTTACTATATTTAGATGAGAATACTTTCTACTTTCACTTGAGGGACATTTTGAATGCAGGACTTTGACTGTGACAGAGTATTCCTACCAGTGGCGTAACAAGGTTGTGATTGGCCCCGGTGCAAATATTTGGTTGGGCAACTCAACGTTCGCTCGCTCTCTCTCTCTCTCCCTCAACTCTCTCTCATAAAACTCAGTTAATGGACTCATTCACTGGCGCTTCCACAAACATTCACAATTCTGCTGCAGACGGGTGACCATCCTCTCTCTCTCTCTCTCTCTCTCTCTCTCTCTCTCTCTCTCTCTCCTCTCTCTCTCTCTCTCTCTCTCTCTCTCTCTCTCTCTCTCTCTCTCCTCTCTCTCTCTCTCTCTCTCTCTCTCTCTCTCTCTCTCTCTCTCTCTCTCTCTCTCTCTCTCTCTCTCTCCTCTCTCTCTCTCTCCTCTCTCTCTCTCTCTCTCCTCTCTCTCTCTCTCTCTCTCTCTCTCTCTCTCCTCTCTCTCTCTCTCTCATGCAAACAACATCAAACGGAGCATTATTGTGGTCGCTCAACAAGTTCTTTCAGAACCGGATCGTAACATGCTAACAGTTCTATCATACTGAGAAAGTTTCCACTGTTGGGCAAGAATCTCCCATGTCCTCTACAAGCCAAGTGACACGTGGCCAGAGTGATTGTAATGTTGACAATGCGCTCAAGTCCTGTCTCCAGTCATTAGCAGCATTCCTTGCATTCCTCTCCATGTTTGCATCGATTCTCCCGTTTGCACGGTGCACCTCGGTCTGCGAACAGCCAGCACGGCTCACAGCAGGCACAATCCAGGGTGGGGGAGTAACGCAGCCACGTCCGTGGTAGTTTGATACCTGCTCTGGTCGTGGTGGTGAAATACATCTCGGAGAAACACCTACATGAACCGGTAGCCTTTGATCTTGGCGTCGGGGGCATACTTGCCAACCTTGAGACCTCAGAAACCGGGAGCATTTCAAAACCACCGCGGGGGGGGCATAGTGGATCGCCGGAGCTGTACTAGCTTAACATTAACATGCCTATTGTAGTTGTTCGTGCACTGTCTTGCGGCCTGTATGGAAAGGAGTGAGCAGAGGGTAGTTTACTGTGACTCTCTTCCTCACCCTCTCAGACTGTCAGTTGCGCGCGCTACTAAAGAGACGCGCTACCATGGAAACCAAACAATGGTGTAGCTGTATAAAGTCAGAGTGGAAACAGTCCTGAGTAAATCTGATCTTGTCAGAAATGCGGGAGAAATATAACCCCGGGAGGAGACCGGGAGAGGGCTGTGAAATCGGGAGTCTCCCGCGAAAATCGGAAGGGTTGGCAAGTATGGTCGGGGGTCTCAATAGCGCCATAGAGTCCCCTATCGGTTGGGGGCGGGGGCCCTAGCGGGAACTGTCGGACCACCGCCGGGCACAGCCAAATCCATCCTCTCCTCCTGGCTCCTGCTGGAGAAGAAGGTCGCACAGCCACATCTACAAGCTGATGCTGACAGCCCCGCTCCTGCCGCCCGCTTGTGGCAGACCACACTTCCACGCTCACCGGCAGGCACCGACTGGCCATCTGGAGGACCGGGAGGGTGTGTGTACGTGTGGCCCGAGCGAGCAAGAGAGAGACCTTGACCAGAGAGACCATTGTTGTTGTTAGCATCTGGTGCTAGCTAGCTGCGCTAACGGATATAAGGAGCCGTTTAAATGAAAACAGAGGAGCGCTCTATCCACACAACTGCGCCGAGCACTTGACTTGATGCAGGAAGCAGACAGCGGGACGTTTGGAGGAGAAGTCAGCACACTCAGCAACATGATGCAGCGTCCAGGCAGCTCCGGTTCGAGCATATGCCTTGAGTTGCACATAGCTCCAACGCGCAGTGCGCAGACACACACACACACACACCACACACAACCACACAACACACACACACACACACTCACACACACCACACACACCACACAACAACACACACACACACACTCACCACACACACACACACTGTATTGTATTATTGTCTTCGTACGCTTTTAACACACCATCGTAGCGATGGCGATGTTTCAGGTGACTGATCAGGTTCGAAGTATTAGGGAGCGCTGGATTTGTGAAGAACTCCTCTCTTCCTAAACCACTAACACCACAGTACTGGCAACACGGGAGGAGCCGAGTGAAAAACAAGCGCCCCTCATCCCAACCCACCCACACCGCAGGATCTCCCAAAAAATATATTGTATATTATCGGGGCTATTAATACTGTTATCGGTTTATCGGGATGACGTCATAATTCCTAATATCGGACCGATAATTATCGGGCCGATAATTATCGGGCATCCCTAACTTTTACTCAAGAACACGATCTGAGTACCTCTACTTTTACTCAAGTACAAGATCTGAGTACTTCTACTTTTACCAAGTACAAGATCTGAGTACTTCTACTTTTACTCAAGAACAAGACCTGAGTACTTCTACTTTTACTCAAGTACAAGATCTGAGTACTTCTACTTTTACTCAAGTATAAGACCTGAGTACTTCTACTTTTACTCAAGAACAAGATCTGAGTACTTCTTTACTCAAGTACAAGATCTGAGTACTTCTACTTTTACTCAAGTATAAGACCTGAGTACTTCTACTTTTACTCAAGAACAAGACCTGAGTACTTCTACCTCTGTAAACACTAGGGACGTGCACAGGTACGGGCTATTGTTGCCAGGGCAACGGCCCGTTTGGCCTTTATGGCCGACCCGCCCCTCGGGAGAGAGCGAGAGTTTGTTTGTCTTTGTTCTGTTGTGGCCGGATCAACACGATGAGCCCTCGATCAGTAGCGTCTCGCTCGGAAGCACACTTCGTCAGCGCCGTCCTCTGCCGGTGCCTTAAGACCACCCCAGTGTCGGATTTTGGAAACTTGATTTTGACTTGTCTCATGGCAGTTAGGGTATAAGGGACAAACCAGGGGGCTTTACTTCCTCTTGATACCGTCGGTTATTTACAAAAAACACCTAAAAATAGCTACTTGTTGTGTGTGCTTGTTGTGTGCTACTTGTTGTTGTTGTGCTACTTGTTGTTATTGTGCTTCTGTCTTTCTGTGTCTTCTCATCTGTAACCTCCCTCACCGCTCGCTCTCTTCTCTTGATCGCCCTCTCACGGGTGAGCAGTTCAATGTCCCGCTTCAGTGTAGGATTTCTGCCTTGTCTCTCCCACTTCAGTTTGACCATCTCAGTTATGGAATACTAAATAACGAAGTAATTAGATACCTTACGTCACTGCGCTCATACAGAATGATAAGAATCAGAATAATGCGTCTTGAACTGGTTTCATGAACTAGTGAGTTTATTGACGGTAATTAGTGAGAGGCCCTATTTTATCAGAATGTCTGCACAGCAATGGTCAAACTACATTAGAACATAATTGTCCCCATTTTATCTTTAATAGTTCCTAACATTAGATATTTCAATGAGATATGGACCGCAAAACATTTTAAAAATCTAGTCACCGAATGCAAGTACTCGCCTGAGCTTATTTAGTTCAGAGACGAGAATCACGGTTCAGTTTCGTTGATTTCGTTGACATAAAAAACAAGTTACAATTTTCAAAAGGTCTTATGTTTTGGGGGGGGGCTCTTTTTTCAGTTTAGAGCAATAGCCCCTCCAAAACGTCTGTGCACGTCCCTGGTAGAGACAGTACTTCTACCTCAGTAAAGACAGTACTTCTACCTCAGTAAAGACAGTACTTCTACCTCAGTAAAGACAGTACTTCTACTTCAGTGAAGACAGTACTTCTACCTCAGTAAAGACAGTACTTCTACCTCAGTGAAGACAGTACTTCTACCTCAGTAAAGACAGTACTTCTACCTCAGTGAAGACAGTACTTCTACCTCAGTGAAGACAGTACTTCTACCTCAGTAAAGACAGTACTTCTACCTCAGTAAAGACAGTACTTCTACTTCAGTGAAGACAGTACTTCTACCTCAGTAAAGACAGTACTTCTACCTCAGTAAAGACAGTACTTCTACTCAGTGAAGACAGTACTTCTACCTCAGTGAAGACAGTACTTCTACCTCAGTAAAGACAGTACTTCTACCTCAGTGAAGACAGTACTTCTACCTCAGTAAAGACAGTACTTCTACCTCAGTAAAGACAGTACTTCTACTTCAGTGAAGACAGTACTTCTACCTCAGTAAAGACAGTACTTCTACTTCAGTGAAGACAGTACTTCTACCTCAGTAAAGACAGTACTTCTACTCAGTGAAGACAGTACTTCTACTTCAGTGAAGACAGTACTTCTACCTCAGTAAAGACAGTACTTCTACCTCAGTAAAGACAGTACTTCTACTTCAGTGAAGACAGTACTTCTACTCAGTAAAGACAGTACTTCTACTTCAGTGAAGACAGTACTTCTACTTCAGTGAAGACAGTACTTCTACTTCAGTGAAGACAGTACTTTACTCAGTAGACGTACTTCAGTAGAAGACAGTACTTCTACCTCAGTAAAGACAGTACTTCTACTTCAGTGAAGACAGTACTTCTACCTCAGTAAAGACAGTACTTCTACTTCAGTGAAGACAGTACTTCTACCTCAGTAAAGACAGTACTTCTACTTCAGTGAAGACAGTACTTCTACTTCAGTGAAGACAGTACTTCTACCTCAGTAAAGACAGTACTTCTACTTCAGTAAAGACAGTACTTCTACCTCAGTAAAGACAGTACTTCTACTCAGTGACTACTCACTCAGTGAAGACAGTACTTCTACCTCAGTGAAGACAGTACTTCTACTTCAGTGAAGACAGTACTTCTACCTCAGTAAAGACAGTACTTCTACTTCAGTGAAGACAGTACTTCTACTTCAGTAAAGACAGTACTTCTACCTCAGTGAAGACAGTACTTCTACCTCAGTAAAGACAGTACTTCTACCTCAGTGAAGACAGTACTTCTACCTCAGTAAAGACAGTACTTCTACCTCAGTAAAGACAGACAGTACTTCTACTCTCAGTAAAGACAGTACTTCTACTTCAGTGAAGACAGTACTTCTACCTCAGTAAAGACAGTACTTCTACCTCAGTGAAGACAGTACTTCTACCTCAGTAAAGACAGTACTTCTACTTCAGTAAACGTACCTCAGTAAAGACAGTACTTCTACCTCAGTGAAGACAGTACTTCTACCTCAGTAAAGACAGTACTTCTACCTCAGTGAAGACAGTACTTCTACCTCAGTAAAGACAGTACTTCTACCTCAGTAAAGACAGTACTTCTACCTCAGTAAAGACAGTACATCTTCTACCTCAGTAAAGACAGTACTTCTACCTCAGTAAAGACAGTACTTCTACCTCAGTAAAGACAGTAGTAAAGACAGTACTTCTACCTCAGTAAAGACAGTACTTCTACCTCAGTAAAGACAGTAGTAAAGACAGTACTTCTACCTCAGTAAAGACAGTACTTCTACCTCAGTAAAGACAGTAGTAAAGACAGTACTTCTACCTCAGTAAAGACAGTACTTATACCTCAGTAAAGACAGTACTTATACCTCAGTAAAGACAGTAGTAAAGACAGTACTTCTACTTCAGTAAAGACAGTACTTCTACCTCAGTAAAGACAGTAAAGACAGTACACTAGTAAAGACAGTACTTCTACCTCAGTAAAGACAGTACTTCTACCTCAGTAAAGACAGTAGTAAAGACAGTACTTCTACTTCAGTAAAGACAGTACTTCTACCTCAGTAAAGACGATACTTCAGTAAAGACAGTACTTCTACCTCAGTAAAGACGGTACTTCAGCAAAGACAGTACTTCTACTTCATTAAAGACAGTACTTCTACTTCATTAAAGACAGTACTTCTACCTCAGTAAAGACGGTACTTCAGTAAAGACAGTACTTCTACCTCAGTAAAGACGGTACTTCAGTAAAGACAGTACTTCTACCTCAGTAAAGACAGTACTTCAGTAAAGACAGTACTTCTACTTCATTAAAGACAGTACAGGCAGTGCTTGTACTTCAGTAAACACAGTACTTGTTCCTCCACTCTGCTGCCTCTATCTCTACGTGACTCCCAGCAGCTCCTCACCTATGATGTCCCAATATCTGATTATTTGTACTTTTACCCAAGATCTGAGTACTTCTCAAGTACTTTAACTTCAGTACTGACAGTACTTCCTCCACCTCTCCGTGCCTCCCGCAGCTTCTCACCTCTGATGTCCCTCGCCAGGCTCCGGTACACCGGGGAGAAGGCGATGCAGTGGCCGCACCATGACGCGTAGAACTCGGTCAGCACGGCGGCGGTAGAGTTCACCAGAACCGGCTCCACGTTCTGCGGACTGAGCACGAAGATCTGGTCCGAGGGGGTGTAGAGTCCCGCGTGCACCGGGGAGCAGAGCACGAGCAGGCAGCAGCACCACCACCGGGACATCTCTCCGGGGAACCGGGACGTGGCACGGCCGCCAAGCCGCGCCATCTTCCCGTTAGAAGCTGCAGGAAACCGGGGAGAAGTGTTCACCTCCTCCGTGCCACAGAACCACCGAAACACACACACGGTAACACACACAGACAGAGACACACAACTTTTTTAGTTTTTTCTCAGTCTGTTTCCCTTTTCGGTGACCCTGCTGAATGGGTCCTCCCCCTTCAACAACACACACCTCCCTTATTCACACACACACACACACACACACACACACACACACACACACACACACACCACACACACACACACGTATTTTGAGCAAAGTACATATATCGACAAAGCAAGTCAATATACAAAACCAGTACATAAAGGGGGGGAAAAGTCACGTATGTTTCTGTACTTATAATAAAATAAAAACAAATAATAAATTAATGTTATTTACATGCAACATCCTAGCTATTTGTTATAGTAACTTATATTATTATTATTATATGTGTATTCCTGTATTTGAATGCGCCTAGCTTTTAGCTTCTTAAAAATAAATCTTAACATTCATGTTGTTCGTACAAGAACAAATAAATATGACAAATAATAATTGTACATAAAGCTATTAGTTTATTGTGAATATCTCACAGTAGCATTAAATAATAATTATAATACATAGCTAATTGTTGTTTGATATGATCTGAATGTCGTGTACATGTTGTGTGTACATGTTGTGTGTACATGTTGTGTGTACAAAGCAGAAGTCAGCATTCCTTTACAAACAATGAAAGCTTTATTTACAAGTTCATTTAGTTACCAAATATATAATTTGCACATATTTGCAAAGTAAACAGTGTGTATCTTACAACAGGCTACAGTAACAGACAGAATATTTACACCCATCAAAGAATTGTACAAGTCTTCAAGTGCACTTCGCAAGCACTCGCAACACATTATTATAAATATTAATTAACATTTCACAACAGGAAACGACCGGTGTTCATTTCATAACAGGATTTGTGCCTTTTTTTAATTAAACGCCATTAAAGGTTTTTTCTGAATCTACAGCAGAAGTGTGATCTGATTGGTCCACACAAACAGGACCGAGTACTGCATAGATACACCGACACTCCATTTACAATCAGTTCAACAGGACCATACGGGGGGCTGGCGTTAAAGCGTTTGAGGAACATCCAGACGGAGAGGTCGCGTCACGTGGTTTTGGTCTTTTTCTACATCATAGTCCGTTCACCAGCTCGGAGGGTCCCGGAGACGTCGAGGACCCCCACGTTTGATGTTGGAACTGTATAGAACGGGTCGCAGCACATAGACAGGGCCGGATGCTAACTAATTAGCATAGGTTGGGTTATTAAGCTTTAGTTACAATTGTGGACAATAGTTTGAACAACTTATGTTTTGAGGATGATTTGAAGTCCATTTCTGAAATTTTCAGGATTAAAAAATGATAGTTTTAACCAGATTACGCCCGTATGTGTACTCTGAGGAACGCATTTGAAGCATTTAGGGGACTCTGGATGTGATATGTTCATCTTGTGCTTTCTATATCCAACCCCACTCATGGTAGTCAACTCACAGAAAGCACAGATATGGATACTTTCTAGTTAAAACTGCAATTTCTGATCCTGAAAACGTCAGAAATGGACTAGATTATGCAAGCTTCCCAACATAAGCAGGTTCGCATCCGGCAGTCCCGATGTGCCGGGGACCCTACTCTACATTTCCAACATGAAACTTTGGGGTCTTCAACATCTCCAGGTTCACTAAGCTGGAACCTAGACGACGATATCATTTACAGTTTGAACAAATACTTCAGTAACTCTTAAAACATCGACGGTAGAAAAAGACAGTCGGGTTAAGGTCACTTAAGCAGCAGGACTAAAATAAGCCCTTGGACTCAAAGTGTGTGTGGTGTGTGTGTGTGTGTGTGTGTCAACAATCTAGTTCCTGATACAGTTAAAGTCAACACAATGACTCAACTGTGTCTATATGCAGATGCCAGGGAGACGTGGCTCAGGGACAGTGAGTCAGCGACGGTGAGAAATAGGAGGTTCGATATAAGGCGGAAACTGAGGAGTTGGCAAACCGGCGAGAATACATTCAAAGGGGAACAGGTCCGCCGTTTGTACTCCAAACGAGAGGCACTTGAACTGAAGGCGTTCTGACGGCTGGTCGATGCATTAAACCAAGTTCACAGAGCGACTGATGAGGAAACGGAGAGGTTTTTTATAAACTGTCAGACGAGTAAAGATAAAATCCAGCATTTCAGATCCGTCCTGTGATGCGATTCTAAAACGATACGTCGGTGTCTGTGTCCCACTTTCATACTATATACCTCGTGTTTGGTGTTTCACATACACAAAACGCATAATACGAATATTCCATTCCATTATATATCAGCTAAAGTATATGTAATATACTTATTCTGAGTTTTCTGCATTTCAAAACACCAGCATGGAAACTGAGGCAAATAATTAAAGAGGCCCTATTTCTGCTCCGATTGGTTAGCTGCACCGGCTTTGTTGTGATTGGTCAAGCTGCTTAGAGATGTCCCGCCCCTTAGCGCTAGCCAATAGGAGTGCGAGTGTTACGAAGCGGTGTGTTCAGGAAACCCCCAAAAGGGAGAATCGGGCCTCTTTAACAACAGGTGGATGTAGGGGGAAAGTGGGACACAGAACTATTCACACGGCTTCGTCCGCTCTTAACGTTCTTTAAACATCCTATTTCATATATTGCCGTGTTTCACGTTTGTGCTTTTTTTACAATTTCATTTGATATTGTTGTCGAGATAATTTACAATTACAAGCGTTCCTCTCAAACCGTCCGTCGGAGATCTCCCGCAGCACATTGGATGTATAAAGTGAAAGTGCTGACTATCTTTTTGTTTTTGTTTTTACAAATAGCCGAATCAGTTCAAGCCAACGCAGCACGTCCAATCGAGCATTTTCTAGCACCGCAAAACCAGTAAAAAGTCTCAAACAATCGAGAAGTAAAGACGGCTGTAACGTCCGAGTCTTATAGAGATCATATTTTAATTTAATTGACTCTTTAATAAAAAGATTCTGGATGTAAAAACCCTGTAATCACAGTTTCAACTCGTTAAGGAGTACACCGTATATTCTCTGCTACTCTATTACAATTTGTGAATCCATATATACAGTATTTATATATATTTATATTTACTTACAGATTCAACACAACCTACTTTAGTTCCAGGTGGTTTTATATCACCCGCCTCTTTGGAACGGTCCGTTTAGCAGCATTGATGGACGTTACATACGGTGTACAAATGGTACAGTCCATCAAAATGGTACAGTCCAACACAATGGTACAGTCCATCAAATGGTACAGTCCATCAAAATGGTACAGTCCAACACAATGGTACAGTCCATCAAAATGGTACAGTCCATCAAAATGGTACAGTCCATCAAAATGGTACATTCCATCAAAATGGTACAGTCCATCAAAATGGTACATTCCATCAGAAACATTTTCTTATTCTCCAGCCGGCGCTTGAAAAAAGGAGGCGAGACGAAGTGTGTGTTCAGGTTACAGAAGAGTGTGTGTGTTATAGATTATTAAAAAAAGTTAGCTGAAGGAAAATCCAGACGTTTATCTGAGAGGTAACGAGGGGTCGAAGGCATCCGAGGGTCTCTGTTGGCACGTCAGCTGGTGGAAGAAGGGAAGATGGCGGGAAACATAAAGAGGTTGAAGTTCTTTAAATCAGTCAGGAAGAGGATGGATGTTGTAGTTCTTAGTCTGTCAGGAGAGGGGTTGTAGTTCTTAGTCTGTCAGGAGAGGGGTTGTAGTTCTTAGTCTGTCAGGAGAGGGGTGGGGGTTGTAGTTCTTAGTCTGTCAGGAGAGGGGTGGGGGTTGTAGTTCTTAGTCTGTCAGGAGAGGGATAGGAGTTGTAGTTCTTAGTCTGTCAGGAGAGGGGTCGGGGTTGTAGTTCTTAGTCTGTCAGGAGAGGGGTCGGGGTTGTAGTTCTTAGTCTGTCAGGAGAGGGATGGGAGTTGTAGTTCTTAGTCTGTCAGGAGAGGGGTGGGGTTGAGTCTAGTCGGAGAGGGAGTTGTAGTTCTTAGTCTGTCAGGAGAGGTGTGGGAGTTGTAGTTCTTAGTCTGTCAGGAGGAAGATGGAGCTTGTAGTTCTTAGTCTGTCAGGAGGAAGATGGAGCTTGTAGTTCTTAGTCTGTCAGGAGGAAGATGGAGCTTGTAGTTCTTAGTCTGTCAGGAGGAAGATGGAGCTTGTAGTTCTTAGTCTGTCAGGAGGAAGATGGAGCTTGTAGTTCTTAGTCCGTCAGGAGGAAGATGGAGCTTGTAGTTTTGGGTTGTTTTCTCTCTTGGCCCTCTTGTCGTAGATGAGTGTCAGTGTGTTGGCGGTGTCTTTCAGCAGAGCGTCGAAGATGCTGTCGGCAAGCTGCATCTTCACAAACAGCTCGTCTTCGTCGTAGTTCACCCACTGAGCCTCCTCCTCGTGGAGCTCCTGGACCTGGAGGACACACAGGATTTTATATATTTAATAAAGTAATAAAGACAGTCTATATACAATTGAAATCGATCTAAAATGCAGGAACAGAAGCGGTAATTGAAGTTTAAAAGTCTCAAAATGCTACAACTGCTGTCACAAACTGTATGGATGTGAAGTGTGTTGTTAAAGGAGGATGAAAGCGTAATCAAGGAGCACTATGGAGCGACTTTGATGGTTATTGGACTCAGGATTAATTCATCTGGATTCCCGCTGTATGAAGAAACTAAAGGACGGAAGTGGAAACAATTCACAAAGGGATTAAACTGTTTGAAACAAGCTCAAAGTAAGCCGGATTTTGCCGATGTGTTTATGAGGATTCAAAAGTCGTACATAATCTACAAAATGGAGGAGAGCGATCTGATCGGAGCAACTGACAAATAATCCAACTGAAACCGGCGTGGACGATGACTATGTTTTAAAAATGAGCTTATCCAGACAAGCCCGGTTTGGACACTTTACGGCAGAAGAAACATTTCTATAGAAAGAATTATACATTTCTGTCTTTTTATGCCTTTAATACCAACTTGAATTCATATTCAAATGAATTAATTATTTGTTATATTTTATTGTAATGTAGAGACAAGGCTTTTAGTGACAATCATGTATTGCTTTACAATTATATGTAAAAATATGATATTTGGCCTCAAATCATCTGAGGCCTGGCGCCCCCCCTGCGATCTTTGTCTAAGGGGGGCAAAGATCGCACCCCCCAGGTTAGGAACCACTGTGGTAGAGGGTTGCTGTCATCGATGTGTTTTGCACCCCGGGCCGTTGTTTTGATATTCTGCTGAAGTATACGCTGTGACGTAATAACTATTTTCTTTGAGGGAAGGGGGCGTCAGAGGGCCTAGGTCAGGGGGGTCAAACTCAATTTCATCACGAGCCACATCAGCATTATGGTTGCACTCAAAGGGCCGGTTGTAACTTTAAGACTATATAAAAATACATATATAAATATATCATATATATAAAATAATGTATTATATTACATTATTGCCTCTGCATTGGATTATTATCAGATAGGGGTAATAACTTAATAATGAACTACGTCTGAAAGCAGAAGTCTAGGGCAAATAATTGCAAGTCTCTTCAGTGAGAATGTCACAAAATGATTTAAAAAGAAAAGCCAAGTTCTGGAGAAAAAATATTTTTGAAATAAAAAGTAGCATTTTGAAAAAAAATCTAATTCTGAGAAAAAAAGTCTAATTTGAGATGCATTGTGGGACATGTAGTTTATGGGCAACCTGCTTCTGTAAAGTAGCATGTAACCGTATAATAAACATATTATATTCTTTGCACGCTCTTGTGGGGCCACAGAAAATGAAGTCGCGGGCCGGATGTGGCCCCCGGGCCTTGAGTTTGACACCCCTGGCCTAGGTATAAGGCTCGCCACTGAGGTAAAGACTAGCTATCCGAGCTAAGGTATTGTAAAAGAAGATTTAATAAGGAATGTTAATGTTGAACACCTGCTGTACTTCTGTTCTGCTGACGTAAAGACGTAACCCTTGATATGAAACAACAGTTTAATGGTGAGACGTACCAGAATGTGATCGACTCTGTCTCGCTTCTTTTTGCCAAACTTGAGCATCTTCTGCCAGTCGGTCTTCAGGCTGTGATCTTTACTCAGACCGTACACTTTCAGGACCTCTGCGGAGATGAACTCCTGGAATAAAAACACACAAAGTCATCAGGTGTATCTCTCGAGCAGCTTGGTAACACCTCCAGTTAGTTTGAAGATAACTTTAAGTAGTCGGGGTGTTTCTGTGTCTCTCCGTGTTGGGTGTCCCACCTGGATCTTGTTGAGGTCTCCTGAGCTTTTGACTCTGTGGAAGAAGGAGGATCTGACTCTCCGTGGTTTGACCCACTGAGGCTGATCGGAGCTCGGATCCTCGTTGTAAATCTCCTGAAGCATCTCCCACGTCAGGTCGAACACCGCCTGGGGAGGACAGAGAGAAAAGGGTGATTAAATATGTAGTATAAACTTAGCAAATGGATTAGGTAAGGCAAGTTTATTTATACAGCATCTTTCAACACAAGGCAATTCAAAGTGCTTTACAACAATGGAAGACATGACGAGCATTAAGAAATAGCACAACAGAAACATTTGTTATTTCCAGATGTTTAGTTCAGGGGACAGAAAGCAGAGCAGAAGACCTGGGAGATCTGGATGGTTCATCTCCGATCCTTTCTGCCCTGCACTGGCTCCCTGTCCGTCTCAGAACCCAATTCAAGGTATTGGTTTTTACGAGGGATGCTCCGATCGATCGGCCGATACTCACTCTCCACCGATCGATCGGGGCTCTCTAAACATGCCGATCGTGAGAGCCGATCGCATGACGTAAAATACATGACACTTTTCTCTGTGCGCGGCAAAACAAGCTCGCCAACATGGCTTCACCGGTGTGGCAGAATTTCAAGGTGTCCGAAAAAGACAGTAAAATAGCGGAATGCAACGTGAAGCAGAAATCCTGCAGCTCCGCCCGCCGAGACGGACCGGTGAGCGAAACACACAAGAGTTAGACCTAACACACTTAGCTATTCGATCTACCTCTGGAACAAGCTTAACGAGTTATACATATATTTATTCTTCACTGTCGGGTCACTCATTACTGGATCAGTGAGCTGCATGAGATGCTGACTGGCTGTCAGGAGAGGGAGAGAGGGGGGAGAGAGAGGGGGGAGAGAGAGAGGGAGAGAGGGGGAGAGAGACGGAGAGAGGGGGAGAGAGAGGGGGAGAGAGAGGGGGAGAGAGAGAGGGAGAGAGGGGGAGAGAGAGAGGGGGAGAGAGAGGGGGAGAGAGGGGGAGAAAGAGGGGGAGAGAGAGGGGGAGAGAGGGAGAGAGAGGGGGAGAGAGAGAGGGGGAGAGAGGGGGAGAGTGAGGGGGAGAGAGAGGGGGAGAGAGAGGGGGGAGAGGAAAAGAGAGCGCTTACGCTCATCTCTCCCGTGTTATTCTCCAAAGTGAATGTAAACTTGAATAATGTACTTAATTTGAATGTAATAATTTCGTTGATTGTTGTTTGCGGAAGCTCCAGTGGAAGCTCTAAAGAAGCTTTAAATGGAAGATTTAAAGTGACGTTTAAATCTTCCATTTAGGCCCCGCCCACTCGATCGGATCGGCCGATACTGATTCCGGCCCCAAAGTTGGCGATCGGAGCATTCCTAGTTTTTACATATAGAGCTGCCACGCCCCAGCCTCCATTAACGACCTTATCCACCCTCACAGGACGACCCGGGCCCTGAGGTCCTCTGAGCAAGGCCTCCTACGGGACACCAAGAGCCTCTGCCTCAATAGAGATTTCTAAGGGGCAGCTAAAGACTCTTCCGACAGGCCTTTGGGGCGGCAGAGGAGGCGAGCTAGTAGCTGTTTGTCACTGGTGTTTTATCCTATGTTTTACTTGCTGTGTTTTATGCTTTTTCTACATTTTATAGTTGTACTTTGAATTGTGTATTGTGTACTGCAGGGCTATTCAACTGGCGGCCCACGGACCAAATCCGGCCCCGAGGTGATATTTACTGGTCCTTTGAGTATAATGTTAACAAGTAATTAAAGTATAATTATGATTAAAGATTGTTCTGAGTGCCTTTATTCCAGAGAGGGCGTCACATCGAGAGATAGAGGGGAAGACATTGCCTGAAAACTTGTGCGGGCTCGGGTTTCGAACCCACCTACTAGCTACGTGACAAACTGTCCTTTATTGCATCTCTGCGTGAGCGGTTAGATCATTTCTCCTAAATGAAATGAAGTTGATGGTTAAATGAGCTTCACATGTCGGCCTACTGAGTTCTGAACTTGCCATTTCGATCTAGAAAGGCCTCGGGGCTGGCTATGTTGTTTGATTGCATTACACACAATATATGCACTCCACTATGCTGCTGTAGTATTTACTGGATCTGAAGCTCTTAATACGATTGCTCATATTTCCATCTTTTCCCAGCCCCTTGCTTTGGATCGTTTTCATCCAGCGGGCCCATTCCAAACTAATTGAAGAGCCCTGGTGTACTGTAAAGCACTTTGTGTTGTGAAGGGTGCTATATAAATAAAGTTTGACTGACTTATCAGAAATGTATTTAGGGCCTAAACCATTCAATGCTTTCTCAACCAGTGCCTTTGACCTTTAAAGCACTTTTCTAGGCTGTTTAAATATGTCGTATTAATTAAACTGAGCCTGAAGCGGCTAGGATGTTAGGGGAGGAAACATCCTGAACGAGAGTCAGTGTGTCGGCAGCAGAGGGACATGTCTGGCAGATATTCTTGAAATATCAACGTGCTCATCACAGAGGAATCTGCTGGATAATGGAAACTGGTCTGGCCTTCGACCTCAGAGCAAGAGCTGCAGCTCAGCTTTTTCCACTGCACGGCCCTGAATGGCTAAGGGCCAAAATACATCTCTGCTGCTAACTGATGCACCATCCAGATCTGTCGGGCCTTCTGCTCTGCTTCCTGTCCCCAGAGTCAGAACTCATCCTGGAGAAGTTCAGTTATTATCTGGAACAGCTCCCAGAAACCTGCAGGTCCGCTGCGACTCTGACGACTTTCAAATCCAGCAAGAAGACTTTTCTTTTTGTCGCTGCTGTTAATTGAACTATTCACATCTCAAACGGCACTGTAACTTTGAACGTTTCCTTTATTATCTTTTCTTTTGAATGACTGATTTTAAATGCCATTTTCTTAATGTCTGTCTTTTTTGTAAAGCACTTTGAATTGCCTTGTGTTGAAAGGTGCTATATAAATAAACTTGCCTTGCCTTAAGGTCCCATGTCATGCTTTTCCGGTTATCACCCGTCCCCTTGTGTTTTGAAGGTTTGTCTGCATGTGAACTGTGTGCCGAGTCAAACCCCTCAAAGTGCACCCTGCAGCGAGTAAAGCTCTAACACAGAGAAGACCTCCCCAAAACGCCTCGCTGGAGACACGTCTCTGTCCATTGTTTACTTCCTGGGTACATCAGGACGTCATGTTGTAACGAAATGGACCAATCCGTGGAGCCGCTACGTTACGTCTGTGGAGCCGTTACGTTAAGCCCCCGCTGATTGGTCCAAATCGACCAATCCACGGACTTCCTCACACTCAGTGCTGAAGGCAGCTCTGCTGATCTCTCCTCCCTGGCTGCAGGCTGATAACAGAGAGTTGGGATCGCGGCGACATCCTCTCTGCAGACCCATCCTCACAGCGTCTATCAACCTTTCTCTTTCTCAACATCAAGCCACACTTATTGTCTTTACTTCGGCTGTGACTTTGTGTGTGCTCAGGGTGAGTTTCGCTGTGTTTCACTAAACAAGCAAACAACACCTCCACGGAGCTCAGCGCGATTCACAACGTCCCGACCAATCGGAGCACACTGGGCTCACAGGGAGGGGGGGGGACGGAGCTGCAGCGAGCCGTTGAAGGCAGAGAGTGAATACACAGACTTTACAGAGATGCTGTGAGAAACCAATGTGAGTTTGGAACAGTGCACGGTATAAATCTATTCTAGTCGACCCCGACGATGGAGCTATGATCAGTGGAAATGGCCGTGACGCGGGACCTTTAAGCTTTCCTTTAAGAATAGTATCCGGTACATTCGTTTGGTAGCATCTCTATCGAGGTTTTAATAGAACCCAGGCGTATATATTCATCACTAGTGCAACATTGATATTAAATAACTCGGAGTTAAAGAGGCCCTCTTCTGCGTCCTGTCGTGTGTCCTATAGATATTTAGTGCATGTAAATGGTCTGCAGAAGCTAAAATCCCCGTGTTCCTCCAGAGGGAGTTTTCTCTCCCACAGATTCTCGCCAGTAGTCGACTATGCTCGTGTTGCTTTCCTTCAAGCTGACTGATTGGGGTATACCGAATATAAGACGTGTTTCTTTCCCTAATCTGAAAAAGAGGGATCGTCTTATATTCGGGTCGTCACGGTAACACATTGCATTTCTCTGTGGGCTAAATATGATGTTTTAGTGAGGTCCTTTCTCACCTTTCTGTAGCTGTGGATGCAGATTGCCTCCTGCTCCTGGCTGCCGGCCTCCTTCCTCCCCAGATACTCCTGTGAGGGTTGGGGGGGGGGCATCTGAGCAAGGCTCCGTGCCCCCCCCTCCCTCCCCAGGCCAGAGCTCTCCCAGATCTCCTGCGTGGCGACGTGCACCATCTTCTCCACCTGATTCAATGAAGAAGAGGGGACACATGTTGATGTAGAAGAGACGTGAAGAAGAGGGGACACATGTTGATGTAGGAGAGACATGAAGAAGAGGGGACACATGTTGATGTAGAGAGACATGAAGAAGAGGGGACACATGTTGATGTAGGAGAGACATGAAGAAGAGGGGACACATGTTGATGTAGAAGAGACATGAGAAGAGGGGACACATGTTGATGTAGAGAACTGAGAAGAGGGGACACATGTTGATGTAGAGAGACATGAGAAGAGGGGACACATGTTGATGTAGAAGAGACATGAAGAAGAGGGGACACATGTTGATGTAGAAGAGACATGGAGAAGAGGGGACACATGTTGATGTAGAAGAGACATGGAGAAGAGGGGACACATGTTGATGTAGAAGAGACATGGAGAAGAGGGGACACATGTTGATGTAGAAGAGACATGAAGAAGAGGGGACACATGTTGATGTAGAAGAGACATGAAGAAGAGGGGACACATGTTGATGTAGAAGAGACATGAAGAAGAGGGGACACATGTTGATGTAGAAGAGACATGAAGAAGAGGGGACACATGTTGATGTAGAAGAGACATGAAGAAGAGGGGACACATGTTGATGTAGAAGAGACATGGAGAAGAGGGGACACATGTTGATGTAGAAGAGACATGGAGAAGAGGGGACACATGTTGATGTAGAAGAGACATGGAGAAGAGGGGACACATGTTGATGTAGAAGAGACATGAAGAAGAGGGGACACATGTTGATGTAGAAGAGACATGGAGAAGAGGGGACACATGTTGATGTAGAAGAGACATGGAGAAGAGGGGACACATGTTGATGTAGAAGAGACATGGAGAAGAGGGGACACATGTTGATGTAGAAGAGACATGGAGAAGAGGGGACACATGTTGATGTAGAAGAGACATGAAGAAGAGGGGATACATGTTGATGTAGAAGAGACATGGAGAAGAGGGGACACGTGTTGATGTAGAAGAGACATGGAGAAGAGGGGACACATGTTGATGTAGAAGAGACATGGAGAAGAGGGGACACATGTTGATGTCGAAGAGACATGAGGAAGAGGGGATTTTGCATAATAGGTGAACTTTAAGACAAAATCCAATACGGTTTTAAAACCGGTCCTCACCTCGGTGGCGGAGTGAGGAACCACCATGGCCGGTTGCTCGGGGAGTTTTGGAGGCAGAGGGAGAGGAAGCTCCGGTCTCGGGGGGATCTTAACCTGCTGCTCCCCCCCTGAGGATGAGATAAAACCCCCCAGGGACGATGAAAACCTCCCCAGCCTCTCCTCCTCGTCCTCGTCGTCCTCCTCGTCCCTCCGTTTGATTCTCTGCTGCTCTCTGCGGGAGCTGAGGCCAAAGTCCTCATCGAACCAGTCCTGGTCGTCGCCCAGATCCTCCAGAAGTCCACGGCTTAACTCCAGCTCCGCCAGGCGCTTCAGCAGCTCCTCCTGCCCGCTGACCCCCAGGATCGGACTCTCCTGTGGGCGAGCACGTAGAAAGGAAAACATTAAAACCATGCTCACTTGGCACTTCGCATAAAGGTTGCGCTCAAAGGGCCGGTTGCAACGATATAAATATATAATATATACATCAAATAATAAATTACATTATTGCCTCTGAATTGGATTATTATCGGATAGGAAAATAACTTAGTAATTAACTACGTCTGAAAGCTGAAGTCCAGGGCAAATAATTGCAAGTCTCTTCAGTGTACCCATGTCACAAAACGAGATGCATTGTGGGACATGTAGTTTATGGGCAACCTGCTTCTGTAAAGTAGCGTGTAACCGTATAATAAACATATAAGGGGCTACATGAAATGAAGTCGCGGGCCTTGAGTTTGAGAGCCCTGACTTAGAAGATCCTTCTCTTGTGGTGCAAACAAATTGATATTAAGCAACCGGTCAGGCCAACATTAACTACCGTACTTTTCGGACTATAAGCCGCGACTTTTCCCCCCATTTTCTTTGTGCAGCTAGCGGCCACTAGGGCACCTCCTAAATCTATGGGTTTTACAGGTAACATTAACCACCTTTAACACTACGCGTTCTAGGACCGGTCCGCGCCCGCCACCTCTAAGCGGCGGGCTCCAGTAGGAAAAGCTGGAGGCTGGAAAAGAGTGAGACAGGTAGCGCGCCAAAGTAAAAGTGGAACCGAGAGACAGAACGAGAGCGAGACAGACGGACTGCTGCGGCTCATATGCAGGTGCGCCTTATAGTCCGGAAAGAACGGTACACTGTAATCTGAGTTTTCCAATTTCAACTGTAATGTAATATTATCTTTTAACTGTACTATGTGTTATCTTATTGATTTGCACTTAAAGGTGGGGTTGGTAAGAATGGAGGAACCGGCTCGAGTGCGCTACAATTTGAAAATACGCAACCGGAAGAAACTCCAGACTTCCTCTCAGAGCCCCTCCCCCAACACACACGAACGCGCACATGACCAACGAGGGCACGAGGTCAGTCTGTGCCCCGATGGGAGGCTGACAGGCAGGCAGGCCATCCAGTCACTTTAGCCGGCTTTATGGATTTATTGAAGGGAATAATAAATGAAGGGAATGACCTACCCCGCCTTTGAATCGTGTTTTCTAATTGTTTGTGAGATGGAGACGATGCAATGTTCGTGGTCGTGGGTCGTCGTGAACCTGCCTGAGGACTCGCAGGTGGAAATGAGCCATTAGCTCAAATCTGGCACGAATAATATCTTCTCTTTTCTGAGATTAATGTATTTGTATGCATGGTCCTCTTTCAACGCGTGTCCCGTTTTAAATCTTGGTTTCACTTTAATGACAATATCTGGTTTGCTTACTGCACATATTTTATACTTGATTGCACTCTATTTCAATGTAAATTACTGCTTTATATTATTCTCTATTTTTTTTAATGGTATTATAGTGTTCTTAAAATAGTTCTCTGTGTTTTTATTTATTTACTTTTATGCACGATATTGAAAAAAACTGACATTTTGATATTTTTCCCCTGCGATATGAAAAAATACAGGACCGTTTCTTTGTCCGCACACCATCCTTCCTCGATCTTTAACGCTATACAATTAGCTTACGGACAAAAAGTATTTTCTTATATCAAACCAAATAATAACAACGACTAACCTGCAGGTCCGCTGCGACTCCGACTGCTTTCACTTTCTTTCTTTTTTAATGCTTAATGTCTTTCATTTTTTTGTTTGTAAAGCACTTTGAAAGGCCTCGCGTTGAAAGACGCTCTATAAATAACCTCGTCTTGCCTCAGAATATCCAGCGCCAACGTGTGAGAATAAATCTCGGTTTCTTACTGACGTCGCTTCAGACGCCTTCCAGCACCACATCCAATAAAGGGTGAGGACACGGAGAGCTGGACTCCTTCTGAGCACACATGGGAAAGGCTTCTTCAGGTCGAATCAACACGTTCCGTTTGTCAGGGACTTCAGTCTCTACGTCTTCATCGTCGTCATCATCATCATCATCATTCCACAGTTTCGGAAGATTGGAAAAAGTGGAAGAGATATTATTTGTTTCTCTGTTTGCTCTCATTGTGTTCCTCAGAGGATTATGGACACGTGATGTATATTTTTTTTAGATCTGACCGAAAGTGAAGATTGAAAATATATATTATTTTCTGAATTCTGACTTTTTTCTCATAACTCAAAATATAACTAAATGTTTGTCAGATCTAAAATAAAAATACACACATGTGGTGTTAATCCTCTTCCACGGTTGTGTGTCATCACCCGGACACACATCTATAGAGATGGATAACCGTATAGCGCGAATTAAAGTGTGCAAACTGTAATATTAAATCTCCAAATTAAGAATACAACAATTGTTTTACACTATAACCTTAAATTAAATGTATACAACATGTTTTATTTTCCTAAAACTGAGTATCTGAGTACTGAATATAACTTTACTACGGTCACCTTAAGACGTTAAGATGCATTTGCTTTGTGTTTTCTGAATTGTTAGCTGTGTACGAGCGTTGTCTTATTTTCCAAATGAGCCTTTTCTGTAAACTTAATGGACACTAAAGTCATCTGAATGACGGCCCGTCCGCACAGCGGACGCGTCTGCCCGTTCACTTTGAATGGGGTGACGTCACTTTTCGCCGAACTGCATTGTGGGAAGCAGGGCGGAGCTTTCCTGGCGGCTGCAAAAGTTGAGCAATGTTCAACTTTTGAAGCTTCTGAAGTTGCGGTGGAAGCGTCAGCCAATCAAATCAGATGCCAGTACAAGCTCGAGCCACCGCTGCTTGTGTGTCAGGGGCGGGACATTCATGTGATTGGTTGTTGGTCGAGCTTCAGACACGCCCACCTCCCAGCTGTAGTGTGGACGGCCGTGACACATTTGAAGTTTACAAATGAATACAACAATTTAGTTTTTACATGTAAAGCACCATCACCTCATTTCAATGTATACTAAATTATTTATTTGACTACAGCTGAGTATCTAAGGACTGAATACAACTTTACCACAGCCACTTTAGTCATTTTAAGAAGCATTCTTTTGGTGTTTTACACTGTGTACGAGTGTTGTTCTATTTTTTAATTTTAGTTTAGTCAATTTATTGAACATGTCAGAAACAAAAAAATATAACAATAATATATATATTCTCTTTTTTCACTCAGATTAATAATTATAACAAAGTACCAAGTTCAGTGAATATAGTGGACACTGAAGTCACCTGAACGGCGCATGTGGGGGTTCTGCTCAATCACCGTTGGTTACGCGTCTTATTAGTAGAACACATGGTACAATGTGTGTATATTATTTAATGATAATGTGAGTGCAGAATCAGATGTTCACACTCACAGGTTGGCTGCACAGCTCTGGAGACGTCATCTCCTCTTTCTCCGAAGGCAGGAAGAAGGGCAGGCCGTCCTTCTGTTGAACAGATGGGAACCTCTCCTCCTCTTCATCAACACCTTCCTCTCCGTTCCTCTGATTGGCTGCCTCGATCTTCTGCTCTTTAGCCCTTTTAATTTCAGAAAACTGCGCCACCGTGTCCGTCATGAAGCCGTCGAGGAGCTGGTCTGCGACCGAGTCCAGTAACGCTTTCTGTTTCCCCTCGTCGGACACTTTCCCCTCACGGGGGGCGACCTCCTCTCTCTCCGCACGGGGGGCGACCTCCTCTCTCTCCACACGGGGGGCGATCTCCTTCTGGTGCTGCTTCCCCAGGTCGATATCAGAGATGAGGAGGGTGGTGGGCGCATCTTCAAAATGCAGCGTAATGTCCGTGCCATTAGAAAGAGGATGCTTGGATTCTTCGACATTATTGTTCGATATGTCCGCAACTCTTTTATCGCCGGAGTTATTGAAATCGTTAGACGTCGGTTCATCTTCATTCCCCTTTTGGGAGCCCTGCCCCCCCTTCTTTGTTTCTTTATCTCCTTTCTCCGACAGAGGGTCGCAGAAGGAGTCCTCGTCCTCCGTGGTGTCGGCGTAGATCTCGAACTTGTCCGGCAGGTGTGAGATTTTGTCCGGAGGAGCGAAGATGCCGTGGCTTTTGTCGCATTCGAAGTAAACCACGTCGTCGTAGGTGCCGTTGTTGCTCCCTTCGGATTTATCCAACTCCACGCCGGCCCAGTAACCGTTAGCAAAGCTGGTCGGCCCTTTGAACCTCAGCGTTCCCGGCTGGACACCGCCGACAAGAACTCGATCGCCGATATTGAAGCTAAGCATTTCATCTCTGACGGGAGAGGGAGGCGAGAGGGGACGTTTGGGTTCTTCTGCGTTGTTCTGAAAGACCAGCAGTCTCGCAGAATGACGGCTCGCTCCACTCGTCCCCGAACGGTGACTCAGATCTTCAGAGACTTCCTCCTCCACTTCCTCCTCGTCCTTTCTGGAGATCTGAGAAGCAGGTTTGGACTCGTGATCCCTCGGAGAAGAATCCACCGAAGACTCAAAGTCATCGTGGTAAGCGTCTGCTCTGGGAGACGAGCCTTCCACGTCTTTAATGGAGAAGCAGTCACTGGATGCAGATCTATCGTTTACATTGAGTTCCTCTGCAGCTGAATTATTATTAGAGGTGACGACGTTACATTTCTCAGCTTCGCATGCTTCCCTCGCCTTTAACTCTTTATCTTCCTCGAGAGTCACAGATGCTTTGGAGACGAGGAGACGCTCAGACGGTTGATCCAAGCTCACTTTCACCTCCGGCTCACGATGGCACCTCTGAGGGCTGCCGTGCACCGGGGTGGGAGTCACAGTCGGGGGATCTTCATCGGACAACTCTTCAGGAACTGAGGAGGGTCTGCTGAGGTCAGGCTGAGGGACGGCATCTGTCGCAACGGGAAGAAAGCACGGTATTATTATTACTATTGGAATTACCGTACTTTTCGGACTATAAGCCGCAACTTTTTCCCCCCCATTTCTTTTGTACAGCTAACGGCCACTAGGGGACCTCCTAAATCTATGGATTTTACAGGTAAAATTAACCACCTTAACACTACGGGCTATGACCGGTCCGCGCCCGCCACCTTTAAGCGGCGGGCTCCAGCAGGAAAAGCTGGAGGCCGGAAAAGAGTGAGACAGGTAGCGCGCCAAAGTGAAAGTGGAACCGAGAGACAGAACGAGAGCGAGACAGACGGACGATGTAGCTGCTGCGACTCATATGCAGGTGCGCGTTATAGTCCGAAAAGTACGGTACATTACATTTAGCTGACGCTTTTATCCAAAGCAACGTACAATAAGTGCGCTCGACCAACAAAATACAAACTTGAAGAAAACAGAATCATAAAGTACATCAGGCTTCATCGTATATAAGTGCTTTGTTGATAGTTCTATCGCTCGAAGTGGAGTCGAAAGAATGTCTTTGTAAAAGGGTTGGAGCATTATTTTAGGAGGGGGTTCCAGAGACGATAGCCCCTTGTCCACCCGTAGGACCGCCTTTGGATTAGTTATGATTCTGACATCGTTTTGTCTTTTAAGAAAAGCTTGCTAGCAAACTGTTCCTCATTATGATCAACAAGCAGCGGCTTCTCGTTCACAGAAAGCCATCGATTGCAATGATTAGGATACGATACGATATTACTTTATTGTCAGATCAAGTCTGAAATTTGACTTGCGTCACAGCAGCTCCATGTCCAACATCAACAGACAAATATGCATACACAAATACATGAAACACAAACATTAACAATTAGGATAACTTTATGCTGCCGTGACGAACTGGGACCAATGAACGTGGATCTGATCCAACACGCCAAGCTAGCAGCTACGAGGAAGAGCATGTTTTTTACTTGAAGGAGGAAAAGTCAGGCGTAAGAAAGTTGGTTTGGTACGTTGCGGCTGTGTGTGTGTGTGTGTGTGTACTTCCTGAGAAAATACACAACACACACACATTTCTATTACAGAAATGCCTCTGCCGTTAAATAGCTCCGTTCCTCACTCGTCCTCGTACGGCGATGATATTTGTATAATCTTGACAGCTTTGTTTTAATCTGAAATCAAATCCCTTCCGTTTTTACCATCATTCCTTATCCGAAGGAGACGTCGGGATTGCAAGGAGACGCTGAAGCTTCCAGAATGTATTCGTCGTCTGAATTTGGCGATAACATTTTGACATTCTGAAAGCTAAGACTTTGTTTGTTTTCGAATCAACCAAAAACCCCCAAATTACCAAAACAGTTTTTGCCGTAAATCCACGATAATCTCGGAATAAGCCGTCTAAAATAAAACGACTGATTTCAACGGCGCGGCTCTCGTATATTAGTGATGATGATTATACGACTCACTGTGATCCGACGCAGCCTCAGTGCACGTCCTTCCGGAGATGGTGCCGGTGTCCGACCTGAGAGAGAAGCGTTTCATTGGACACCCAGCGATATTACAGTAATAGACATGTCGTTGTGTTTCCAGGTGCTTCCGTTACCTGTCGGCAGGCGTTGGGATGCTCGTCCGCTCGGCGACTCTGATCTGAGAGTCGTCGGGCGTCGAGTCCGGCTTCTTGTTCAGCTCTGCTTTGGTTTTCTCGATGAAGTTGTTGTAGCTCTGAAAGGAAAACGGGAGATTCCCTCTTTACAGGTAACACACAGCTTGTGATGGGAACACTGAGTGGAAATGCAGGAGTAAAATAATCATAAAAAAATGTATAAATAAATACGAAATAATAATAAAAACGAAAAAAACTATTATACAATTATAATAATACAAATAATTAAAAAAATGTAAATTAATAATAATTAAAAAAAATTATTAAATTATACAAAAAGAAATCCATAAATAATAATTTAAAAAAATCCATAAATTAATAATAATAAAAAACGAATAAAACAATAATTACATTATAATACAAATATATATATATGACAAATACGAATAAAGGAACAAAAATAAATAAATAAATTAATTTAAAATAATACACACACACCCCCCCCCACACACACATACACCTCCCCCACACACACACCTCCAGCTGCTTCAGCAGGCTGGCCTCCTGCGCCTTCAGGTGCTCTTTGTGTCTCTTCTTCTGCTCCTTCTTCAGCTGGTAGGCCATGCACTTCCTCTTCCTCACTTCCTCCTTCAGACCCCGGATCCGACTCTCGATGTCGCTCTGGTCTGAAATGTGCTCTGGAGGAAGGTCTTGGTCAAAAGAGAGAGAGGGAAATCTCAGTGAGAATGTGAGAGCAGAGGCAGATCTGTGATTAGGGAAAGTAATCCACCTCTGTGCCGACTCGAACCCGAACCCGGTTCTTAAGAGCTTACGGGACGTTTGATCGGTTGCACGAAGCTTTGGCTCGGACACGATGAAGTAGGCATCGCAAAGGTTTGAAAACAATACTTTCAGCTGCTCAGTCACTTCAACACCCAGACACATTTTGAATAGGGACGCTCCGATCGCCAATTTTGCCGGAATCAGTATCGGCCAATCCCGATCCAATCTAGTGGGCGGGGCCTATGGGGCTCTTCCATTTACAGTGATGTTTAAAACTCAGTTAATGCTCATTCACTGGAGCGTCCACAAACATAATCTCTCTCTCTCTCTCTCTCTCTCTCTCTCTCTCTCATCCAGTAATGAGTGACCCCACAGTGAAGAATAAATATTAGGGCCGGGGCTTTAACGCGCTAATTAAGATGAATTAATTACACAAATTATCGCACTTTAATCGATGCATTTTTGCACAGCGAAACGTTTCTCACTGGATGAGTTTCAGGCGTACAGATTATACTGGAGCACCAACTAACGTTCATGACTTCAGCATGAACGTTATGTATATATGTATAACTAGTTCAGCTAGTTCCAGAGGTCGATCAAATAGCTAAGTGTGTTAGGTCTAACTCTCACGGCCCGTCCACACAGCGGCGTGCGTTGAAGCTCGCCGGCGTGCGTTGAAGCTCGCCGGCGGGCGTGTCTGAAACTCGACCAACAACCAATCTCATGAATCTCCCGCCCCTGACACACAAGCAGCGGTTTGATTGGCTAGAGCTCGTACTGGCATACGATTCGATTGGCTGACGCTTCTGCCGAGGCTTCAAAAGTTGAACACTGCTCAACTTTTGCAGCGAGCCACGTCAGCAACGTTCCGCGTCCCACGATGCAGTTCGGCGAAAAGTGACGTCACCCCATTCAAAGTGAACGGTGAAAATGTATTTATCATGTGAATATGGCAACAAGACGTTTGATATCCTGAAGGCCGAGACTTTGTTTGCTACAGTACTCTGCAGAACTGCATTTCCTCATGCAGTGACTGACTCTTTTGTAAAGTGTCCTCTCCTCCAACATCGCACAGCTAAGCAGGTTAGGAATCAGCCAAGTGCTTCCATAATGTATTCCTGGCAGCATTACATTATGCTGGACTACACCGCGCCGCAATACAGCTGCATCACATCTTTCACCATCTCTGAGAGGTATAACACACCCCTCAGATACAACACTTCCTGTCTCTGTGTGTGTGTGTGTGTGTGTGTGTGTGTGTGTGTGTGTCTCTGTATGTGTGTGTGTGTGTGTGTTCAAGTACAGTCTATTCTTTAACTGCTTCTCTGAGAAATACCTGGAGGTTCAATACACCCCTCAGATATAACACTTTCAGTCTGTGTGTGTGTGTGTGTGTGTGTGTGTGCCTGTGTGTGTGTGTGTGCCTGTGTGCCTGTGTCCCTGTGTGTGTGTGCCTGTGTGTGTATGTGTGTGTGTGTGCCTGTGTGTGTGTGTGCCTGTGTGTGTGTGTGCCTGTCCCTGTGTCCCTGTGTGTGTGTGTGTGTGTATGTGTGTGTCACTCACCAGTCCGGTTGGAGGCTCGGAGCTGCATCTTGCTGCCGTGTGAAGGAGAGGCTGTGGGGGCGAGGCTTCCTCTCAGAGACTGGAGAGAGGAGGAGGAAGAGGAGGAGAGAGGAAGAGACATGAGGATATAACAACACACTCACATGGACTATTACAACCATCCCTTAATTAATATTTGATGTGCAACATAAACTAGCAAATGCTTCGTCCCCGGTATAACATGATGGACTATTAATAACCCACACAGCATCATATATGAAGTGCGTCCACGTCACTGCCTCAGACATGTGGGGACATTTTAATAGTAAGAGTTAAAGAGTTTCAATCCGAGCAATTAGTCATTTCAAATCAAAGACGATTGATATCCTAATTAATATTTAAGCTATTTGTTTTTCACGGTGTTTTGTAAAAATCGCGGTAAATACTTTCCAATATCGACCAAAGTAGGTTTCATTGCGACATGGCGGCATCACAGACTCAGGCCATAAGACCACTAACCTCCTGCTACCTGCTCCCCAATAACGCCATAATACTGAATACTCCAATATAACTAGTTGTATCTCTCTTTTAGCGAGGCTGCACCCAAAGGAATGGATGTAAACACTGCATTGTAATCAGTCTGCGTACCTGTCTGCTGGGAGAGGTGAAGTCCTGGCTGTAGTTTGCAGGGCTGTTCTGCACCGAGGTTCCTGAAGGAGTTTCAGGGTTTGAAGCAGGTGGATCTGAAGCTGGACTTCCTGTCTGTGGTCCCTCCGTGTGGACGCTGGAGTCAGGAGTCACTGAGGAACAGTCCTCACTCACATACTCTGGAACCACAAGACACAGGAACATATTAAGCTCTCTCTTCTCTGTAAGCTGTTCTGTTCTCTCTATACGCCTACTGCCTGAATCTGCTTTATGAAAAACTATTTTTTTTCACAATCATCTTCTTTAAAATTCCCCATTTTTCTAAATTCAGAATTTTTTTACTTCAAATTTCTATAGTTTTTCTAATTCCTGACTATTTAATAATTCTCACTTTTTTACAAAAATAAAATGTTTGATAAAAAGTTCTGACTTTTTCAAAAAATTCGGATTTATTTTCAAAATTGTCACTTTTTGTAAAATTTCTGACTTTTTGAAAATATTTCAGTTTTTTGATAAAAATGTCACTTTTGGAAAAAAGTCCCGACTATTTTCATAATTATCACTTTTTTTTAGAAAAATCAACAATTTTAGAAAAAGTTCTGACTTTTAATAAAAAAATCTGTTCACTTTTTGAAATTTCCGACTTTTTACATATTTCTAACTTTTTTTGAATTGATTTCACTTTTTATAACATTTCTGAGTGGATCAGCTGTTCTCTCTTCCCTGTAAGTTCTGTAGGATAATACTTTAAGTGTGAATCTATACGCCTACTGCCTGAATCTGCTTTATGGAATCCATTTAATTTTTTTACACGTGGCCCTAATCATCTTATTTTAAAAATTCCCCAAATCCAGTTATTTTCCTCAAAATTATCAAATTCTCAAAATTATCAAATTTTCTCAAAATTATCAAATTTCTCAAAATTATCAAAATTTCTCAAAATTCGGACTTTTTTCTCTCAAATTTCGGTAATCATTTTTTATTTCTGACTATTTTCATAATTCAATAATGTCAAAATTGATAATTAAAAACAATTTATTAATTTTATCATTTATAACAACGTGTGCATAGACATTTTCCAGGGGCGGACTGGACATCTGTAGAACTTCCCCGCAGCGAGGCTGTTTACAAATCACTAGCACCCCCCCACGTTGACAGGGGTCGCCAGTCTCTAGCACTGTTATTTTGGGGGTCGCGGGCTGAAAGGTTTGGGAACCCCTGCTCTAAGCTAATACTTGAAGAGTGAATCTAAACTTTACACGTGGCCCTTAACATCTTATTTTAAAAATTCTACAAATCCAGTTTTTTTTTAAGATTCAATTTTTTTCAAATTCTTACTATTTTCACAATTCTCACTTTTTTTACAAAAATAAAATGTTTGATAAAGATTTCTGACTTTTTAATTTTATTTTTCAAATTTTTTAATTCCTGACTATTTACATATTTCTAATTGCTTTGAAAAAATTTCACTTATTTGAAAAAATTTCACTTATTTGAGAAAATTTCACTTTTTTGAAAAA
Source organism: Champsocephalus esox (assembly GCA_036324585.1). Lineage (NCBI taxonomy): Eukaryota > Metazoa > Chordata > Actinopteri > Perciformes > Channichthyidae > Champsocephalus > Champsocephalus esox. Next base: position 44,304,859 of record CM070484.1, read on the forward strand.
TGTTCTCTCTCCTCTATAAGCCGTGCTGTTCTGTTCTCCAATACCCGAGTGTGAATCTATCTCTTCTGCCTCAATCTGCTTTATAGTTTTCACTTTCTTTGCTTCATTTGTCTGTTTTTAATTCAGCAGCTGTCAGCTCAGATTTCATTTCTGCTTTTCTAAACTGTAGTCAGTGCTCATGAGTTTCGGTGTTGGGCTGCGGCCTCAATCTGCTTCATGAAAGGCAGGTTCTCCTATAAATACAATCATTTCTGATCCTAAATATCTTGCTTTCTTATTTTCTAAGGTCACAATGTTCTGTTGTCAGAGGTGGAAAGTACTTTACTTAAAGGGGACCTATCATGCAAAATGCACTTGTGTACGTCTTGTAGACATGAATATGTGTCCCCGGTGTCCCCAACCCTCTCTTTTCCTCCGTACCCAAATCTCTAAAAACGGGGCTGCAACGGATCCGATACAAATTTGAAATTATTCTGACGTCAGAAATGGGGAGCTCGGCCTATATGGGCAACTCTCCACCTATCAGGGGAATGAGAGACCGCTCGAAAGCGCTGGAGACGCTGTAGTACATATGCCAGGCCTGTAAGTGGCGCTGTAGCCACAGAATCAGCCCTTGCTAAAACAGGGCTGGAATAGAGCAAATAGAGCGAAATGAGGCATGGCTAAAACGCAGGATCCGTTTGGTATTTTGAGGTATGGCCCTACAATATGTGTTTCAAATATAGCAGGATAGGTCCACTTTAATTAGTATTTGAGGTACTTTACCCGAGTTCTTTCATTTTATACTACTTTATGCTTCTACTCCAACATATTTTGGAAACAAATGTTGTACTTTTTTAGATGTATATTTCACGATATTTAAAAAGGGCCTTTTCTGCAATGACTGTCACTCTGAACACTTTAGGAACATATTCCTCATCGTACCTAAATACTTTTACTTGAGTACTATTCTCGATACAGTACTTTCTTAAGGTTGTAATGAATCCATTTCTAAAGACACCCTGCTGTGTTCACCTTTCTCGCTGTCAGTCCTGGGCTCTGAGCTCTGACGGAGACTCGGGCTGATGTCGGAAACCTCGTTCGCCCGACTCTCCGCCCCGTCTCGAGATGTTTTTCTGTCCCACAAAGCCAGCGCCTCCTTCTCCATCCTCCTGACCTCGGCCTCCTCTCGATCCAGGCGCTGTCTCCACTGCAGCAGCTCCTCCGCATGGTGCCGCCTCTGCATCAGCACCTGCTCTCGCTTCGTCAGGAACCTAAAAAGGTGGAGGTCAGAATGAAGGAGGGAAGGTAATGAGAAAGTGAAAAAGATGAGGGGTGATTGGTGAAGGAGGCAGTGAAGAGAGAGAGGAGAAGTAGGAGATTTAGCATACGGGATGTTTAAATGTGACATCCCTGAAGCAAGCAGACCCGAAACACCTGGACACACACACACACACACACACACACACACACACACACACACACACACACACACACACACACACACACACACACACACACACACACACACACACACACACACACACCACACACACACACACACACACACACACACACACCCACACACACACACACACACACACACACCACACACACACACACACACACACACACACACACACACACCAGGTGCATGCGTCAGACTGAAACCCAGGAACACACACCTCAAACGTATGAGTTACACAAGAGAGGAAAGGTTTAAAAAGGCAGTTCCATCTGGACGAATGTCTCTTCGATAAACACACCGATACAGATGTGGGGTTGATACTGACGATGGGAGCAGATCTATTCAATAAATATATAACATTACGAGTGATACATTTGATTACAAAATGTAAATAATAACGGGGGAACGAAGGTATATAACTATAATATACAACAATTAGGTTTGACTGAGGGATAAGCAATAATACAGATGTGTTTGGTAATTAGAACTTCTCAAGCGAAATTGTATTTCAATATTTCGAAAAGCGCTTTATAAATAAAATGTATTATTTGTTTAATTGAAAGTAATTACCATTTACTTTAAAAAGGTGTCTTTTTTTGTACTTTTTACAATATATGTCTCTTTCTTGTGGACGCCCAGGCTGTGCAGAGTGTCTGCCGGGAACAGCGTAGCAGGCATCGGTATCTAGACTTAAACAATAATAACATGAGTGCATTAGTCATTCGTATTGACTTCCATTTACTGCATCCCCTGACCAATGAGGGCAGGGCGCCTGACACACAGCCACTCTTTTGTCTTGCAATGCAAACATCATCTGTAATCCTAGAATCCAACTTCCCCCGAGTCTCTTATAAATACATATATCTCTGGTGAGGTGCAATGTGCTCAGGGTGCCGTGACGCTGCAGTATTATTTAGCCCTGATTTAATTTAAAGGCCTTTCTCTCGACCCTAATGTTTACTGATGACAGGACAGATACTGAGGAGCCAGACGGAGGGTCTTTTAGTGCCTTCCCAAACTCCATTACAGCCACTGGCCATCTGTTCTGCGCAACAGTTACCTAATAAAGGGTTGGTTAAGATGGACTGGGCCCATTGAGGAGACGGAGCACTCCGTGTCCGCTCCGTGCGGTTCAATCTGAAAACATTCTGTATCAATGAGCAGCCGCAATACGAAGGACGTGAAGAGAGACGCACCGCAGCATTCATTAGAAGAAGAGAGGAGGAGAGAAGGGTCGCAGACTGAACACCACAGAAACCAGAGTCTGAGATTCCCATCCAGCAAGGAAGGCTCCTGTCGAACTAGACGTAACCTTTAACCTTCAGCAGATCAAATGTTTAATGCATCGGGTAGGGCTGCAGTGTCGAGAACAAATAACTTATTCTTTTTTAAACATTATTCAAATTAAGGATCGAAAACTACATAAAAATTGGAATTGTGCTTTTATTTTTAAAGGGGCCCTTTTACGTCTTTTCACCCTCCGTCTGAAACCAGAGTCCAGTCTGCTCTGATTGGTTAGCTCTGTTGTGATTGGTCAACCTGCTTAGAGATGTCCCGCCCCTCAGCCTATCACTTACAATGTGTTGGAGCGCTAGCCCAACAATAGCATGAGTGTTCCATAGTGATGTCACTATGTTACGGGACTTTTTTTGCTTTGGGATTTTAGCCTTTAGAAAACACTACAGGAGAGGGGAACACCCTAACGAGGAGAATAGGGCCTCTTCAAAGATAATTCAGTCTGTAGAATACTGTTCCGACACAGCTCCAACATACTGAATTGGATATTGCACTCATCCATATTGCGATTTATATTTCATTTTAATTGATGGGGCAACCCGACCTTGAATATTTAGATTTAACAGGCCGTTTCATTTTTGTTCAAAGTCACCCAAAACCAGAATGCTTTGCAGACAGAACAAGCAATACATATAGCCTAAAACATATATTTTAAATGTTGGGGTAAGGCCAGTTAAGCATGTTGCCTTCTTCTCCAGTTTCTATCTGAAATGATATTATCGCTTATTAAACGTCTGTTGTATCCGATGATAATCATTGTTGTTAAAAGGTACGTTTATTTGACAAAAGGCAGCCTTCCTTGGTACGTTAAGCTTTCACTCAAATCCTCCCCCCACTTCCTGGAAACAAACCCAAACAGTCAACAATCACCATCCCACCCCGAAAGGTCCCAGTGCCAGTGGGTGAACACAAGCATGTTCCATGGGGCGGGGGGAGGGGTTATTCGGTGGAGGTGCTGGGATAGAGGGCTCTGTACAGTACCTGACCAAATGGTTGTTGATAAAAAGCTGGAATTTAGGGTGGAGGTTGGGAAGACAGACACTGAGGGAGGCCCAGTGGTGAGCCGTGAACACAGAGAAGAAGCAGTGGACAGGAGAGCAGAGTCTACAACACACACAGTCACAGGAGACACACACACATGGGCATGGAGACACACAACACACACAATGTGAGAGGAGGGAGAAACATTGAGAACACAAAGAGGGAACAGACACGTAGGGAGGAGGGAGAGAGAAGAGTGATATGAGCAAAGGTGAGCTGATACGCCCAATGTGTTCTGCTTTTAATATGGACAGAGTGGTGCAGGGAGGACATGTTATCGGAGCACAACCCGGAAGTTAGCAAAGTAAGGACTCTCGACGAAAAATGTTCTACCATAATTGCAGAAACTAATCGAACAAACGTTTATGAAACATACGGCAGGATAATCTCCAAATATTAACACCACCTTATGATTTCTGAAGTAAAAAGTTAGGATATAAAAGGAACTACAGCACGGTCACATGACTTTACGTCACCACCGCTAAGCTAAAGGTGGCTAATGTTGGGCTATAAAGGAACTACAGCACGGTCACATGACTTCACGTCACCACCGCTAAGCTAAAGTTGGCTAATGTTGGGCTATAAAGGAACTACAGCACGGTCACATGACTTCACGTCACCACCGCTAAGCTAAAGTTGGCTAATGTTGGGCTATAAAGGAGCTACAGCACGGTCACATGACTTCACGTCACCACCACTAAGCTAAAGGTGGCTAATGTTGGGCTGTAAAGGAACTACAGCACGGTCACATGACTTCACGTCACCACCGCTAAGCTAAAGGTGGCTAATGTTGGGCTATAAAGGAACTACAGCATGGTCACATGACTTCACGTGACCACCGCTAAGCTAAAGGAGGCTAATGTTGGGCTATAAAGGAACTACAGCACGGTCACATGACTTCACGTCACCACCGCTAAGCTAAAGTTGGCTAATGTTGGGCTATAAAGGAGCTACAGCACGGTCACATGACTTCACGTCACCACCGCTAAGCTAAAGGTGGCTAATGTTGGGCTATAAAGGAACTACAGCACGGTCACATGACTTCACGTCACCACCGCTAAGCTAAAGGTGGCTAATGTTGGGCTATAAAGGAACTACAGCACGGTCACATGACTTCACGTCACCACCGCTAAGCTAAAGGTGGCTAATGTTGGGCTATAAAGGAACTACAGCACGGTCACATGACTTCACGTCACCACCGCTAAGCTAAAGGTGGCTAATGTTGGGCTATAAAGGAACTACGGCACGGTCTCATGACTTCACGTCACCACCGCTAAGCTAAAGGTAGCTAATGTTGGGCTATAAAGGAACTACAGCACGGTCTCATGACTTCACGTCACCACCGCTAAGCTAAAGGCGGCTAATGTTGGGCGTGAAGATGTTTAGTCGTCTCCTTTAGACACTTGTTAGCAACCTGCGTTCTTAAATCCACCAGTGGGGTATTTACTGACGTATCATATGTCTTAGCACAAAAAGTGTAAATCTCTTCAGCTTGAGTTAACCACAGCCACTATTTCAGGATAACAACCATTCAGAAAACCATTGACCTCCAGACCAGGGGACAGGAAGTGGTTAATGTCTGGGTTTAGGACTCATTCCTGCACCACTCTATTATGAATATTTTAGCTAGCATGAGGGCACCAAGCATAGGGGGTTGGTTATCCCACTGATCACTGCCAAACCTGTTTATTGAGGGGGTTATAAGAGTTTTCAGTCGTTTCTTGAACAAAATACAATGCATGGATTACAATTTGTTAGTGTGTTACGTCAAGACAAATATATATCGTACATGTTTGCTTTGATTAACAGTCGTAATAAAGACAGAAAGAGGATAGCCAAGAAGTATTTTATAGTTTGATAAAAAAGCACAAGAGCATGCTCCGGCACAAATATCTGTTTTCGAGTTTCTGTTTAACTTTGAGCAAATCTAGACCTGAGGAATGTCGAAGTGCTTCCATCGAGGGTCTGTGATCTGTTGCCAAGTTATAAATCCTAAATAAATAAATCCTAAAGCCCAGAACAATTGACCCACTTGTTGGAGCTGCGCTGGCACGAGAGGCTCCGCAGCACCTGACCTGAGCTGTGAGAGGGTCGCACAGGAAGCACCTGCACACGAAGCTGCTCGTCGACACAAGGGGAAACGAGTGCAATGAAAACGATCGAGTGCACAGCCAATGTTTTTCTTATGTGGAAAATAACGGTGCCTTTGACATGTCGAGTTTCAGTTCCAACGTTTGCGTCTTTCAATGTTTTTACTTTCATTTAGTCTTTTAAAAGGGCGGATTTAATGGTTTCTGATGTTGTTGCTTTACATCAGGGGTTCTCAAAGTGCGGCCCGCGGGCCAACGGCGGCCCTCGGAAATGTTTCTGGCGGCCCGCGATAGTTAACGCGACACGCTGAAATGCATGCGTTATATTTTAATCCTCCGTGGTTCGTATCTGGTGAGAATTAGAATGGAATGTAAGAATGGTGAAACTGCGCCCCCTGGGTCGTCATTCCTAAATTATGAATGACAGCTTGTGGAAAGTTTTCTAGACTACTGGTTGCCTGGCAACTAGGCATCTCGCGAGTTGCGGTGATTGGTTGGTGCAATGAAGAACGGATTTGTTTTGGAATTATTTTGTGTTCCGTTTTTTCTTGGGCGGCCCTCGATCCAATATTGGGAACCTACGTTGACCCTCACTCATCAAAACGTTGAGAACCCCTGATTTACATGTTATGTTTCATCAAATATTAAAAACTCAAGTTAATGGGACGGGCTTTGGATCAAAGGGAGAACAACATGGAGCATGCTTCTCTTCACGTGAGATGGCATGTACTGATTAGTCTTCATTAGTTTAGTTTAGGGATGCCAGCGATTATTCGATTATTCGCTACAGTCTCCATAATCGAATATTATTTTTAAAAATTGATTTTATTTATATATATTATTAATTTATTTTACCGGGGGGTCGGTCGAATGCCGAATAATCGATTTTGATCATGGTCAGTTTCTGGCAACCCTAGTTTAGTTGCCTGTTAAAGTAAAGACTCTATGTTTGGGATGTTAGCGTTTCGGACCCGTCTGGTTGGACTGAATACGTACAAATTGCACTTTTTAACGAGGCAATATTCCCTACTTACGGCGGGCTCCAGTGAGCGTTCACTGTGCAGAAGGGTTATGGAAGAGCCGAGTCCTTGAAGCATGCTGCTTGGGTTATTCTGCTGCTGCTTCACTCGGCAATAGTGCATTAACCACACCTTCATTAAACGCTTTCAATTCTGCTTTTTATTCCTCACCATGCACGAGCGCCTTTGTGTCTTTATCTTTAACTCATGTGTACCGATAGAGGACGCTCGCTGTCCTTGTTTTTCCTTTTATCTGCGGTGTCATTTCTTCTGTAAAACTAATTTCCCAGATGCGGGACTTGGAAAGGATTTCTGATTCTGAACTCCTGTGTGAACATATGATATGTGTTTAAAGTTAATTGAATCAGGACCAAGAGAAAATCAAAAGCTGAAAATATTCTGAAAGCACAGAAGGCGCTGACATTAAGCGTAAAGACAGCGCCACGCGGCTGGAGTTAAAAGCACTTATGATGCAGCATGACTTGAGATAATTCACCTCTCAAACCAGGACCGAGAAACAACCGAATAACTGAATCAGAATAAGCGTTTACTTCTCGTCCGTGTGGGAGCGCATCTTCTTGAGCTTCTGCATGATACTGCTGGTCTCGCTTCCAGAGATGGAGAGCGGGGGGGAGGGGCTGCGTCTCGTGTTGGGGGAGGCCGACTCTGACACGGGGGTCTCTGACACGGGGGTCTCCTGGAGGGAAGGAAAACACAGAATTATGCATGTATACATATATTGGTGTATGTGCATATGAGTACGTACCAGAGTTTCCGTTAGCTGGTAATTACCGGACTTTGACCGGTAAAATATGCTGAAGACCGTCAAATCTAAATCACTCCGGTCAAAAATGATTTCCCCTTAACACAATACCGCTTCAGTTGCGCCACTTGTGTGACAGGCAAGAACAGTATGTGTACTCTGACGTGGGGGTACCCAGAGGCTGCATCCTCCTTTCAGCGATGCATGCCGGATATGCTCAGCGCAGGGCACTGAAGAACGATGCTGTTCCTACTTTGTTTGGACCAGCGGGAGATTCCAGTACACAACCTGTCAGTATTCATTGTTGTTCGTGTATTTATGATGTTTAAAACAAACAAGGTATCCACCACGACTGTTTAAATGGGTAAACGTTCTTCGGGCTGCTAAGTTGGGATGGCGGAGAAACGCTCTCCGCAGACCCACAGCGTTATAAACCTTTTTCTTTCTCAACATCAAGCCACACTTATTGTTTCTACTTCGGCTGTGAGTGTTTGTGCGCTCAGGATGAGTTTCGCTTGTTCTCGCTGTATCGCCGACCCGGAAACCTGTCTGCTCCTCGCAGCAGCTGCGAGCAGCAATGAGCCTCAACGTCGCGACCAATCAGAGCAGAGCAGGAGCTCCAACAAGCCGTATAGGACACAGGCCGTTTCTCAATCTCGAGGATACTGGCTTCCAAGCCAATATTTCAAGGATGCTACGTCATCGAGTGCCGCCGAAGGACTGTTCCGATCTCCAGCATACTGGATTCCACCAAGCCGCGTCCTTGTTTGGGGGTAATTTCGAGGTTGCACATGGGTAGACTTTGCGTCCTTAAAATTCCCCACAATGCTTTGCGCACGGACCAATTTCCCCAAATCTATGGCGGAAAATGTAAGGCGGGGCCTCTCATGTGACGCACACATGCACACTTGCTAGCCTGTTCCACTCTTCGTTTTCCAAATGCCAGGAAGGATTCATGCCTAGCTTCTGAAGCAAGTGACTCGGAAGACATGTGCTGCCAAGCAAGCATCCTCACGATGGAGAAATGGCCAGAGAGTGAATACACATACGTGGGAGGCGGGGGCCTCGTTCATTCCTATGAGAGTTACTCATTGGCGCATGAAGACAAAATGGCCCAACTTTTGAGAGAGCGAAACGTCACAAAAGTATTCATATCATCCGTTCTGATTGAGCATCCATGGGTAAAGGTAAACTCATGTAGTGCTGGAGACGTCGCATGAACGTGCCGGGCGGCGCGGTCCCGTGGGTTGGATGCGCGTTCATAATGCAGAGGAAAATAACTCTCAGAATAACGTTATTAGCACATTTTTACAACTTGAGGACCGAATGTTTTTATTAAGGGCGATACAAACGTTCATACTGGGTATTTAGTTTAAAAACAATTATCCAACGATTTACAGACGTCCCTTTCCCCGATGTTAGTCAATGGGGAAAAGTGTTTCCGGGCCCAGCGACTGATACGGGAGTGTAGTACCGCCGTTTGGCCACAACGAATATTTCCCTCCGAGTCCGGCGCACCTCCTGGGGGCTTGGATCGGACCAATAAAGTATTATCGTATCGTATAAATCAAACTGTGGCCCTTTAAGGCCCGGACACACCAAGCTGACACCAAATAACTGACACAGACGGACCCCGACTGTTGCGTCGCCTAGCGTCTCTGCCACGTGTCGCAATGGAACACACCGCAAAGACTTCAGCCGACGGCCAAGAAGCACGTACGAACTGTGCATGCGTGAGTGGCAATACCTCTCCTTACCAGCAGGCGGCGGTAGTGTGTATTCGTCATTCAAAAGAGGCAACAACCGGAAGACAGACTGCGTGATAAGCGCTAGCTGAACAGCCAATCAGAGTGATTTCTTTTGCCGACAGCCTTTGGCCACCGATTCAACGTGGAATCGGTGGGTCTTCAGCCCGGCTGAAAAGACCTGACGGTGCGGGACACACCAATCTGAGTAGGGCGTGCTCATCGTCGGCCTGACGCCCACCGACGACGATGATCGGCCTGGTGTGTCCGTGCCTTCAAAGTGATCCCTGTGGAGGAGATTCGTGACTCACAGGTGGAGTTTCCCCGCCGGCGCTCTTCAGACGCTCCTTCAGGCGGAGGGTGGAGTTTCTCATCCGCTCGATCTCCTCCTGCTGCTTCAGCAACAGCTGCCGCTCCTTCCTGGCCGCTTTGTTGGCCTCCTGAAGCCTCTTGATCTCAGCCTGGGAACAAACGCACAGAGATGGGTGGTGAGTAAAGTAACGGTTAATGTGGATGAGACTCCGCTCTGTGGTAAACGGCTGATTCTGAGATAAACCAGCATTTATGTCAAAAACTTGTTGGGTTTTTGTGGATTTTAACCCAAAAAAGTCAGTTGAACAGTTGATGCAACAAAAACTGTGTTTCATAGGAAAATGGATGAAGACCATTGTCTCAATTGTGACCGTGAGTGTTTCTCAATGTCGAGGAAGGATCCTTCAGAGCCACTATTTTGCGGATGCTACATCATCGAGTCCCGCCGAAGGACTGTTCCAATGTCCGGGATCCTTGGAATTCTACCCGTTGCGGGAAATTTCGCGGATGGACATGTGTATCTTCCGCGGTCTTAAAATCCCCACAATGCTTTGCGCACGGACCAATTTCCAAAATCTTTGGCGGTAAATGTAAAGCGGGGCCTCTCACATGACGCACACCTGCACACTTGCTAGCCTGTTCCACTCGTCGTTCTCCGAATTAAAAGGAAGGATTCTTGCCTTTAAAGGACCTGACTCGGAAGACATGTCCTACTAAGGAAGCGTCCTCGACATTGAGAAACACCCTCTGATGGACCTGACTCGGAAGACATGTCCTACCAAGGAAGCGTCCTCGACATTGAGAAACACCCTCTGATAGACCTTACTCGGAAGACATGTACTACCAAGGAAGCGTCCTCGAAATATGTATTTTATTATAAAATAAATTAAAATAAATTAAATAAATGTAATGTTTCTTTGAGCAGGTCCCAAGCGTCAGTATGACTCCGCCCCCTCACCTGCTCCTGCTGCAGCTTCATCAGGAGGCCCCTCTGCTTCTTCCTGATTGGAGGCATCTTGTCGTCCTCTCCTTTGTCCCTCAGTCTCTTCTTCTGGTGCTCCAGCCAGGCCAGCTCAGCTTTGGTCTTCTCTTTGACGGCCTTCTGTCGGAGGTGCAGCAGCGAGCTCTGGTGCTGCAGACGCACCTCCTCGTCCTTCATGTACTGACGCACCATGTCCATCGTGAACTGAGAGAAGCTGTCCTGCCCGCCGGCGAACGACATGCTGGTGTCCTGAGGCTGCAGGGGAATGAGGGAGAAAGATGGACGTTAGATCGTTATACGATACCATAATACTTTATTGGTATTTTATTTATTTATTTAATTTTACTTTATTTCTTTAATGGTCGGATCAAGTGTATGTGTAACATCAACATGGACACATATCAAGACACACTTTGCTTATTTTAAAGTATGCCTGTGTACCTCTCTGCCCTCTCACCTTTAACATGTGTTGAACCCCTGAAACCACTGTGGCGTTGTGATTGGCTCCGTCATCCTCTGACTCATCGTGGGGGCGGGGCTTCTTCTCCATGGTTCCCCTGCGGTGCGCCTCAGACGGCAGCAGAGAGCGAAACGAGCGCTCCTCGATCTCGTCCTCCGTCATCGACTCGTCAAACTTCAGAGAGTATTCGGTTGCCACGGACGTAGTGTCTCCTGGAGGACAGAAATATAATAAACTCGAGTTATTTTAGGTACAAGGCATCTTCGTATCTGCCACTACTCGCAGAGATACATAGTACACACATCCTTTACTCGAGTAGAAGTACACACATCCTTTACTCAGGTAGAAGTACACACATCCTTTACTCAAGTACAAGTACAGATACTCGTGTTTAAAAATACTCGTGAAAGTAGAAGTACTGGCTAAACTTCTTTACTCAAGTCAAAGTAAAGAGGCTTTGAAGTGTACTTCAGTAGAAAGTACCCATAACAACATGTGAGAAGTAGAAAGTACAGGTATTTGAGTTCAACATGTGAGAAGTAGAAAGTACAGGTATTTGAGTTCAACATGTGAGAAGTAGAAAGTACAGGTATTTGAGTTCAACATGTAAGAAGTAGAAAGTACAGGTATTTGAGTTCAACATGTGAGAAGTAGAAAGTACAGGTATTTGAGTTCAACATGTGAGAAGTAGAAAGTACAGGTATTTGAGTTCAACATGTAAGAAGTAGAAAGTACAGGTATTTGAGTTCAACATGTGAGAAGTAGAAAGTACAGGTATTTGAGTTCAACATGTGAGAAGTAGAAAGTACAGGTATTTGAGTTCAACATGTGAGAAGTAGAAAGTACAGGTATTTGTGTTCAACATGTAAGAAGTAGAAAGTACAGGTATTTGAGTTCAACATGTAAGAAGTAGAAAGTACAGGTATTTGGGTTCAACATGTAAGAAGTAGAAAGTACAGGTATTTGAGTTCAACATGTGAGAAGTAGAAAGTACAGGTATTTGAGTTCAACATGTAAGAAGTAGAAAGTACAGGTATTTGAGTTCAACATGAGAGAAGTAGAAAGTACAGGTATTTGAGTTCAACATGTGAGAAGTAGAAAGTACAGGTATTTGAGTTCAACATGAGAGAAGTAGAAAGTACAGGTATTTGAGTTCAACATGTGAGAAGTAGAAAGTACAGGTATTTGAGTTCAACATGTGAGAAGTAGAAAGTACAGGTATTTGAGTTCAACATGTAAGAAGTAGAAAGTACAGGTATTTGAGTTCAACATGTGAGAAGTAGAAAGTACAGGTATTTGGGTTCAACATGTAAGAAGTAGAAAGTACAGGTATTTGAGTTCAACATGTGAGAAGTAGAAAGTACAGGTATTTGGGTTCAACATGTAAGAAGTAGAAAGTACAGGTATTTGAGTTCAACATGTAAGAAGTAGAAAGTACAGGTATTTGTGTTCAACATGTGAGAAGTAGAAAGTACAGGTATTTGAGTTCAACATGTAAGAAGTAGAAAGTACAGGTATTTGAGTTCAACATGTAAGAAGTAGAAAGTAAAGGTATTTGGGTTAAAAATGTAAGAAGTCAAAGTACAAAGTCGTAACGAAGTATTTGTACTCCACTACTTCCCACCTCTGTGTTGTATATTTGTCAAATGAAAAATAAAGAGTTTATTTTTTTCAATTAAAACACATACAAACCTTTGTCATCCACTGCAGAGGGGATGCTGTCGCTGCAGAGAGAATCATTGGCTGCTTTTTGAACTTCTTCCTCGATGGAGCTGCTGCCTTCCTCCTTCCTCGTCTCCTTCCTCCTCTTCCCTTCTCTCGCATCTTTCTTCGTCCGGTCTCTGGTCTCAAACGAGGCGTGTGGAGGGCTGTGGTGGCTGCTGGAGTCCGCTCCACTGATGGAAAAGAGGCAGACGTTAGTGCCTGTTCAGACTTCTCTGGAGGAACTAAAGGAGATGTGAGATTGGTACCTGATGTTGGGTCTTCTGAAGGACAGAGAGTCGGAGGGACTGAGGCTGTTCAGGGAGGACAGCGTCTCCTCCGGCCTGGCCCTTCTGTTGGAAACCTCACTACTGAAGCTGTGGGAGGATGCAAAAGAGATGTGAATGCTTGGATCAGATACTGTGTGTATTGTGAGCCCAGTATGCAGGGTTCTTTAAGCTTAAAGAGGACACATTATGCTAATGTTCACACTACAGGGACACAAAGCCTTGCAAGGCCTCAAGATTTAAATGTGTTTAAATCTTACTAAGGATGAAAAGTAAAAATCACTCTCCCATTTCCCAGTATCTCTCACGGTACGTCCCACAGCAGCTTTTCAAACATCTTGAAAATCTTGGAGCTGGGCGTGTCTGACAGCTTGGGGATTTTTTGCGACCAATCACCAATCACATGAATCTCCCGCCCCCGACATACAAAGCAAAAAACCCCGGGGATTTTATGCGAGCAATATATATATATATATAAACTCCCCAAACAGGCGAAACCCTACCAGTTTCCCCCCTGTCTCTGCCACCTCCCTCCATGCTGGTTCCTCCAGTTTGGATCCCGGTAATAGTTCTGGTCGCAAAGAACCGGGTGATTTGCTACCCGTAACTCCTCGTTTGGAATATGAGGAAATGAACTGCGGTCTGGCTCTCCCTGCTTACACGCGGTTTGATTGGCTAGCGCTTCTACTGTCAGATTTGCATAAACGTGTTTGATTGGCTGGTGCTTCAGCTCAGCTTCAAAAGTGACATTGCTCAACTTTGGAATCCTGGAAATCCTGGAAATCCCCCACAATGCAGTTCGGCGAAAAGCGAGGCAAAGTGACGTCATCCCCATTCAGAGTCAACGTGCAGAGAAGCGTGGGAAGCGGTGGAAGATTTCGTCTAAAGCTGCTGTGTGGACGTACCGTCACAGATTTCCAGGATTCCAAAGTTGAGCAATGTTCAACTTTTGAAGCCGAGCTGGAAGCGTCGGCCAATCAAAACGTTTATGCAAATCTGACAGTAGAAGCTAGCCAATCAAACGCGTGTAAGCAGGGAGAACCAGACCGCAGTTCATTTCCTCATATTCCAAACGAGAAGTTACGTACCGTTACAAAAAGGAGATACAGGATCTATATACTCACACAAATGCTTGACCATTTTGAGGAACAGAAATCCCTCCGATCTTCCAAGGGGCATTTTATTAAATAGATTTAATGTAACAAAACATAAGAAAATAACCCTTCATAAAATCCTTCTTGGCATGTTGATTCAAGACATCATTAAATGCTTTAAAGACTTTTTAAGCATATGTGCGAAATATGAGTGTAAAAGATCAAGAACGTTCATAATACAAACCCTCTGCTATATAAATGTGGAATATTATTAATAATGTTCTACAATAACGTGCAATTACGCATACCGACGTACCGACTGTTCAACACTGCATTAATGATGTGACCGTCTGGGTTTCTTGTAGTATTTAATTGTTGTGTACAGTTTTATTATTATGCCGTTGTGTTTATTGTATCTTTGTAACTCTGGCACAGCCACTTCCTTCGGGATGAATACAATCCGCTCTTATCTTAAGAGTGTTTTTACCTGTCGGACTCGTTTCTGTCGTGGCGCTGCTTTGAGTAGGAGCTCTGCTGGTCTTCCCGCTCGGCCAACATGGAGGAGGCGGAAACATCACGAGGGGCCAACACTCCAGATATCTGCGAGCGCGCCAACTCTGCCATCTGACAAGAACACAGGACATACATCAGGTGGTTCATCTTCATCTGAAAGGTGGGGTAGGTGAGAGTGGAGGAACCGACTCGAGAGCGCTCGATTTGAAAATACACAACCGGAAGAAATCTGCCCCTCCCTCTCACAGAGCCCCTCCCCCAACACACAGGGGGGGTGGCGCGGTCGGTCGATTAAATCGGTTATTATTCGACTAGATTTATGATTAAACAATTATAAAAGTAGACGTGTGGAGATTATCCAGCTGAACAAAACGTGATCCGTCTCTTAAATGCGTCTCAACCACAGACCTTAGTTCCAGATACTTTCCTAAACCCTATGGAGAACTTGTATTGCGTTTTTGTCGAAGGAACCGGAAGGAGTTTGCTTCCGGGTTTTAGGACGCGTCACTGCGGCGCTCCATTGTCTTTTAAACCTCAGGTCAATAACCTGCTCAGAAAGCTGAGGGTGAAGCTACGTTTCTTCTCCAGGAACAAGTCCCGTTTCTCGCTTGAGGCCAGGAAGAGGCTCCGTGACCTTTGACCTGTGCTGGACTCTGGGGATCTGATCTATATGGGTGCACCTGAGCAAGCTAGATGCTGCGTATCACAGCGCACTGAGATGTGTGACTAACTGTAAAGCATTGACTCATCACTGCACCCTGCATGCCAGGCAGGTCTGCCTTCCCTCTCTGTACGGAGGCTCAGTCGCTGCTACACGTTCATCTACAAAGTCCCTGTTGGGTAAACTTACATCTGCTCTCTGATCACACGGAGAGTTGCAAGTAGCTATTGTTTTGTGAAGTGCTACGACTGACTTAGGGACGAAAGCTTTAAGATGCGCAGCTCCTCTAACTTGGAACAGTCTGCAAACATAATGGAAACTGAGCGGTTTGGTTCCACTGCATGTTTTTAAAGCTCGAATAGATGCTGTGTAGGGATGCTCGGATCGCGAGAGCCGATCGCATGACATGTAAATAGACTTTTTGCACTACTTTGCATTTGTGTATTTTATTATATATGTTGCTTTGCTGGAGGAGCTCAGGTCAGAAGAATTTCATTGCCATTTCTACCCTGAAGCGGCTGAGCATACGACGATCAAACCTTTAATCTTGAATTGAATTACGCCTTCCTCCTCTGCAGTCATTGTGCTCCCTTTACTGAAACTCAAGAATCAATCAGGAACACAATAGGGGTATTTATTGATCTAAAGAAAAGCCTTTGATACCATAGATCAGGGCTATTCAATCGGCGGCCCGCGGGCCAACTCCGGCCCCGAGGTGATATTTACGGGCCCTTTGAGTATAATGTGAAAAAGTAATCTGATTATTATATTTTTAAAGATTTTTTAAGATTTGTTTTTGTGGGCCAGAGTGCCTTTATTCCAGAGAGGGTGTTACATTAGGCGCTTTCACACCAAGTACTTTGCCGTACTCAGTCCATCAGCACTCTTTAGTTCTGAATAACTGAGAGCCGATCGCGTTCACACCGGAAAAAGTCCCTGAGGGAGGATTAGGCAAATGAAGCCGCTGACGTCACTTCGTCTTCTTCTGCTTTGGGTTTACTGGCAGGCCGCAAACCACTTCACGGCGTATACTGCCGCCCGAAGTCCCCGCCGAAGTCCCCGGCCGGAAGTCCCCGGCCGGAAGTCCCCGGAGTTGGGGAAGACTTCAGGAGCAGCTGCTGGGAGTCCCAGCAGCTGCTCCTGAAGCCTTCCGAGTAAATCGCCAGAACGCCGACACCTCCTCATCTCCACCGCTCCCATGTTTTATTTTGTGTTGCCATAAGTTAGTCTCTCTGCGTTTCTGCGCTGGGCTAATGATAATAATGCTAATGATAATAATGCTAATAATGCTAATGCTAATAATGCTAATGCGAGGATAATAAAATGGCGGCTTCACAAAACGTTTTTGGAGTTTTACGGGGCGTGGTTTGCGATCCGCCCAGCCAATCAGACATTGGAACCTTGTTCTCCCACGTAAGTTCCTGCTCTCTAGCAGGGACGGGAAAGGGGGTGAAAAGGTTCTCATGAACTAAGTTCTAGTTCCAGATTTTTTTGGTGTGAACGCGACATTTCAGAACTATACTGGGAAAAGTGCTCCGGTGTGAACGCGCCTATTGAGAGATAGAGGGAAAGACATTGCCTGAAAACTTGTGCGGGCTCGGGTTTCGAACCCACCTACTAGCTACGTGACAAACTGTCCTTTATTGCATCTCTGCGTGAACGGTTAGATCATTTCTCCTAAATTAAATCAAAGGAAATGAAGTTGATGGTTAAATGAGCTTCACATGTCGGCCTACTGAGTTCTTGCCATTTCGATCTATAAAGGCCTTGGGCCTATGTTGTTTGATTGCATTAAACACAATATATGCACTCCACTATGCTGTTGTAGTATTTACTGGATCTGAAGCTCTTAATACGATTGCTCATATTTCAATCTTTTTCCCGGCCCCTTGCTTTGGATCGTTTTCATCAACCGGGCCCATTCCAAACTAATTGAATAGCCCTGCCTTAGATCATAACATCCTGATATCTAAATTGCACACTTACGGAATGAGAGGAATAGCTCAGAACTGCATAGGAAGTTATTTGAAGAATAGACTAACAGTATGTACAATTTCATGGTAATACGTCTAATTATATGAAAATTAAATGTGGAGTCCCACAAGGTTCAGTTTAGGGTCCACAACTCTTTCATTTGTCTATTAATGACATTTGTGACACCTCAAAGTTACTTCAATTTGTGTTTTTTTCAGTTCAGGGGACGATTGAACTATTTGGGCAGAAAGTATTACAAAGGAAATCAGCTGTTGTTCCCGGAGGACCCCCAGAGGGACGCTCACCTCTCGGATGTGTCGGGCGGTGTCGGCCGTGTACCGCGCCGCCTCCGCCTGATGACTCATCATCTCTTTAGCCGCCTCCTGGAGACCCTCCAATGTGTCCTTCTGATTCGACGCCAAGTTCTCCTGCAGTTGATGAGCCTGGATTGAAAAGCAGCACAGCACAGATTAAAGACAAATTACAATGATATCCATGAATGAGGGGGGTCGGTCGAATAATCGATTATTATTCGCCAGGGCTACCGAATAATCGATTTTGATCATGGTCAGTTTCTGGCAACGCTAGTGTGTGTGTGTCTCTGTGTGTGTATGTATGACTGAGTGAGTGAGAGACTGTGTGTGTGTGTCTCTGTGTGTGTATGTATGACTGAGTGAGTGAGAGACTGTGTGTGTGTGAGGTGTATGTATGTATGACGGTGAGTGTGTCTGTTTCTGTGTGTGTGTGAGAGGTGTGTGTATGTATGACCGAGTGTGTGTGTGTGTGTGTTTGAGTGTGTAGGTGGGACTGAGTGAGTGAGACTGTGTGTGTGTGAGAGGTGTGTGTATGTATGACTGAGTGTGTGTGTGTGTGTATGTGTGTGTGTGACTGTGTGTAGGTGGGACTGAGTGAGTGAGACTGTGTGTGTGAGAGAGGTGTGTGTATGTATGACCGAGTGTGTGAGTGTGTCTGTGTGCGCATGTGTGTGTGTGTGTGTGTGTTTGAGTGTGTAT
Organism: Champsocephalus esox; assembly: GCA_036324585.1. Lineage (NCBI taxonomy): Eukaryota > Metazoa > Chordata > Actinopteri > Perciformes > Channichthyidae > Champsocephalus > Champsocephalus esox. The sequence goes on from CM070484.1 coordinate 44,323,257, forward strand.
GTGTGACTGAGACTGTGTGTGAGAAGTGTGTGTATATATGACTGAGTGAGTGTTTGTGTGTGTGTATGTATGACCGAGTGTGTGACTGTCTGTTTCTGTGCGTGTGTGCATGTGTGTGAGCGGTGTGTGTATGTATGTGTGAGTGTGTGTCTGTTTCTGTGTGTGTGTGTGTGCATTACCCTGGCCACTCTCTGTCTGTTCTCCTCCAGCTGTAGCTGCGTCTCCAGCGCTTCTCTCTCAGCTTTGATCTTCAGTTCGTAGAGGTCACGAGCGTGAGCCAGCTGCCGCGCCTGAAGGGTAAAAGGTCAGCGAGCAGGTCAGTTCAGAGCGTCAAGATTCAAGGCTTTCATTGTCATTAGCAACAGTGTAGAAATGTCAATCACAATCTTAGGTCAAAGGTCACCTCTAACGGTGCAACACATAGCAACAAACATTCTATTTCAGAGCATCGATACAGACACAAGTCACTGAGGTGCATGGGAGTTATTCATACTTTTTGTTGCCAACAATTCATTTCTTCTGTACCGTTCTTATTTCTTCTCATGTCGAGTATATTGTACGCTGCACAGTTGAAGGGACTTTGCATTTTCATTGCCAACAACTCCACTGTAGCTATTGTGCAGATGACAATACAACTTTGAATATTGAATATACAGAATCGACACACGACAGCAGGGGTGTCAAACTCAAGGCCCGGGGGCCAAATCCGGCCCGCGACTTCATTTTATGCGGCCCCGCAAGAGCTTGCAAAGAATATAATACGGTGACATGCTACTTTACAGAAGCTGGTTGCTCATAAACTACATGTCCCACAATGCACCTTGTTTTGTGACATGCGTACCGTATTATTTGCCCTGGACTTCTGCTTTCAAATGTAGTTAGTTATTACCCTATCCGATAATAATCCAATTCAGAGGCAATAATGTAATATAATACATTATTTTATATATATATTTATATATGTATATTTATATAGTTACAACCGGCCCTTTGAGTGCAACCATAATGCTAATGTGGCCCGCGATGAAATTGAGTTCGATACCCCTGCACTACAGGAAAGGGGAAACACCGACAAAGCACAGAGAACTTCTGACGTGCTAAAACTCGACTTCACTAAACTGCAGAGCGTCAGAGCGACACAATTATTTGATTTGATTTATTTCGAATGCGTAAAACAATAATACAAAAGAATTACAAGTATAATGAAATTTAACATGAGAATTATATATAAACAAATCATCTACTTAGGGAAGAACTTTACACTTCTGTCAAAAACTAAATTATTAACAGATATATTTTTTCTTTTTCCGAAAGAAATATATTTGTTATTGAAAAACGTAAAATAAATAAACAGATAAATAGACAAACAAATACATAAAAGGGCTAAAATGGTAATCAAGAAAAGATAAAATAACAAACCAACTAAATAAACCGTAAACACCCAGTTCTGATTAAACCCTTCCTCACCTTCAGCATCTGGGCCAATGAGACGCTCTCCTGCTGAGCCATGGACACGCCCATCACCCGCTCCACGTCTCCCAGCTGACGCACAGACTCCTCCATGGTCTCCAGGTGATGAAGCTCTGCGGCCATTCGCTGCTGGAGGACAGCAGGGGAGTACTGCAGGTCACCTGGGAGAGGGTACGAGTACACACATCCTTTACTCAGGTAGAAGTACACACATGCTTTACTCAGGTAGAAGTACACACATCCTGTACTCAGGTAGAAGTACACACATCCTTTACTCCAGTAGAAGTACACACATCCTTTACTCCAGTAGAAGTACACGCATCGTTTACTCAAGTAGAAGTACACACATCCTTTACTCAAGTAGAAGTACACACATCCTTTACTCAGGTAGAAGTACACACATCCTTTACTCCAGTAGAAGTACACACATCCTTTACTCAAATAGAAGTACACACATCCTTTACTCAAATAGAAGTACACACATCCTTTACTCCAGTAGAAGTACACGCATTGTTTACTCAAGTAGAAGTACACACATCCTTTACTCAAGTAAAAGTACACACATCCTTTACTCAGGTAGAAGTACACACATCCTTTACTCAGGTAGAAGTACAAACATCCTTTACTCAAGTAGAAGTACACACGTCCTTTACTTACGTAGAAGTACACACATCGTTTACTCAAGTAGAAGTACACACATCCTTTACTCAGGTAGAAGTACACACGTCCTTTACTCAAGTAGAAGTACAGATACTCGTGTTTAAAAGTACTCTGGTAAAAGTAGAAGTACTGACTAAACTTCTTTCCTCAAGTCAAAGTAAAGAGGCTTTGAAGTGTACTTCAGTAGAAAGTACCCATAACTAGCAGCTGCTTTAAAGAGTACCTGACCTCCCTTTATATGATAGAACAATAGTGTCCTTGTTAGCTGTGTGACATTATTGCATCAGAAATGAGCATGCTTGATGTCTCTCTCCATAGAGGCTGAGTCATCATGTTCATCACAGAGCTATCATCTGCCTCAAGCAGCCCTGATGCTCTTCTGGGTCATCACACATCCTGTCATGTTCACAGCTACACAGGATACCTTTGTAGCATGCTACTCATGTTGGAGGAGGACACTCAGTGACTGTCTATCTGGAAAGCTTTTGGAGCACAGTTGAAATCACATATTTGTCTAGGTACGCTCTAATTCATAGAACATATAATATAGTGTTGTGTACCTGTGGTCTTGGTCTCGGCTCTCCCGCTGCGCGCCGAGGTGTTCGGGTTGTTCCCCCCCAGAGAGCCACCCCCCTCCCCGGGAGAGCTTCCTCCTGGAGGAGAGCCGGAGGACGGAGGAGACGCCTTTCTGTGTCTGAGCGCTGAAGACTTCTTACTGTGGAGTCCAGAACAAAGAGTTTGATTAATAAGGGAACAGAAAACAAAGCTCGGGTCAGCACACACACGTCCTCTGAAGTGGACATGTTCGGAGCATCAACTTTATTCACCCCGAAGGAAGTGGTTACAAAAATACAATGAACACAGCAGCATAATAATAAAACTGGACACCAACAGTGCCGTAAAGAGAGCAGTGAAATAAAGGCAGTATTTAGTAACGATACCAAAAACTCTCAGTACGATAATATCGCGATAAAAAGTCCACGGTACGATATTTATCACGATATTGAAAAGTAAAGGAAAATAAATGTTTTTTTTTCTTTTCTTGATTAAATAATAAATCGGATTTATCAATCAATCAATCAATCAATCAATTAATTAATCAACCAATTAACACATCAATCAATCAATGTTTATTTATAGCCCAATATCACAATGTTACGTTTCTCTCAGTGGACTTTACAGTTTGTACAGAATATCAGTATGACAATACGACACCCTCTGTCCTCAGACCCTCTGTCCTCAGACCCTCTGTCCTCAGACCCTCTGTCCTCAGGCCCTCTATCCTTAGACCCTCTGTCCTCAGGCCCTCTGTCCTCAGACCCTCTGTCCTCAGACCCTCTGTCCTCAGGCCCTCTGTCCTCAGGCCCTCTGTCCTCAGGCCCTCTGTCCTCAGACCCTCTGTCCTCAGACCCTCTGTCCTCAGACCCCCTGTCCTCAGACCCTCTGTCCTCAGACCCTCTGTCCTTAGGACCCTCTGTCCTTAGACCCTCTGTCCTTAGGACCCTCTGTCCTTAGACCCTCACATCGTACAAGGAAAAACTTCCGCAGCATTTTAGTAGATAGTAGTACTTTTTAAAGTGTCAACAATATAATAAATCAAGCTTCACTTTAGTTTTTCAAGTAACTCTTCTCTAACTCACTCGCTCAGCGTCATCAAGGTTATCTTTTAGGAATATGAGCACGTCCACATTTCCAGGTAGAAGCTGGGATGTTTGGGCGTTTGCAAAACTCCCTGCTGTGAAAACACTCTCTCTCAAAAAAAATCGCCGTATATTTTGTCAGGCTCACGACGGTATCGAGACATTTATTTACCGCGATATTCGATACATCCCTCGTATTTAGTAGTGCCAAAAAAAAACGTACTGGCAGATACGTCATTGCACGTTCTTATAGATCAGTGCTTCTCAAAGTGTGGTCCGCGGAACACTGGTGGTCCGTGAGCGCCCCCTAGTGGTCCGTGAGTATATTGGTAACATTTCACATTTGAAATAAATAAAGTTTTCCGCACTCTCGCGGGAATATCTCCGCAATGGAGCGAGCTTAAGTTTCACTTTCGATTGCATGATATAGCCCAGCGCCACACCTTCGTCACACATGTTGCCACTTGTATCATTTTCGCGCGATTTGTAAATTGTTCTAGAAAAACGATGTGTTTTTGGATATTTGTGGAGTTAGGTGGTCCGCGAGTTTGAATAAGGTATGAATAAGTCTGAGAAACACTGATATAGAACATTATATATATTAATAATAATATTGCACATGTTAAGCTTCTCTGCATGGGAATCATAAATAAATGTTTTAAAGATGTTTTTAAAACAATACACATTTAGTGAAAGAGGTTTTTGAATCGGGCATGCTCTTCAAGATGTCTATTTAAAAAAAGTCCGACTCAGCACTTCCTCTATTTGTATTCAACAGGAAATGTGAGGTTTGTATCTTACTCGTGTTTTGTATCGCTTGTACGTCATGTAGGAGTTTCTCAGTCCGTGGCTTCGGATCTGGTTTCATCGTCTCGTGCTTTACATTTGTTTCATGTCCCGTCTGTTTCTCATGTATTTATACAGTTGTCGATGCACAGCACGTTGTTTTTAAATGTGCTATAGAAATAAAATGATTGTATTTTAATCGGCGCAAATTAAGAAGAAGCAAAACCGAGTACACATTTAAAGTTCCTCCAGATTCTGAAACTATACAAGAGAGAGAGATTGTTTATAGCTTTGCAGAGAGGGCTAACCCAAATGCTGAAGATAAGGGGGGCCGTCGACCTGAGCAGCAGCGAGGAAGCATGAATGGCTTTATTGTGCTGCTGGGAAGCCCAACGTCTTTCACTTTGAGCAGAGCGCTGCAAAGGATACGCACAGAGAGGGCAGAAGTACACGCATCCTTCACTCAAGTAGAAGTACACGCATCCTTCACTCAAGTAGAAGTACACACATCCTTCACTCAAGCTGAAGTACACACATCCTTCACTCAAGCTGAAGTACACACATCCTTTCCTCAAGTAGAAGTACACACGTCCTTCACTCAAGTACAAGTACACACGTCTTTTCTCAAGTGCACACATCCTTTACTCAAGTACAAGTACACACATCCTTTACTCAAGTACAAGTACACGCATCCTTTACTCAAGTACAAGTACACACATCCTTCACTCAAGCAGAAGTACATGCATCCTTTACTCAAGTAGAAGTACATGCATCCTTTACTCGGGTAGAAGTACACACATCCTTTACTCAAGCAGAAGTACACACATCCTTTCTCAAGCAGAAGTACACACATCCTTTCTCAAGTAGAAGTACACACATCCTTCACTCAAGTAGAAGCACATGCATCCTTTACTCAAGTAGAAGTACATGCATCCTTTACTCAAGTAGAAGTACATGCATCCTTCACTCAAGTACAAGTACACACATCCTTTACTCAAGCAGAAATACATGCATCCTTCACTCAAGTAGAAGTACACACATCCTTTACTCCGTCAAGTGTCTCGATAAACATTCATCCGTTTGTCATCATGCAATCTACTTATTCACATAAATAGTTATCACCGCAATAAACCGTATTTAATTGTGTCTTAATGTACATTATTTAATATTCTGTTCTCGTACATATCATATTCTATTTACATGTAGACTTCTATTTAGTATTTTAGTATATACCGTGGAGGAAAGAAGTATTGGATCCCCTGGAGATACTCATTGAAATGATAGACTGTGGGCGAACGTATAAAACCAGCAGGGATGAAACCCTCGTGTCCTCCCCTGCGCGCGGGAGGAGTTTCGCTCAGAAGCATTTCAGTGACACGTCTGAACTGTAGCCGCGCAGCGTGCGACAGTAGCACCTTTGAATGTTTGAAAATAAGATAAGATAAGATAGATGAACCTTTATTAATCCCCGAGGGGAAATTCAGTTAGACAAAGCAGCAACGGGGTAAGCGTGAAAAAAATAGTACAGCAAAGATTCACACAGATCAATAAAATCTAAAATAAATAATAAATAACATAACATCAAGGAAATAATGATAATAATAAAAGACTATGAAAATAGGAGATAAATAAAAAGTAAAAATAACCGTCAGCATATTTACATATTTGGTCATCATCTAAGTTATAAAGTGCGGAATAAGTTAAAGTGACAAGTTAACATGGGTTGTGGAAACAGTATATTTACGACCAGAGATTTAATTTGATTTCTTTTTCATATTTAACCCCTTGTTGTGCCGCCTGATGGCTCCAGGCACGAAGGACTGTCCGAGGCGCTTGGTGCGTTGTGGTGGAGGGATGAGTCTGTGGCTGAACGTACGCCTCATCAAAATGCCTCCGCCCCGAGAGGAATCTGCCACCTGGGCTTTGTGAGCGGCGTCGGCCGTCTCACATATCACGACCCGGCGCTGAGATTAAAAGGGAAAATAACTCTCTCCTTCCCTTGGCTTCGGCCCAGCACCCCGAGGGCCTCCAGAACAAAACCGCCTCTGTCTGCGGGCCAACTGCAGCAGCTGCTCAGACCCTCCAGCAGTGTTTCGACTGGCAGGCTGCACTCTGAAAGGTCTCCTCTCCTGCTTGTGAGGCATATGTTATAGGCCTCAGATGTATATACAAATGGTAAAACACTTTATTTTAAAAAAGGTTTTCACCATCAACTAGTTAAAATGCATGTTAGCAGTGTATTGGCTTTTTATTAGTCATGATAAAACACTTGTGAATGCCTTATTCTACATCAGCCGCGTCAAACTCAATGTCATCGCGGGCCACATCAGCATTATGGCTGCACTCAAAGGGCCGGTTGTAACTTTAAGACGATATAAAAATACATATATAAATATTTAATATATATATAAAATAATGTATACTATTACATTATTGCCTCTGCAGAAGTTATTATGGGATAGGGTAATAACTTCATAATGAACTACACCTGAAAGCAGGGCAAATAATTGGAAGTCTCTTCAGCGCTGAGGTCACAAAATGTCTTTAAAATTTTTTTAAAAATTCTGAACTAAATTCATATTTGAGATGCATTGTGGGATATGTAGTTTATGGGCAACGTGCTTCTGTAAATCGGCACGTATAATAAACGTATAATATTCTTTAAGAGCTCTTGTGGGGCCGCATTAAATCAAGTCGCGGGCCGGATTTGGCCCCCGGGCCTTGAGTTTGACACCCCTGTTCTACATGACCGTATTCTACAAGTACCAGGCCATTAGCTGAGCGTTTGTCCTCAATAACCCTCCAATAATTAGTGCTTATTTATTGCAAGTGAGGAAGTTGTTGTACGGGAGTTAGGGTCTTAATGTGCTCGATGTGGGCCGAATGAGGCGTTCTCTCATAACACCGAACACACATGGTCTACTCTTACGCAACAAGACATGAAACTAAAAGTGTTAATTGTGTCAAAATAACTCAGAATATGTTCCCTATTTTAAAGTGAAGTCTGGTTCATATGTTAATGAACAACTACCGTAATTTTCGGACTATAAGCCGCGCCTTTTTCCCCATTTTTCGACCCTGCGGCTTATATAACGGTGCGGCTAATCTCTGGATGTTTACAGCTAGCGGCCACTAGGGGACCTCCTAAATCTATGGGTTTTACAGGTAAAAGTAACCACCGTTAACCCTACGGGCTCTAGGACCGGTCCGCGCCCGCCACCTTTAAGCGGCGGCTCCAGCAGGAAAAGCTGGAGGCCGGAAAAGAGCGAGACAGGTAGCGCGCCAAAGTAAAAGTGGAACCGAGAGACGGAATGAGAGCAAGACAGACGGACATTACGAGAGCGAGACAGTTTGTGCAAAGGAAGTGTTCATGCACAAACCCTTCGTTCAGCGGGAGGCGTGGATGACTAGCGGCGATAAATCATTCACCAAAACTGGTCGCATGCGAAAAGCAACTTTCGCTCAAGTTTGCGAGTGGATCCTGACGGCGTGGAGGAGCGTCAAAACATCCACGATCACCAACGGGTTCCGAAAGGCTGGACTGCTTACATACGGTCATTAAACATTAAAACACCTGCGGCTTATAGTCCAGTGCGCCTTATAGTCCGTAAATGACGGTAGTTGATGGTGAATATGTGTACCCTAAATCTAAAGTGTTACCATACAGATATATATAACACACATGTCTATGAAGTGCTTTGCTCCAAATACCAAACAGATCATTGTAGCCTCAAACCCCTCTATTTCAGCCCTGTTACTAAAGTGCTGATTCTGGGTCAGTAGCTACGGGCAGAAACTCAGCTGCCGGGATTAAACTCCACATCTGTTCCAAATCACATCAAGGATCCTCTCTGAAACATACGGAGCTCAAACTCGTTTCTCTCTCTCAGGTTTCCCACAAGGCGAGTTCCTAGTTTACTTCCTGCTTCTTCACACACATGCTCTCCAGCACAGGTTAGCTCTGAGTGTTAGCATGCTAATATCACTTCTAGCACACGTCTCATTGTTTCTGACAGCAACGTTTCTGATTGGCCCGTGGCGGTAAAGCCCGCCCACATTTGAGTAATGTCGTCATGATGCAGCAAATCTGGATCAGCTCCGATGTTCCCCGTTTTTAGAGATGTGGGTACGGAGGAGAAGAGAGAGGGTTGTATTTTGTGACACTTTGTGAGTCTCCTGACACCGGGGACACACCGGGACACACCGGGACACATGGTGATGGATATAGGACATAACAAAAAGTGCATTTTAGATAGGAGAGCTTCAAAGCGCAGTTTACGGACCTCTGCATCCCTCTCTGTTTCCAAGAAGACCCGCCTGTTCCCGCACCGCATTTTACTGACTGTCCTTTTTTATATAACCATATTTGATTCAGTATGCTCCTTCGATAACTTTTGTATTTTATCGTATTTTCTCCTCCTTGTGAAGCACCTAGAGATGACGTCCTTTTTAAAGTGTGCTATATGAATGAAACGCATTATTATTATTATTAGTTTAGAAATGAGTCATGCCCAGATAAATGCACCTCTGGGTGATTATGAGATGTACGAAGTGGAGGTTTCCGAGTGGGAAAGCTGAGTTGACCCAGCGATGAAGTGCACGTACATTTTATTTAAGCGCGACATACAGTGTGGCTTCACGGGCTAATCTTGGTTTTAATTCGCATCCAGAGAAAAGGAAATAAGGCAGATACTATCATGCTGGCATGCTAAAACAAACGGTCGAATGCAGCAGTTCTGCACTCGAGGTACCAGAAAGCCAGGAAGGAAGGAAGGACCAGAGACACCAGGAAGTGCAGGTTATTTTAACCTGTAGCAGGGCTGCATATTTCACTGAAATGTTATCAAAATGGCAACGTGGACGAGAGCAAAGTTCAAATACAAGGAAGCACAATATTTGGTCAAGGCTAAATACAAGTTAAAGGTCATCTATCGTGCTATTTGTAGGTAATAGCATAGGTCTATATATAAATAATACCAAACAGATCATTCTAGCCACGCCTCACATCCCTCTATTTCACTTCCTGTTTCTAAAGTGCTGATTTGGGGATAAAGCTTTAAAGAGGAGCGGTCTGAGCTCATGCGGGACCCGGCAGCTACCGTCTAAACTAAACACTGCAGTGATGAAACGCCATATCATGGATTATCAAGGATCTGAAACAGTCTGGAGCTCAAAGGCTTTCTCTCTTGCCGGTTATACCACAAGGTGAGTTCCTTTCTACTTCCTGCTTCTTCACACACATGCTCTCCAGCACAAGTTAGCTCTGAGTGCTAGCGATGCTAATGTGAACACCGACCAGATTACGTCCAAAACAGTCGGGCATCGTTTCTGATAGCAACGTTTCTGATTGGCCCGTGGGTCCACATTTCAGATGTTACGACATATCGGACGCAAATCTGGATCAGCTCCGTTGTTCCCCGTTTTTAGAGATTTGGGTACGGAGGAAAAGAGAGAGGGTTTTATTTTCTGACGCTGCGTGAGTTAGCCTGTTAGATAAGTATAATGGCGCATTTCCACTGCAGCACGGTTTAAGCGTGCCGTACCCGGCCTGTTTTTGGTTGCGTTTCCACTCGGCGTAGTTCCGGCTAACGGGTACTTTTTCACAGTTTTTCTGGCTCTCCAAAATCGAGGTTCTTTCCGGGCCAACAACCGGGCTGAGTCGGGCTGAGTATGCTAAACTAGAGAGAGAATCGCTGGCAACTACAACAAGATGAACATGTTTGACCGTGATTTAATTGTAACACACGTTTCTAAATGATGAAGTAACAACACACTGATACCGGTTAGTAAGAACCATGAATTAATGCTTTGACAAGTCTGCAGACAGACGGCAGAGAAACACCTTAAACATGCGTGTTTTCTGAATGGAGATCGGCTAAGCTAACGTTATATATGCTCCGACCGTCCACACTCACAACAACGGCCTACAGACATAAATAAACCAGCGACTGTGTTCTCCATGACACAGGCAGTCTGTGGTTTGGACTGGTTTCACTTCTGTCTAGTTTCTGAACAGATATGAGGAGCTGTGAGCTCTGAGGGCTAACGGCTAACGGCTCATGTTGGTTTTGTGGTTCTCATTGAAGATGACGTCACGGCTCCGCCTACACTGCATTACTATAGTTACCGCCCCAGCTCCTAAACTGCAATGGAGACGCAGCATAACGTGAGCCTGGCCTACCAAGGCCTAGCTATACCGTACTAAGTCGAGCGAGGCCCTGCAGTGGAAAAGCGCCATAACTGTGGAAACACCTTGATCACTGTTCATTTGCTCCAGTTTGATACCTTTGAGTTGAGTTTACATTCAAAGAACACAAACTCACGTTCACTTTAGTGTGATTTAATATATATATCGTCTTACCTGTGGTGAGAAAGCTCTGCTGCTTCCCCTGAAGCCTCGTTAGAGCGGACGCTTCTGGCCTGGCTGTTGGGAGAGCTTTTGTCCGAGGCTCTCCTCCTGGAGTCGGAGGATAAAGCGTCTGAAGGAGGAGAGCAGGAGCTCCCGTGATCTTCCACCAGAGTGCCATCGCTGTGGTCTGACGCTGCAGAGGAACAGAGGTGAAGAGGGGGGGGGGTTAGCAGAGAGGGTTAAAGTACACCCATCAGGTAGAAAGTACAGGTATTTGTGTTCAACATGTAAGAAGTAGAAAGTACACGTATTTGTGTTCAACATGTAAGAAGTAGAAAGTACACGTATTTGAGTTCAACATGTGAGAAGTAGAAAGTACAGGTATTTGAGTTCAACATGTGAGAAGTAGAAAGTACAGGTATTTGTGTTCAACATGTAAGAAGTAGAAAGTACAGGTATTTGGGTTCAACATGTGAGAAGTAGAAAGTACAGGTATTTGAGTTCAACATGTAAGAAGTAGAAAGTACAGGTATTTGAGTTCAACATGTAAGAAGTAGAAAGTACAGGTATTTGAGTTCAACATGTAAGAAGTAGAAAGTACAGGTATTTGTGTTCAACATGTAAGAAGTAGAAAGTACAGGTATTTGGGTTCAACATGTGAGAAGTAGAAAGTACAGGTATTTGAGTTCAACATGTGAGAAGTAGAAAGTACAGGTATTTGAGTTCAACATGTAAGAAGTAGAAAGTACAGGTATTTGAGTTCAACATGTAAGAAGTAGAAAGTACAGGTATTTGAGTTCAAAGAGTAAGAAGTCAAAGTAAAAAGTAGTAGTAGAGGTGGGAAGTAGTGGAGTAAAGTACTGATACCAGAAAGATGTACTTAAGTACAGTAACAAAGTATTTGTACTCCACCACTTCCCACCTCTGATTGTAACCATATAGAGAGCATTTGATTGATTTCCTTTTATATGAAAAAAGAAGAATGATATCATCGCTCACCTATTCTTCTGGCAGAGTGTTTTGAGGAGGCGGGAGTTGATCCGGAGGAGGGATGAGACGAGTGAATAGACGAGTGAATAGACGAGTGAAAGGATGAATGCTGGGAACTGATGCCTCCTGTACTTTTGTCATACGGTGACCTCCTCATCAGCTCCTCAAAGTGACTGTTCACACTGACAGAGAGCAGAGAGAAAACACACGATCAATCACTTCTAAAAACACAAATCAGTATCCGTGACAACACAAAAATATATATATCCTTTACCCGCCACTGAGCCTGCAACCCCGTGTTGAAGAGATGTGCAGTGCCACACAGCCACGAATGATAAGAGGCACTTTGCAAATATCAGCATTTTCTTTCTTTTATTTTTTTTGCACAGATTGCAAAGTATCATAACTTATTGTTCTAGCAAAGGGATTGCACAATTGTATTATGTATTTATTTTGTTGAGCACACAGACTTATGGAGCATCGTTTCATTATCACTGTTCTAGCAAAGGAATGCTCACGTTCATATTGATGTATTTTAATAAATGTTAACTTGGCCCATTGCGTGACTATTTGTGTTGTGGGGCCCGGCTTTTTGTTCTTCTTTTGCCTGACAGAAAAAGTTTGAGAACCACTGCATGAGTGTGACGCGACTGCCACCTAGTGGTCACTTTACAAACTGCCATTCATTTGTCTTACCTGCGTGAGTTGGAGCCTCTCTTTAACTGTGCGCTCGCTCCGCTGCTGTGCAATGACACAAAGTCGTCTTCATACACCGCTGCGTCTACAGGGCCGTTAGCAGAGGGAGGGGGGAGAGCAGAGGGGGGGTTCCTCTCACTCCCTGCAGCGAGAGAGGGAGACACAGCAGACAGAGGAGAAATATTAAGGATTGTATTGTTCAGAATCAGAATACCTTTATTCGTCCCGGACAAAGACAGCTTCATGTCGACTAAGAAGCATGCAGACAAAACAGTTCTGAAGATTTAGCAGCCAGGTATATATTGTCCAGTTATTAACGGCATATATATATATATATATATATATATATATATATATATATATATATATATATATTGCTCATCATTTGTATTTCACAGCAAGTTGTTGGTATGAACACTACAGTTTGATGCGTAGCTCTCTAAGTTACACATTTCCAGGTTGAGTTGACGACAAAAAGGATGTGGAACAAAAACATAACAAAAAAAAATATATACACTAGGGCTGTCAAACGATTAAAACATTTTAATCAGATTAATCACCATTCGAACTATGTCCAAAATATGCCATTTCTTTATGTATATTGTTGGGAATGGAAAGATAAATGAAAGAAGGCGGATATATCCATTTAACACAGCATCTATGTTTATTATAACATTTTTCTGTGTGTCAAAATGAAAGACAACCCACACACCTATCAATCATCAAACCGTGGGGTCTGAATTCATTACGTGTTGATTTCTATCAACGGGGGAGTACTTCAGGAAAGTCGACAGAGGGGGGGGGGCTAGTGGAGTACTTCAGGAAAGTGGACAGAGGGGCTAGTGGAGTACTTCAGGAAAGTCGACAGCTAGTGGAGTACTTCAGGAAAGTCGACAGCTAGTGGAGTACTTCGTGACCACAGAGTGTGAACGTTGTGATCAGCTGTTTTAGCGCAGTTCTCCAGTGAAGGGGGGAGTCTCCCTCCGCAGCCGGTTGCCGTAGTTTTGGCACAGTTCCGTTGTACAGACCGACGTTAACAGCAGCCTGTCTGTGCACACGGAGACCGACTCTGTCGTCCGGTGATCGAACCGCCTTCTGGAAAAGCTTCACAAGTACGTCGGTACGCAAATGCGCTTTGTGACACGAGTGACGGTACGCACATCACCTGCGTACCAGTTATGTGCACCCCTGTACTACAGCAAAAGTCTTCTCCGTCAAACTTCCTGCAACAACACCACGCCGTTATCAAAGATGTTCTATTGAGAAGACGATCACTACGTGACAAACGTTTTCAAAACCGTTTCTGGTCTTCGGTATTTCCAGACAAGTCGCTGAAATCAATCTTACTAACTGCTGTCTGCAATTTACTCCGCGCGAGTTGGCAGACTTTATTTTTCTTACTTTAACATCATTTTTCATGGTGGGGCTAAGCCATTTCTTGGTATGGGTGTAGCCTACCCCAGCCATACCCTGGCGCTGCCACTGGTGGGATGTATGGGGCGGGCCATTCTGCACATGCGTTAAATGGGTTAAATATTTTAACGCAATTAATTAAAAAAATTATTTACCGCCGTTAACGCGATAATTTTGACGGCACTAATAAACACACATCTTCACAGGTATAGGCAACAATTGAAATGGATAACATAGCAGGAGGCAGAGGAAAGGAAATGGATGTGCACAATTAACAATATCTACATAGGCCAGAAGGAGGGGACTGGATTTTATTTTTGGGGTTCGTGTGTGTACATCTGGCTCTGACACTAGCCAGTACCTCCCAATCCATACACCTCAGTGGAAAGGTACTCGTATGTTTACTAATAGGGGTGGGGGAAATCATCGATACAGCAGGGTGTCGCGATGCTTTGCGATATTGTATCGATACACAGACGCCAAGTATCGATATTTTATTATTTGTAACTATTCATATTGCAAATCCAAATGAAAGTTTTTGCTAACAATTGCTTTCTCAATCCACTAGATGGTGCCAAGCTTCTTCTTGTGCGGTCGTGGGTAAAGTCAGTGGGATTGGCAGGAAGATAGTCAAAGCAAAAGATGTAAATATATATATATCGTATCGCAATACGATACAATACTGTGGCTTTCTTGTACATATCATATTCTATTTTTTATGTTGCATTGTTGGACGAGCTCAGGTCAGAAGAATGCCATTGCCATTTCTACACTGCAGCTTTGTGCACATGACAAGGAAACCGTTTGAATGTTGAAAACAGTATGGTATCATTACTAACCTGGAAGTCTGCCCTGAAGGTTCTTGGTGTAGATGTTGATGACGCTCAGAGGGCTGCCTTTGTTCAGCTCCTCCCAGGGTGCTTTGCTGCTGTCGTGCTGTGTGTAGCTGAGGGTTGCGCACTTGGCCGCCTCCCTCTGAAACTCCGACAGCCTGTGGTAGTCCTTCCTCTGCCCCGCGCAGTACTCCGCTGCCTCCAGACGCTCTGCTGCTGCCGCCGCTCGGGGGAAACGACCGTGTGAGGAGGAGGAGGGATGAGGAGGACTTGCATCATCCTCAGAGAAACTCCCCTCACTCAGCAGAGGACCCTCGCTGATGGACCCGGCACTGGAGTCAAGAGTCCCATTCTTATACTCTCCGTTATCCACCCTCTCCACTCTGTCCAAGCCGTTGACCAGCCTCTCCCTCTCATGTGTGTTGGGCCCTGTCTCGTCGGCAGGTGTGTGTGGATTGTTTGTAAAGGTGTGTGTACCCCTGCTGTCTTTCTGTCCCCTGAGTGCATGTCCTGCTCCTGGTAGAGCCGTGCCATTGTATGAACTTGTATGACCTGTGCCGGTCAGAATCCTCTGGATCCTCGACGCCACGTCATCGTTTTCGGCCCAGCTTCCAGCGTCAGGATCCCCCTGAGAGGGTCTTATAACATCCATGGGGGTTTCTAGATCTGAATCAGAAAGAGAGTTAGTACCAGGTGGGTTGACACGTACGAGGAATTTGACTTGGTGTCGTGTTGCATACATAAAAGTCAAACAAAAAAGTCAAACAAAAATGTAAGAACTATTTTACCCTGTTAGGCCCCAAGCCTGTTTTTCAGGTCTCAGGCTCGAAGAGGACATTCCCAGAACAAATGACCATATCTTCTAAAAGGGTTAAATTAATAATCTTTTCTCTCAAAGTAATAATAAACCTGTGAGTTGGATGTAGAGAAGTCAGAATCAATATAGATGTTTTTATTTGAAAGAAAATTCAGATTGAACCTGGTAAAAAACTGTAAATTATTGCGTCCGTCCAAAAATGATGTTGTACTTATCGTGAAAACTAACCTTGGATGATGGGTAGACTAAAAGCTTTAGGAATCCAAAGTACAACATATACTAAGTACCCTGTTTCAAGATTGATGCAAAACACGTGATATTTGACCTTTTTAGACAGAAAAAACCTCTTCTGGGGTCATTTGGGTGGATTTTCCTTATCTCTGGCCCCCTTCTTCGATTGTGACATCTCTTCCTGACCGTCAGAGCCAATAGAATCCAAGGGAAAATGTCCCGCACTGCACTCATGTTAAAAAAAAGGTGGCGTCTCTGCGCCTGCTAGCTTGCAGCAGAGGGGAGAAATATCCCTGCTCTGATATCAAGCAACGGAAAAGCAGTTTTATAGTCGATAGGGACTTGGCAACTGGAAGGTCACCAGTTCAAGTCCCGGAAAGACCAAGTGCTACCGAGGTGTCCCTGAGCAAGGCACCCCGGGCGCCGTTCAAAATGGCAGCACACTGCTCCTAACACTAGGATGCAGAGAAACCATTTCCCCACCGGGATTAATAAAGTATATCAATCAATCAATCAAAAAAAGTATGTATTATGTTGTAATATTTTCTACAACATACTTTTTACCCAGGATGACCCTGTCTTGAAACAAAAACGAAAAAACAATTGAAGTGGACCTATCATGCTATATTTGAATAATATATTGTAGGGCCATACCCATATAAAACATGTCTGTGATCCTGCGTTTTAGCCATGCCTCATTTCGCTCTATTTGCTCTATTCCAGCCCTGTTTTCACAAGGGCTGATTCTGTGGCAAATGAGCTGCAGCTGACCACGCCCCCCGGCAAAGGAGGGGGCGAGGCACGAGCGTCATGTTACCATGCTGTTACCATGCTGTTGCCATGCTGTTGCCATGCTGTTGCCATGCTGTTACCATGCTGTTACCATGCTGTTGCCATGCTGTTGCCATGCTGTTACCATGCTGTTACCATGCTGTTGCCATGCTGTTACCATGCTGTTGCCATGCTGTTACCATGCCACGGCAACCTCTCATTCCCCTAATAGGTGGAGAGTTGCCCATATAGGCGGAGCTCCCTGTTTCTGACCAGAACAATTTCAAATCTGGATCAGTCTGTATCAGCTCCGTTGTAGCCCCGTTTTTAGAGATTTGGGTACGGAGGAAAAGAGAGGGTTGTGTTTTCTGACACTTGGTGAGTTCCCTGGAACACCGGGGACACATATTCGTGTATACAAGACGTACACAAGTGCATTTCGCATGATAGGTCCCCTTTAAAAAGAAATAGAATGGAATCAAATGTGTGCAGTAATAAAGGGAACAGTACCGTAGTTGACGCCGTCCCCGGCGATCTTGCGCGCCTCGCTCTCGATGCGGTTGGAGAGGGAAGCCGCGGTGGCCTTCAGGGCTTCGATGCGGGACATCTTAGAGTTCGGCCTGATGGAGGGAGATGGTGTCGGACGCTGCTTCACCGCAGACTCCATCCGGAGCAGGTGGGACAGGAAATGGTCTCCATAAGGAGCCATGGTGCTGCTGCTCAGGCGCTCAGGCTGCAGCAGAGAGGCGAGGCCAGTGTCCAGATCATTCCTGCAGGAGGGAGGGACGAGGTCAGCAGAGGCACAAATACAACAACATGCAGGACAAGTGTTAACAAATGTAAAATAACTGGTTTTCTTTCAGATATTGAGAGAGAGTAAAACCCTGTACTCGATGTTACATGTCACTTGTTAGACGCTTTTATCCAAAGCGACTTACATACTCAATAGAGAACGCAGTGACGCGTCCTAAAACCCAGAAGTAAGTTAGCATTTTTACCACTTCCTGTTCCCTCGTCTCAGAGCCAATGGGATCTCTCCTTAGGGTTTAGGAAACTATCTGAACTAAGGTCTGAGGTTGAGACGCATTGAAGAGACGGATCACGTTTTGTTCTACGACATTAAATCCATCAGCAGTGTCCCTCCCTCAATCAATCAACAACTGTATTAACCCCACAAGGGGCAATTAATAAAGTTTAATCAAGTTAAAAAAAAATGTTTTACTTGATTATTTATTTATTTATTTATTGTGATGCTACGGACTATATGGTGTAAATTGGAATGATCCACTTCCAGGCTCCTGGGGGTATCCGTGTGCCTCCTGCCTGTAACTTCCTGCCTGTGGACATAAACTGCTCATGACCAAATGCCCCTTGCGGGATAATAAAGTTGCTCATAGATTGCTTGATTGATTGGTTGGTTGGTTGGTTGATTGCTTGGTTGATAGATTGATAGATTGGTTGATTGGTTAATTGGTTGATAGATTGATTGGTTGGTTGATTTGTTGGTTGATCGGTTGGTTGATAGATTGATTGGTTGGTTGGTTGATTGGTTAATTTGTTGGTTGATTGATTGATAGATAGGTTGATTGGTTAATTGGTTGATAGATTGATTGATCGATTGGTTGATTGGTTGGTTGATTGCTTGGTTGATAGATTGATAGATTGGTTGATTGGTTAATAGATTGATTGGTTGGTTGATCGGTTGATTGATTGGTTGGTTGATTGGTTGATTGGTTAATAGATTGATTGGTTGGTTGATTGGTTGATTGATTGATTGATTGAGGTTCACCAGGAGTGACAAATACAAAAACATGCAGGAAATATGTTTTTTAAAAATGTAAAGGAAGCGGGTTTCTTAAAGTCTCAGATGAAGAGAAATTGGGTGAGAGCGAAAGACCTGAGGAACCTTGTAAGTGTTCTTGTTTGTTTGTTAGTTTAGTTCTCGGTTTTCATTCATAATAAGGTACAGACAACAAATAAGGACAGTATGAGTAAACAATAGCTTAAAACAAATATAAATAAATACGTGATTAAATAATTATGAATGAATAATAAATAAGAAGTCTACGGCAGACTGACAGGACATCGATCCTCCACAGCTTTCACTTTAAGCTTTCATCATTTCATTGTTTGCCTGTCTGAGCATTTTAATTGGGCTCCTCGTAGAAAATAAACTGCACAGTATTCTTAATTTCCCGAAAATCTCCGAAACTGTATTTGTTTAGCTAATTAGCTAATGAAACTACAGCTAATGAAACAGCAAATGAAACTACAGCTAATGCAACTACAGCTAACGAAACTACAGCTAACGAAACTTCAGCTAACGAAACGACAGCTAATGAAACTACAGCTAATGAAACTACAGCTAATGAAACGACAGCTAATGAAACGACAGCTAATGAAACGACAGCTAATGAAACTACAGCTAATGTTTTCACCCAAGAAGGGGATCATGATGTGGAGCGAGAGCACTTCAGGGTTCATACACTTTTCACCAAGGATGTTCCATGGCTTCTCCAGGACCTTTACCTGGTTTTCCATGACCAAAACAATGACTCCTTCTCAGCGGTTCCACTGAAAACGGTTTATTTGAACATGGAACCGGAAAATAAGGTCTGCATCTGAAACATGTCGTGTCTATCTGAAACAAATCCGATAGGCTGCTAGCTTCTACGCTAAAGCAGTGCTTCTCAAAGTGTGGTCCGCGGACTACTGGTGGTCCGCGAGCGCCCCCGAGCGGAACGTGAGTATATTGGTAACATTTCACATTTGAAATGAATAAATATATTTAAGTTTTCCGCACTCTCGCGGGAATATCTCCGCAATGGAGTGAGCTTAAGTTTCACTTTCGATTGCATGATATAGCCCAGCGCGACAGCTTCGTCGCACATGTTGCCACTTGTTTGTACCATTTTCAGGCGATTTGAAATCTGTTCTAGAAAAACGATGTGATTTTGGATATTTGTGGAGTGAGGTGGTCCGCGTGTGTTTTTTATTGGTTAAGTGTCCTTGGTTTGACAACGTTTGAGAAACACTGCGCTAAAGCAACTAAAATCTCTCACCAGCAAAACACCTCGTCAGTTAAATGCCATTTTACGTTTCATTACGATACAGTATTTATTATCGTTATAGTATCACTATTTCGGCGATTAGATAAAATATAAATTATATTTGAAGCAACTTTAGTTACATTTCCATGACTTTTCCAAAACTTTGGGAAAATATTGTTTTCCAGGGCCTGGAATCTGCATTTTGAATTCCCATGACTTTTCCAGGTTTTTAATGACCGCACGAACCTTGAAATACACGCATACAACGAGCGTTATTACAAACCACCGGAGAGGTCATGCCTTTTTGTGCAGGGTTTGTTTGTCTAAAGCAGGGGTGCCCAATACGACCGGTCAATCGCAAGGGTAGTGTGGGTAGATCGCATGGCATTGAAAAAAACGAAGAAATAAAAATGTAATGCCTACATCCTTCCTACGTACAGGTAAGCCTGTCTGTGCCATACGGGGTCATGCAGTTATGAGGGGGCCTCACCTCCTCATCTGAAGCGCATATACGGCACCAATATTATACACTTATGCGGCGCAATTAATGTAAGCCCATAGTTTATCCGTCGTTTAGTCCACGAGCACCCCACACACACGACACAGATTGGGCAGGGGCGGACCTGTAGGTACATCATTTGGGTCATTTTAAAAGTAGCTCCCAAGCTGAGAAAGTGTGGGCACCCCTGGTCTAAAGGATTAATAAGAACAACGTTTGGCCCAATTTTCAGCAGCATTTGTGCCAGATACAGGTATTATTTTTAACTTTTGCCAACACAGAGAAACCGAGCATTCGGCCTTGATGCAGGTCTGAGCTCGAACATCACATGAGAGTCAAATCACTGCTTCTTTTTCACTTCCAGTCATTTATCTGAAAGTTCGTTCATGCATCTCAAACCGGAGCAGTGACTGGAA
The DNA here is from genome assembly GCA_036324585.1 of Champsocephalus esox. Lineage (NCBI taxonomy): Eukaryota > Metazoa > Chordata > Actinopteri > Perciformes > Channichthyidae > Champsocephalus > Champsocephalus esox. The sequence goes on from CM070484.1 coordinate 44,343,878, forward strand.
AAGTGTCCTTGTTAAATCCTGCGCTGACATTAGTGTTAATTTCGTTGACTAAAACGATGACGAAATATGTTCGCCAACGACCTTCTTTTCCATGACGAAAACGAGACGATGACGAGACGGCAGTAAACAATAACTGTAACGAAATCATCATGCAATATCGTTGACGAAAAATGAGGAGACGAAATATTATCAAAGATAACGTTACATCTCTGATCGTCAGTTTTTCTCCGAGCAGTTCCATTTCCGGTGCTGCGGCCAGTACTCGAGTTGAAATCAAAACGGTCAAAATCATCCCCCTTCTAAAACTGCCATTCCCCCTTTCCATCCCTTATGTAATTTTATCAATGAACGTGGCACTGGTATTACTGCTATTTCAACATTAATTTTGCGCATTTTGAGTAAAATACTGTGGGCGAGGGACAGGGGCGGACTGGGACTACAAATCAGCCCGGGACTCTCGACCGGCCCACTTCGGTACCGCCGGCCCACCCCGGTACCGCAAGTAAATACCGCTGGTAAATTGTCGGGGGACTGGGGGGGGGTAGACAATTTACTTGCGGTATTTACTTGCGGTAGACATTAAGGGTAAATAATGTCTACCTCAGGTGGACTTGTATTATCACTGGCCCCACCATTGCAACCACTGGCCCGGAGCATTCGTCCTAATAATGAAGAAAATTAACACATTTGTTGCAATAATTTATGCATTAACTACATTACTACTTGTACTACAACATTTTAAGAATCAGTTCTTCCTCATTTTCCTCAATTGTTCATATTTGGTTTATTAAAATAATGATATTGTGGTCATTGTTAAAAGATGTCTGCTATTATTATTATTTGTATAATGCACTTTCTGCCTTCCGGTCATTAGGAGTTAGACATGTAATGGCTATGTAATTTATTTGATTAGAACCTGAACCTCCATTATCCTAAACTGCTGGGACATTTCGCCAATACCTTTATATTGTCTACTCTTCACTTACTTGTCAGCATAGGTCGGCATTGATGCACAGAGCCGACAGAAGACCTTGTTTATACTGGCATCATATTGAGCGGTGCAGTGACTCGTCCTGAAACCAGGAAGTAGCTGCTGGTTCCCTCGACAGAAAGCAACGGGATTTCTCCACTGGGTTTTGGAAAATAGCTGGAAATGAGGTCTGTGGAAAACAAACCTGTTTGATACATGCACGTTTTGTTCAGCCGGATAATCTCCACATGTCTACCCTACTTTTATAATGTTCGAATCATAAATCTAATCGATAGATTATAAAAGGGTTTTAGGACGTGTCACTGAAGCCAACTCCATCCATCAAGCTGAAACCTCCTCTCCCTCTTCTCCTCATGCTCCCCGTCACTCTCCTTTAACTCCTCCGGTGACTTTCTTTTATTTGAAGATTGTTTTTTGCCCGGCGCTTGGCCGGTTACCGCTGGTATTAAAAACATTTGGCGAATGGTTAGGTGGCGCGATAGTCTGTAGTGAAGGAGCGCGCTCCCGCCCACGGGAGCCTGCTCGCGCTGCGCGGAGCAAACAGCTGTTTGCTTTTCACCCAACAACAACGACAACCGACTCACGGAACGCTATGTTGTGGCGTTGATAAACGAAACAATTTAACTAAATTGCTAGTCAAAATACCGATACCACAGGACCATTTTTATATTTTTAGTGGCCCGAGCGGGCAAGTGGAAAGTACGTTATGCTGGCCCGGGGTGTCTAAATAGTGCTTCCGGGCCAGCGGGCCATTTAATGTCGAGCCCTGCCGGATACCGGCCGGCCCACATCGTCCGACCGGCCCACTTCAGTACCGGCCCATCGGGATTCGTCCCGATGGCCAGTCCGCCCCTTTGCGAGGGAGCACGCACACACGCAATGACATTTTTACCAAGTCACTGACGCTCTGCTATGCGAGTGCCCTAGAGGGCGCCAGAGCGCCGTGATGCGCCTGTTTGATCGATGAAAAAAAAGTAACATTGGGAATGTTAACATAAAATATTTATATTTGAACTGCAATAAAATGATGACGGATACATTTTTTCCCTCAATTTTTTCATGAAGTGTTTAATTTACATAATGATTTAATGAATAACGATACAAATGTAACCCTTTAGATACCAGTAACTGCTTTTTTGAAAAAATACACTATAATTAAATATTCTAAAAACTATTGACTTTATTATTAGTATAATCAGTTGATCATCTGAATAATAAATGAGGGACTGTTAACCTACAAGATGTGTACCATAGACTTCCATTATAACCACATTTGTGTATCCCCTCCCCCCCTTTAAATTAAAGTGAAAAAAAGATTTTGCACTAATTGTCCTCTGCATTTGACCCTAAATGTTAGTGTTGCCACGGCAGCCCGGGGACCGACTCTAATCTGAGGTGCCTTGGTGAAGAGCAATGAAAGGAGTATCTGAACATCCATAACATGCATGTTGTTTTAGGAGTATAATAATTATCGTTATGCTGGTTGGTCTCCCATCCTCCGCGGGTTATCCCTTATCAGCACAAATTATGTCCCCATATGATAAAATCCACCATCCCCCCTTTTTTGTTTTACAACTTGAGTACTGGCTGCGTCAGGGCAGCAGCTGCTTCTGTGCTGCGCGCGGCGGTACATTTGAATTACACCGGGCAGCGGCACACTATGAACCGTCAGGAAG
>CM070484.1:44354044-44419044 GCA_036324585.1 Champsocephalus esox
ATGAGCAGTCTCTCTACGTCTTAGGGTTGCCACAAACTGACCATGATCAAAATCGATTATTAACGTAACAAACACGCATGTCATCACAACGACGTGGCCTTGAAGTGAAGTTGGTAATAACGGCTGTGCTGCGTGTTTCTCTGTAACCTCTTCGCTTCGCACTCAAATGCCAACGCATTGTTGAGGTCGAGCTGTGATAGACCAACGTCTTTTCGCAGAGCTTGCATTTAACTTCCTTTGGACTTGTAAGTTCTAAGTAGTTCCACGAGGAGGAACTCTCTTTACCTGCCGCTTTGTTCATCTTTAGTCGCACGTGTGAGGGAGAGGGGGGGCGGGGTCTGTGTGAGGGAGGGAGTCGGTGTGAGGGAGAGGGGGGGCGGGGTCTGTGTGAGGGAGAGGGGGGGCGGGGTCTGTGTGAGGGAGGTGGGGGGGGCGGGGGTGAGGGAGAGGGGGGGCGGGGTCTGTGTGAGGGAGAGGGGGGGTGGGGTCGGTGTGAGGGAGAGGGGGGGCGGGGTCGGTGTGAGGGAGAGGGGGGGCGGGGGTGGGGTCGGTGTGTAGCAGCAGCAGCAGCAGTCTGCTCTGCACGCAGGCTTCCTCCAAGCCTACAGTAAAACAAACTGCTGGTGTGACCAATGGCCATTGACAAGTATTAATACTATTACTATTATTAGCATATATATATATTTATATATATTTTGGTTGAAACTAAGCCAGAAAAAATATATAAATAAAATAATATTCGATTATGGAGACTGTAACGAATAATCGAATAATCGCTGGCATCCCCAATACGTCGTCTGACATGACATCAGTTGTTAACGTTCAACTACCGTTTAAATGACCAGATTAAAAGTTATAGAACTCTCAACAGAGAGAGAAAGGCAGAACAGCGACGTGTTTTGTTTGATCGGTTTGACTGTTGGAAAGGCCTGTTTGCTTTGTTTCCTGTGTGAACACTTTGTTATTGTATTTTGAGCGAACCCATTGCACGATATCATTCAAACCATCAAAGGAAGCCACGACGACATCTGCCAACCACATGGGTCTACGACAGGTACTACACTTAAAGGTGGCGTAGGTAATTCACCTCAGAAACACTTTGTTATATTCCATGGAACTCTGAACGTCCCGATAGAAATGAATATCTAAATGCTTTGGCAATAAATATATAAAAAAAATCAGTGGAAGCCGTGGCGCTGTAAAAAGCTCGACCAATCATCTGAGCCGGCTGAAGTAACTGGACGGCCTACCTGCCTGTCAGCCTTCCATCGGGGCACACACTGATCTCTGCCCTCATTGGTCATGTGCGCGTTCGTGTGTTGGGGGAGGGGCTCTGGGAGGAAGTGGCAGATTTCTTTCGGCTGCGTACTAGGGGTGCAACAACTCATCCACTTAATCGATGACCAAATTAGTTGCCAACTAATTCCCTCGTCGATTCGTTGGTGACGTCATCACGTGTGTTTTACGCGCCGTTAAGCTCCAACGTTATCGGTACTGGAGACATTTAAAACGTATGTCATGTATTATTGCTACAAAAACATTATATCGCAGTCTTAGTGTCGCCAACTCCGTTCCTGATATGCAATAATACTACAAAATGATGTATTTTCGATCTTTCCAATCCAGGCGGGATCTCTCTCCCCCGTCTGTGTGCGAGGGGGCGGGGCGGTTTACACACACGCGGCTGCTACATGCGGCAACACACACACACGGCGGAGATGGCGGAGAGAACTAAGCGCTCCGAGGTGGTTAAGCTTTACCCGTCTCGATGTGGAGAATGCTCGTTACCTAACGTGCAATAAGAGTTCAGCATGTGAGGGCGGTAACACGAGCAATGCGTCTAAACATTTATCAAAGCGCTCCACGTCCAGACGGAGGAATGCACCGGGTTCCACCGCCTCTCCAGCAGCTCTGTAGCCCCGTCCAGAGGAACGTTTCCCCGTCAGGCGTTCTGGATGCTAGCAGCGACACACAGAGATAACTCAGTGATAATGATGAGAGGAAACTGAGATATTTATTTTGTTAAAGTTTCAGCGATTCAGATTATTTAATACGATTTGTTAAAACATTATCGTTTCTTTCGATGTGAAATATTATTTATTAAATTTAAATAAAAAGCCATGTTAAGTTTGTTCACATTTTGGTTAGTTAATTTACCTTTTTTTCTTAGAGTAGCCTACCGCTAAAGAACCGGACCGATAAGCAGTATGAAAGTAATAGTGCAACCTTAACGATCCGAATAATCGCTTCATCGTTTCATTAATCGATTATCAAATTAGTCGTTTGTTGCTGCCCGACCGCGTACTTTCAGATTCTAGCGCACTCGAGCTGGTTTCTCCGTTCCTTTAACCCGTTAAGCCCGAAGGCCCCCGCCGACGGGGACCCTGATTTTTTTTATACACACTCACACAAATATGTTTAATATTTTTTTAAGAATCTTTTTTTATTTAAATATATATTTTGTTTTAATGGAATGAATACCTATAGTGAGTATTCAATGTAATACAATGATTTTTATAGTCTGGTATGTGAAAAAGGTCAAATGGCACTGATGGAACCAAATGTGCCCAAAGCTTATTCCGCCTGGACTTTATTTTCATAAACCTCTCTAAAAAGGTCACATGTCACTTGTTTTGCCTCAATCTTGATGCAGGGTACTTATTATACGTTATAATTTGGATTCCTAAAGCTTTTGGGCTACTAACCCATCATTCAAGGTTGGTCTTCACTATGAGTAATGGGTTTTCTTTAGGCGGAGACAGGAATCTACATTTTTTTGCTATGTTCCATCTGAATTTACTCTGACACAGAAACATCTATATTGATCTGACACTTCTACATCCAACTCACAGATGTGACCTTGCTTTGATAACAACAATTATTCATATAAACCTTTTAGAAGTGAAGTTACAGTCATTTGTTCTGGGAATGTCATTTTCGAGCCTGAAACCTGAAAAACAGGCTCGGGGCTTAACAGGTTAAAGCAGAATCAACAAAACTGCACATATTTATTTTATAAAGTATGTTGTCATAGTGTACTGCTCGTAGTTTGTTAGTATGTAACAAATAAGTGTTTATGTATGCACTACGGACACCAAGGAAAATGTGTCGTATGTGAAAACTTACTTAGCAATAAACCTGACTGATTAATTTGACAGGCGACTGTTGGATAGCAAGGAGAGAGGACAGATGAAAGGAAATGAGACGGTAGACGTCCGAGCGAAGGGGGCTTGAAGGTAGACGAGTCATCCCCACGTTGGTTTGCATGCAGGCGTTTAAATAATGCAGAGAAGACATTTTTGACACCGAGCGGACTCGTCAACCCGCAGCTGAAAGCTAATCAGCTTTTCTATTCGTGTCCCTTTCACTTTCCTTCTACATTCGACACGTTGGTGAGAGCGCGTGAAGCCTTAAGAACTACTGGTGTGTGAACATCTGGAGAACTAGATGGTCGTGAACCAAACCATCATAACCATTATTATCAAACATGTACCTGCAGAACTGAGAAGGAGACGCCTTGATGGATACCATAAAGTATTAGCTGGGTGTGCTGACATGGTGATATCAGACATAGTGAGTGTAGTGGCGTGTGCAGAGGGAGAGAGAGAGAGTAGTAGCGTGTACAGAGAGAGAGAGAGAGTGTAGTGGCGTGTGCAGAGGGAGAGAGAGAGTGTGGTGGCGTGTACAGAGAGAGAGAGAGTGGTGGCGTGTACAGAGAGAGAGAGAGAGTGTAGTGGCGTGTACAGAGGGAGAGAGAGAGTGAGAGTGGTGGCGTGTACAGAGAGAGAGAGAGTGGTGGCGTGTACAGAGGGAGAGAGAGAGTGGTGGCGTGTACAGAGAGAGAGAGAGTGGTGGCTTGTACAGAGAGAGAGAGAGAGAGAGAGAGAGAGAGAGTGTAGTGGCGTGTACAGAGGGAGAGAGAGAGAGAGAGTGGTGGCGTGTACAGAGAGAGAGAGAGTGGTGGCGTGTACAGAGGGAGAGAGAGAGTGGTGGCGTGTACAGAGAGAGAGAGAGTGGTGGCGTGTACAGAGAGAGAGAGAGTGGTGGCTTGTACAGAGAGAGAGAGAGAGAGAGAGAGAGAGAGAGTGGTGGCGTGTACAGAGGGAGAGAGAGTGAGAGAGTGGTGGCGTGTACAGAGAGAGAGAGAGAGAGTGTAGTGGCGTGTACAGAGGGAGAGAGAGTGAGAGAGTGGTGGCGTGTACAGAGAGAGAGAGAGAGAGAGAGTGGTGGCGTGTACAGAGAGAGAGAGTGGTGGCGTGTACAGAGAGAGAGAGAGAGAGAGAGAGAGAGAGAGAGAGAGAGAGAGAGAGAGAGAGGTGGCGTGTACAGAGAGAGAGAGAGTGGTGGCGTGTACAGAGAGAGAGAGAGAGAGAGAGAGAGAGAGAGAGAGAGAGAGAGAGAGAGAGAGAGAGAGAGAGAGAGAGTGGTGGCGTGTAAACGGGGTCAGAGGTCGGTCTCCCACCTGCTCGGCTCAGTCTGTCGGTTGGCGGCTCCTCTTCACGGGGCAGCTTGGGAACCGGACCCAGAACCATCTTCACCAGCTTCTGGCCGTCCCTCCACGACGCAGGGCTGATCGCTGCAGAGAGACAACGTTATTATTATTTATTCTCAACAGTCGTTCGTATTTCCACATTTATATCTTTACCTTTTACTTAGGGCTGTCAGACGATTAAAACATCTAATCGCAAATTAAATTATCTGTTCTAAATGTTCCTTAGAGGGATATTTTTCAAGTTTTTAATACTCTTATCAACATATGAGTGGACAAATATGCTTTATGCTAATGTTTGTTTATTATCATGTTATCAATGCGTTGCAATTCACTCCAGTCCATGTTGACCTCATGGCTGCACGCGAGGGCTCATGTACGCAGACATGCCGCCACCAGCAGCACAGACTCACTTCAACACATCAACAGTGATTAGAGAAGGGAGGAGACAAGGGGCGCTGCTTTAGTGAGACTAGTCTAAATGGCCACTTGATCTAAACCCAGTGATGTGAAAAACATGAAGACCGTGTACTTTTTCAGAAGGTTATGAAACAAAAAGGACTTGTGTTTGCAGTTCGCCGAAATCCCCTCCAGTGCATTTTCCTCTTCAGCGACTATCTGGCAGACACATGTGCTTTTATACACACTGCTATCCCTGCTGATCAGTTTCTCTCTGTGTGTGTGTGTGTGTGTGTGTGTGTGTGTGTGTGTGTGTGTGTGTGTGTGTGTGTGGAGCATAGAAAACCTTTAATATCAAATGTCTCTCTACAGCAGGGGTGCCCAACCTTTTATGAACCGAGAGCTACTTTTAAAGTTGCCAGTCTGCCGAGATCTACCAGTCCAAATAGAGATCGTTACTGACAGCCTGCTGCCAGGTACATACACACTGCTACTTGTATAAAACTGACCTTTAATACTCCATAACATACTGCAGATCCTTTATCTCACCTCTTTCTAATCTACACACATACAAGTATTTAACTGGAGTTACACAACAGTGCTGTTGATGCAGAGTTTATGCACACGTCACTACAGTGGGTAATGTTCAAGAAGCATTGAACCGGGCTGCCACATGTGAGACGGGACAAAGAAAAGACTCTGAACCCTTTCTTTGCCATTATATAAAAATAGTGTTGCTACAAAAGTATAAATGAGGCTTTCTAATAAGACAACTCAGATCTGAAGCTGCTCAGGAATCTGCTGCCAACGTGCAATAAGAGAGACACAATTAAGAGAATCAAACCCTTTTTGTGTTGCATTTTAGTCGAGTATAAAAAGAAATGCCTTTAAAATAGGATGCAAGCAACTCTAGCTTCTGAACCTGAATTGATGACAGACTATAATCAATTTAAGTTTGCATTCTTATACCACTTTGTACAATAATTGTAATGAATAAGTTCAAACTCAAACTCACAGCTGATTAATAACGGTATCTAACTTGAGTTTTTATTGTATCAAAAACCTGTTGAAATGCTACTGTTATTGTTGTTGTTTACTGTCCCCCAAAAGCGCGTCGCAGCCTCCAGGAATGCTTCTTTCACAACTTCGCCGTCTTTGAAAGACTTCATGTGTTTCTCACGAACGTGACTGACACGATGAGATGCTCTGGAGCATCCTCGCTCTTGTTGTTGGGCTGGTGGAAATGGACTGCTGTGCATTTAGCTGTCCTCTCAGGCCCGTCCCCTTTAGCTGTCCTCTCAGGCCCCTCCCCTTTAGCTGTCCTCTCAAGCCCGTCCCCTTTAGCTGTCCTCTCAGGCCCCTCCCTTTAGCTGTCCTCTCAGGCCCCTCCCTTTAGCTGTCCTCTCAGGCCCCTCCCTTTAGCTGTCCTCTCAGGCCCCTCCCTTTAGCTGTCCTCTCAGGCCCCTCCCCTTTAGCTGTCCTCTCAGCCCCCTCCTCTTTAGCTGTCCTCTCAGCCCCCTCCCCTTAGCTGTCCTCTCAGGCCCCTCCCTTTAGCTGTCCTCTCAGGCCCCTCCCCTTTAGCTGTCCTCTCAGGCCCCTCCCCTTTAGCTGTCCTCTCAGCCCCCTCCCTTTAGCTGTCTTCTCAGGCCCCTCCCCTTTAGCTGTCTTCTCAGGCCCCTCCCTTTAGCTATCCTCTCAGGCCCCTCCCTTTAGCTGTCCTCTCAGGCCCCTCCCTTTAGCTGTCCTCTCAGGCCCCCCCCTTTAGCTGTCCTCTTAGGCCCCTCCCTTTAGCTGTCCTCTCAGGCCCCTCCCCTTTAGCTGTCCTCTCAGGCCCCTCCCTTTAGCTGTCCTCTCAGCCCCCTCCCCTTTAGCTGTCCTCTCAGGCCCCTCCCCTTTAGCTGTCCTCTCAGGCCCCTTCCCTTTAGCTGTCCTCTCAGGCCCCTCCCCTTTAGCTGTCCTCTCAGGCCCCTCCCCTTTAGCTGTCCTCTCAGGCCCCTTCCCTTTAGCTGTCCTCTCAGGCCCCTCCCCTTTAGCTGTCCTCTCAGGCCCCTCCCCTTTAGCTGTCCTCTCAGGCTCCTCCCCTTTAGCTGTCCTCTCAGGCCTCTCCCCTTTAGCTGTCCTCTCAGGCCCCTCCCCTTTAGCTGTCCTCTCAGGCCCCTCCCCTTTAGCTGTCCTCTCAGGCCCCTCCCCTTTAGCTGTCCTCTCAGGCCCCTCTTTGAATTAGAATAGATACAAAAATAATCTATTCGATTTGCTTCTACCATTGCGGTCTTGTTTGTGTGCGGACTGTCTCTCCTGTTGCCACGGACAACGTCAGCGAGTGCCCACTGCCCACAAGCCACGCCCCCACACATGGGGTCACGCCGGCCAATCACAAAGCTTTGATGCGTTCAAGTGCATTATTCTGGCACGGGAAGATTATGTTATAGGACATTAACGATAACAGAATATTGTTGTTCTATTTTTAGACACATCTCGCGATCGACTGGTTGGGCACCCCTGCTCTACATGGACGGATCCCAGAGGCCACGAGACCGTAAAACACCTGAACGTTCATCTGTCTGCAACTTATATCAATATTCCAGTTACTTGCATATCGAATATTCTGCACTGTTTCTATTTTATTGTATTGCACTATTTGATCCGTTTGATTGTGTTGCTCTGTTGGAGCGACCTCAGCTGTTCACGGTCATATCTGCACCGTAGCTATGACCAGCGACCACATGGCAATAAAAGCCTTGAATCCAGAGCCATCACCCCGAGAGGTCCCCGCTCACCAACAGCTGTTTGTGAACCCGGACACAGACTGCAGTTATTTATAGGAACCAGCCAGACGTCAGGGACCAGCGCGAGGTGGAAGAAACCCAAAGCAGAAACGGAGTGAGAGAAAGCTCCGGCAGAGAAGAGATGTCCATCTGCACTCAGCTTTGACGCTATCCACAATCAATCTGAATGTTTCCGTTTTATACCAAAAACATATTTAGTTAAATCTGAATAATACAGTTTGTTGCCGTGGATATCTCTGCAGCGCAACAACGGTATTTTAACACATATACACTTTAGGAAATGTTGCGCTCCTGCAAAAAGAGAGCTCGTTAGCTTAGCTCGTGTTAGCCAGAACTCTCCGCTCCATAGCTTCTCTTGGATAACTGGACTTAAACTCCCATTTTAAATTGAATATGGAATAATCCATTCCTTACACAATTAATGTATATAATATATACATTAATTATTTTATTACTGCACATTTTTATTTCAACATGTATATTCTCTACTTTTTTAAATGCCGTTTGTTTTCATGTTGGATTGTTTATTTCTAGCCTTTTAATTTCTCTAATGTTCAATGCCTTGTTTTTGATGCTGCTGCAGCGCAAACATGGGATCAATAAAGTACTTCTTATCTGGTCATGTGTCCATCTGGGAGCATCTTTGTAAATGTGTGTGTGTGTGTGTGTGTTGTGCAGAGTAACAGCAGTATGTGGCTGTGACTTTTCTATGTGTGTGTTACACAAACTGAACATTTCTTCAGGGGATAAGAGTCTTAACGCAGAACACACACACACACACACACACACACACCACACACACACACACACACACACACACACACACACACACACACACACACACACACACACACACACACACACACACACACACACCACACACACACACACACACACACACACACACACACACACACACACACACACACACACACACACACACACACACACACACACACACACACACACACACTATTTGATTTGATTTATGTTGAATGTGTGAAACAATTGTACAAAAATGTAAAATGAGAATTATTATACAATACAAAATTAAGCAATGTAAAATTGATATACAAACATATATACATGATTATTAAAATTGTACTGGATCATCTCTACTTTGGTCCCTAAGCATCGACCTGGGATCACTTCCTGCTAGATGGTTCCACTTAGTAAACGTCCTTATTGTCACGGACCTGAGGAGTACAGTACCTGGTTTGGCGGTGGTTTCAGAGGAAGGGGCCGCTCTGTGGACCTTCCTCACGGGTTTGGGGGGCCTCCGCTCTCTGGATCTGTCTGCTCTCTGTTTCTTCTGATGCTGCTGTCTGGACCTGGTGCTCTCTGGACACACAAGCAGACAATAAGCAACAACAACTGACAGATATTTCTTTATTCAACTAAAGAAAGTTGCTGAGGAGTTTTAGCTCTCCGGCAAACGGTAAGACCGTCACTGACTGCACGTTCTAGATGTTAAGTAAACAACTACAACTTCCAACACCAGAGAGGCACAGATCATATCCGTTATCGTCATGTCTGATTGAAACAGACGTGGCGCATTATGGCAGCACAGCGGTGTGGAAGTTGAGAGCGAGGGGAAAATACATTAAGCTTATTATCTGTAACACTTAAGGCACCTTAAAAGCAAGGTTCTAAGAGGTCTCATCACTTGGTGGGGTTCTGGAGAAAATGGAAGTTATTTAAAAGTGAATGTTTAATAATTAAGATACAGTTTCATTTTCCACGTAAGAAAGTGTTTATATTAATGCTGTCAAAATTATCGCGTTAACGGCGGTAATTAATTTTTTGAATTAATTGCGGTAAAATATTTAACGCATTTAACGCATGTGCAGAATGGCCCGCCCCATACGTGCCACAGTGGCAGCGCCAGGGTATGGCTGGGGTAGGCTACACCCATACCAAGAAATGGCTTAGCCCCACCATGAACAATGATGTTAAAGTTAGCAAAATAAAGTCTGCCAACTCGCGCGGAGTAAATTGCACAGACAGCAGTTAGTCAGACTGATTTCAGAAGCCACGGTTTTGAAAACTTTGTCACGTAGTGATCGTCTTCTCAATAGAACATCTTTGATAATGTCTGCTGGCCAATCAGAATCCAGATAACGGCGTGGTGTTGTTGCAGGAAGTCCCGACGCAAAATACTTTTGCTGTAGTACAGGTAACACATAACTGGTACGCAGGTGATGTGCGTAATCTGAAATGCGTACCGTCACTCGTGTCACAAAGCGCATGTGCGTACCGACGTACTTGTGAAGCTTTTCCAGAAGGCGGTTAGATCACCGGACGACAGAGTCGGTCTCCGTGTGCACAGACAGGGCTGCTGTTAACGTCGGTCTGTACAACGGAACTGAGCCAAAACTACGCCAACCGGCTGCGGAGGGAGACTCCCCCCATCACTGGAGAACTGCGCTAAAACAGCTGATCACAACGTTCACACTCTGTGGTCACGAAGTACTCCACTAGCCCCCCCCCTCTGCCCACTTTCCTGAAGTACTCCACTAGCTCTGTCCACTTTCCTGAAGCACTCCACTAGCCCCCCCCCCGTGGACTTTCCTGAAGTACTCCCCGTTGATAGAGATCACCACGTAATGAATTCAGAGCCCACGGTTTGATGATTGGTAGGTGTGTGGGCTGTCTTTCATTTTGACACGCAGACAGATGTTATGATAAACATACTGTGTGTTAAATGGATATATCCGCCTGCTTTCATTTATCTTTCCATTCCCAACAATACACATAAAGAAATGACATATTTTGGACATAGTTCGAATGGTGATTAATCTGATTAATTAATTTTTAAGCTGTGATTCATCTGATTAAAAAATGTAATCGTTTGACAGCCCTAGTTTAATTACATTGCACTGAATGAGAATTGGAACAAGCGCATCGGTGCATCTCTACCGGAGACATCGTGGAAAACAGCTGATCCAATCTCTCTAGACCTCGATCTATAACTCCATGCCATGCATTCAGTGCAATCAATAGTTTGCTAATGCATTGTTGCAGTCAGCTCAATACACTCCATTGGGTCCAAAACAAACTGGATCAAAGGTCGGGAACATCCAACAACCAGATCAGAGCAGGGTTACCGATCGCGGCAGCTTTCCACATGAAACTCATTTCGAGATCCCCGCTCTAAGCCCGGGTGAAACTTCATAAACGGGGGTTCCTGCCGGTTTCACCGACTCAAATGTTACACTTTTTAAGATAGAATTTAAGACCGAATTCACGGCAAGAAAGTATGAAGGAAAATTGCTATGAAAGAAGAAATACGTAGTAAATGTATTCATGTTCAACATAAGAACGATGACTGAACATAACAGTACACAGAACTGTGTGTGTGTGTGTGTGTGTGTGTGTGTGTGTGTGTGAAGAGCTATAGTCAGAGCTCTGCTGTCTTCATGCTGTTGTATTTAGAGTCGGAATTATTTGTGAGTAGATTCGAAGAAACCCGAGTGTCTGACTGCCGCGAGCTGAAGCTCGGTTGCTAGGTTACTAGTAGGGCTGCTCAATTAATCGTATTTTAAAATCGCGATTACGATTATGGCTTGCAACGATTACGAAAACAACGTAATCGAAATAAAACGATTATTTTCTTATTAGTAAAGTTCAAGGTAATCAACTTTTAAAAACAGACTGTTCAAATGTGTTTTTTCAAAGTCAATGAATAATCGCATTTACAATTATTGACCCAAATAATCGAGATTATGATTTTTGCCAAAATCGAGCAGCCCTAGTTACGAGCTGGGTGTCCTCTGATAAGGGGCAGGGGGAAACAAAGTTAGTGATGACTGGTTCCGTGTTGATTTATTTCAATACAGATTGTTGGGGGGGAACTGAAAGGCTCTCACCGAACTGGTTCCTTTGCAGCCCGGACATTTCCCCAAAACACATTTAGACGCGATCGAAACACAGAAGTAGCTTTCAAATACTATCATCATTTTTTAAAATCATATTTAAGACCTTTTTAAGACCCCACGGGAGCCCTGATAGACAAGTCCATGTTTTGAAGTGAAACAGTGACCATATCTGAACATGTGAATGATTGTAATGAAAATAAAGTGTGTGTGTGTGTGTGTGTGTGTGTGTGTGTGTGTGTGTGTGTGTGTGTGTGTGTGTGTGTGTGTGTGTGTGTCGAGCTCACCAGCAAACTGTCGGGACAGGTCTCTGTATATTTCTCTGCTGAGGTTATGGAACTCCTCCTCCTTCCAGACTTTCCCATCAGGAGTCTGGATCTTCGTCTCAGTGCTGTTGAAGCCTGGAAGAAAAGGCGTTGAAGGTCACCTACTATGCAAAATCCACCCCTTCATGTCTCTCCTACATCAACACGTGTCCCCTCTTCTTCATGTCTCTTCTACATCAACATGTGTCCCCTCTTCTTCATGTCTCTCCTACATCAACACGTGTCCCCTCTTCTTCATGTCTCTCCTACATCAACACGTGTCCCCTCTTCTTCATGTCTCTTCTACATCAACATGTGTCCCCTCTTCTTCATGTCTCTTCTACATCAACATGTGTCCCCTCTTCTTCATGTCTCTTCTACATCAACATGTGTCCCCTCTTCTTCATGTCTCTCCTACATCAACACGTGTCCCCTCTTCTTCATGTCTCTTCTACATCAACATGTGTCCCCTCTTCTTCATGTCTCTCCTACATCAACACGTGTCCCCTCTTCTTCATGTCTCTTCTACATCAACATGTGTCCCCTCTTCTTCACGTCTCTTCTACATCAACATGTGTCCCCTCTTCTTCATGTCTCTTCTACATCAACACGTGTCCCCTCTTCTTCATGTCTCTTCTACATCAACACGTGTCCCCTCTTCTTCATGTCTCTTCTACATCAACACGTGTCCCCTCTTCTTCATGTCTCTTCTACATCAACACGTGTCCCCTCTTCTTCATTTCTCTTCTACATCAACACGTGTCCCCTCTTCTTCATGTCTCTTCTACATCAACACGTGTCCCCTCTTCTTCATTTCTCTTCTACATCAACACGTGTCCCCTCTTCTTCATGTCTCTTCTACATCAACATGTGTCCCCTCTTCTTCATGTCTCTTCTACATCACCATGTGTCCCCTCTTCTTCATGTCTCTTCTACATCAACATGTGTCCCCTCTGTGGGAAGAGACTCTGAAAGTTTCAGGAACAAAGATTTTCTCTCTTTTTGATCCATTTCTATAAAAACCTGTCTGAAAATGAGCTGATCAGATTTTGGCCACTTGATGATGTCATAACGATGTGTTGTCTTGGGTAACCATTAGCCAATCAGTAACCAAGGGAACCTCCCCCCCCCTTATCACCTGAGTCTCCTCTAGAGCTCCATTGAGTTCTTTGTAACCAAATGTCTCTCAGAGGGGCGTGGGGAGGGGCTCCTTATTCTCATCTAAAGTCACAGACAGAGAATCAGCACTTTGGAAACAGGGCTGAAACAGAGGGGGTTATGGGTAATGCCGCAACGATCTGTTTGGTGTTTCAGCCAAAATTGGACCTGTAATATATTGACGAGAAACAGTACAATAGGAGACCTTTACATATGCAAGATGTATTCCCCAAAAGGTCAAACAAAGGAAGTGACACAGCTGCAGGTACCTTTGTATATCGGAGCCGGTGGAGCAGCTGCTACTTTCCGTATTATTTTGTGCATGTTGCCGGTGCCGGCGTTGTTGCCGGTGCCGGCGTTGTTGCCGGTGCCGGCGTTGTTGCTCCCCACAGCTTCTACGTCCGGCTGCTCCAGGTTGACCAGCAGCTTCTCTCTCTCTGCCGCCTCCTCCAGATGCTGCCTCTGCCTCCGGATGCGCTCTTTGAGCTTCTCCAGCTTGTCGTCAGGCTGGTGCCGCCGGAGGTTCTCCAGCCGCCGAGAGGCTGATCCTGGGCTCGACGAGGGGGTGTGCTCCTCTCTGTGTGCGGATCCTGGAGCCGAACTCGGGCTCGACTCCTGACCCTCCACGCCTGGTTGTGCTTCGGGAGTGTTGTCCTGCTCCCAGGCTGAGACCCTGACCCCCGCGGTCCTCATGGAGTCCGGGGCAGGCTGTTGGTAGAGGAACCAGAATCACTTTATTAGTCCCACAGAGGGGACATTTACATCGTTACAGCAAGAACAGAGCTCAATGTTACCTAAGGAGCAAGCATGAAGAAAATATTAAAGATAAAACAATTACGTGTGTTATTTACGTTCTCTGTGTTATTATTGATTTGATTTCTATACGTTTTGTTTTTCATATTCTCATAAGGATTGTTTGGGATTTAATGGTGGGTCTTTTTTGAGTCATGTTCTTGAAGTATCTTTGAAATTACATTTTTTATCATTTCATATTCCAGCTATTCCTCAAAAAACACGTTTTGGATATCACGCCATTCACATTTTAAATTTACATTTTAAGAAATTGTAGTTTTTGCATTTCTACCCCAAGCTTCCATAAGTGGGTCCAAAATGACCCGCATGCATTTCCTATGGGAACCTTTGATTCTTATCACCTGTTGCTGTCAGGACTACATTCACTGTGGGACACACAGACGACATCACAAGAGACACCTCTCAGGAAGATTATTTTACACAGCAAGATCTGATACCTGTCAGTATAATAATAATAATAATAATAATAATAATAATAATAATAATACATTATATTTGTATAGGGCTTTTCAAGGACTCAACATCGCTTTACAATGTAAGGGAAGGTTAGGGTGGGGGGTATCGGACTATCAAACTTGATCAACCGGCATGGATTGATGGGGGGGGGGCTTTGAGTAGACAAGAGGAGAAGAGATGACTTTTGAAAAGGGACTGGAATACTGTGAGGGTCTCAGAATCGCGGAGATCTTTGCATCGATATGTTCAAAACGTTTTTTTTCCAAAATGTAAAAAAACAAAATCTAAAATTATAATAAGTGAAAAATTAAATATTAAATATTTCTAATGTGAACCAAAATATAATACTAAATATTATACAAGTGATTTTTCTAAACCAAAATGGCATAAAAACACATTCAAATACGGGTCCTTTTTGACCCACTAATGGAAGAGTGTAGGGTCCAGTCACTCGGGCATCGAAGGGTTAAAGAAACTGTTCATCTAAATTGAAGTACGATTAGATGTCACGGGGAATGTGAGAAAATAACTCATAAAGAATAAGTAAAACAAATTATAGAAATTACACAATTTACAAAATACACATTCTATAACAGTTCTGAGGATTTAGCAGCCAGGTATATATATATAGCACAGTTATTGACGGCATATATTTATTTTACTTTGGGGGTGTTGTCCTGCTCCCACGCTGACACCCTGGCGGTCCTCATGGAGTCGAGGGCCGAGCGGTCGTTGAGGAATCGGACCTCCGTGCCCTCCAGAGCCGAGGAGCGAGTGCTGTCCTGGTCCCGGTCCGTCTGAGAGTCCCTGGTGTCTCTGTGGTAAACCATCTGGCTCAGCAGGGGGTCTGAGGGGGGATTGGAGGAGGAGGACTGAAGGCTGAAGGCCTCCAGCTGAGAGGGGGGGTTCGGTGGAGGGGTGGCCTCTCTGGAAACAAACCAGATTACACAGGGGATCAGGAAGGGGATCAAGACTTAGTGAGCGTGCAGAAGAGCTCATGTATGGGGGGTCGGGGACTGTGAGGAAGGAGGGACACATTCACCCAATATGTGGCTTTAACGATGAAACCTTTTAGAAATGTAGAACCAGAATGATTATAATAAAACGTGGATTTTAATTCCGTCACACTGCCGTCGCTAACGGGCACGAAGCAGAAAAGATTACTGATGAAGTCAAACAAAAAAGATATCATCCACTGTTCTAATTATAACGATATTAAAACAATGAGGGTTAATAACCAAGACGTGTATAACTAATATACATTTCTACCATTTTTGCGCAGAAGAAACAACATTTCTTAAAATTATCACCTTTCCATTTTTCCATTTACAACATTGCTTTTACACATTCAGTAAAACCAAGCAGCAGATCGAGTGTGTGTGTCTCATATTCACCTGCCTTTAGCTCCGCCCCTAAGCCTTTAGCTCCGCCCCTAAGCCTTTATCAACTCTTGAGGATATATTCACATTGAGATCCAGTAAATCTGTTGCTCTGAGACCAAAGTGCAGAAGGAACAGGGTCGTTGCTAACCACTGAAGTGTGTGAGCCTTTCAGCCGCAGACACCGAGGAGACGTCAGGAACACACGGCGTCTGAAGGGAAATCTTTAACAGCATTTAAGGACCGAGTGGAAGCGCTCTCTTTGAACTATGAACATATATGAAACGTTGCTTCATGCCACATCGGAGCTCCCTCACAAATACCCAGCGGCACGTAGGACGATGCTCTGACGCCATCACCCTCGCACATTTGTGATATATATGTTAAAGCTTTTCTCGTTCTTAATAGAGACTATATTTAGGGTCGATGCGTGTTGACTTGACTTTAAAATAGCAGATCTCTGAGACCGGTAGGGTTTCTTTGGCCCAGTGAACGTGTGTCTTCCTTGGAGGAGCAGCAGGTGTGTGTCGGCGACGTGCAGTCAGGGGAGGCACGGATTGGCCGAGAGTCGGGACTTAAACGCCACCCCCCCCCGTTGACAATTCTCGAGCGTCGAACTCGCCCAGCGTCACTCGGAGGTCAGCAGTAATGCTATATGAACCGATGGTGGGTAGGAGCGGTGAAGTTGCGCGGAAATGCGCGATTGAGACCAGCTGTCTGCGTCCCCGCGGCGGCTTTTTGGCTAGCACTTAGCATCCCCATAACGATGCTGCTTAGCAACCGGCGTAAACGGAGCTTCGCGCGCTATCAAGCAGTGAGCGTGCGATGTCCTGTTCAGATGACGTCAAACCCAACGGGATGCCATCGATAAACTACACAGAATCACACTACACACCGTCGCCATGACTACATTCAGGCAGACGTCAGAACACAACCTCTCTGGACCATTCAGATACTTATTGACAACAAGCTGCAAAATGTAACACCTTGGGAAATGCCTTTTAATAGCCTTCATTTTCGCTAAATTGATTTAT
Organism: Champsocephalus esox; assembly: GCA_036324585.1. Taxonomy (NCBI): domain Eukaryota; kingdom Metazoa; phylum Chordata; class Actinopteri; order Perciformes; family Channichthyidae; genus Champsocephalus; species Champsocephalus esox. The sequence continues at coordinate 44,370,739 of CM070484.1, forward strand.
CAACTTTTAATACTTTTTAAGACCCCGCGGACCCCCTGTCATTATGTGTTATAATGTTTTTTAACGCACGTCGTATGATGATATAATCATATGTGCGGGCCATGCATATGCATATGCATAGCGTCTGTTGATCTCCAGGTTAACAGCAGCATGAGAATAACCTGCCGATGCTCCGTGGCGGAGGCTCCGGGAGAAATTGCCAGATTTGCATTGTTACCCCCTGAATGTCTGACCAATGGGTGAACAGCATTTCCGAGCACATGACTTGTGTTCAAAGTTTATAGCCCGTGTGAACGCAAACCGAACCTTCTGAAAAATGAGACGATGCAACGAACAGTGGTCTGGTGCGCAGCAGAGAGCGGACTGGAAGGTGCGACTGCGACCTCAGGCTGAAGCAGAGCGCGTACCTGTAGGAGGCCAGCGGCTCCCTGAACTCCACGCTGTTGTTCCTCCGCACGTTGCTGTCCTGCGTGGCGTTCCTCAGCGGGCTGCGAGAGCTGCTCTTCTCCGGACTCTGCTGACTCCGCCCCCGACGCTTAGAAGACCCCGCGGTGACGTCAGCATGTTGTCCATCTGGGAGAGACAGCCATGTTTGAAAAAGGTATTATTCAGGATCAGGATGTCTTACTTCGTCCCTCAGAGGGGACATTGAGAGCGTTATATTAATTAATTAATTAACATATTATACTTTAAACATATATTCCTGCTGCTATACACTGTATATTGTTTACATTTGATATAAGACTTTTCATTTAAATGTTTAATTGTTCACACTTTTCCACTTTTTAAGTATTAGTATTTTAATGTTTAGTGCTGAAACAAAATGATTAATAAATATCTATATATTAAAGATAGAATTTAAAATGTACATAAATACGTATCCAGGTGTGTGTATATATACACACACACACACACACACACACACACACTTTGCTGGCTGTTATCTCGTAGTTAGACAATTCTATTGCACATGAGTGATATTGCACAACAGAGGTGCTGCAACGGAGCAGGAAGCAGCGCCGGGGGAAATGTAGAATTTGATCATAAAGACGTTTGGAAACGACCGACCTCTGCGGCGCACCGCCCTGGAGGACTTCTTCTTGGGGTCCATGACCGAGTCCAGGACAACGCCTGAACCTGGAGCGGCTTCCAGGCGGTTTTCTATATGCCGCAACTAAAGAGGGAGGACACACGTGTGAGCCTTACATGGCGGTGAAATGGAGTCATCCTCATCACTTGATATTCCACTGCCTGTATACTTACAGCAGCTTTGGACTGAGATAAACTCTTCCATGCCGTTGTCAGCTCTGAAGGCGAGGAAGAGAACGCATGATTTACTAAGTGCCATAAACCCGATGCCATAAAAGAAATGAGTGCTGGTAAATTGTTCGAACAATCCCTTTTATTGTAACTCCTTCCTGAGACATGTTTACATACAGACCTGGGCCAATAGTGTGATCAGTCAGCTGCCGAGCAGACGCCTCCGGCCGCCTGCTGCTCCTCATCGCTCGCATTCACCTGGAGGCAAGTTTAGAGGGAGGCGGAGAGTCAAAGCCACACAGAAGTATGAAAGTATATACTGCTGTTTTCCTACATTGCATACTTTACACACAGACTGAACACGGAGGCAGTTACGTTTCAGGTATCAGGCAACCAAAGGAATAACACACACTAACAAAGAGCATACAGCACTTTAAAGAAAGACCGTGACGAGAACCAGCTTTAAAGACGACGGTGTAAAATCAGAGATGTGAAGAAGAACGGCATGTTTCCATTATAAACACATTCTTCGGACAGCATGTTGACAGCAGACGAATGTCGCCCTGTTGTTTAAAACCGGTTCCACAACAGCACATTCCTGGAAGTGAAGGAAAGCCGGACTGAAGGCATGTGATGTTTACTTAAAACACCGAGCTGCGCCTGTTGCCCTAACCCTGCTTGAGACCAACAATATGTGTGCTGTGCATAAAGTAAAGCCCCCGAGGAAAAGGCGGTATTTAGATGACATTTGATCGACCATTAAGCTAGACTGCAGGGGTCACTTGGTGTAGGGAAGATACTGAACGTCCTCTTCCAACATGAGAGCAGCATGCTACAAAGGTATCAACTAGCTGTGAACATGACAGGATGTGTGATGACCCAGAAGAGCATCAGGACTGCTTGAGGCAGATGATAGCTATGTGATGAACATGATGACTCAGCCTCTATGGAGAGAGACATCAAGCATGCTCATTATGGAGAGAGACATCAATCATGCTCATTTCTGACGTGGAGCTGATCTGAAGTAAACATGTAATACTGCTTTCTGTTCCTCCATCTTGAGACTGTGTGACTCCCTCTCTTGGATATCAGCATGTGAAGGACACTGCTCAGGAACTAGTCTCTGTATGTGATGACTCCTTCCTTTCTGGAGAGGATCACAGACACACGGATCCTGAGGCTGAAGCTCAAGCCGGGGACCAGGGAGAGTTTCTAACACTTATGCTGCGCTCACACTGGACGCGATGCGATGTTTGGGGGCGGCGCGATGACATATTAAGTCAATGCAGAGACGCGGACAGACGCGAATTCGCTCTAACGGCGAGCACGAAGCGGTGGACGCGAGAGTTCAATTTTTTCAACTCCAACGTCAAATTCGCAGAAGCCAATCAGCGGGGAGGATCTCAGCCTGCCGTCACTGACGTTCAACCAGAAAACATCAGCCGTTAGCACTCAGAGCTCACAGCTCCTCATGTCTGAGGGTGTGAGCGCACCCTAATTCTGAGGCAACAGAGGGTCAGTGTGTCGACAACCTTTCCACTTTAATCAGAAAACTTGGATCTGTTTGCAACCTCTCCTTGATACCTTGCTCATTGTGAGGGTGTTGCCTTCCTATGCAACACCCTGTGAGTCACGAGGAGTTGCTAAGAAGTCATGCCTTTACTCACAACCGTCACGTGACTCAGTCCTGAGGCGAGCATGACCGGCAAGAGCAAACAGGAGGGAAATGACACGCGTCAGGGAGACGTGTGGACCATAGCAGTGGTGTCAAACTCAAGGCCCGGGGGCCACATTCGGCCCGCAACTTAATTTCACGTGGCCCCACAAGAGCTTTCAAAGTATATAATATGTTTGTTATACGGTTACATGCTACAGAAGCATCTTGCCCATAAACTACATGTCCCACAATGCATCTCAAATATGACTTTTTCTCAGAATTTGCCTTTTTTCTTCAAAATATGCATTTTTTCATAGAATTCCTTTTTCTCAGAATTAGATTTTTATTTCAAAATGTCACTTCGATTTCTATTTCCTCCAGAATGTGGCTTTACTTTTTAAACCATTTTGGGACATTCTCACTGAAGAGACTTGCAATTATTTGCCCTAGACTTCTGCTTTCAGACGTAGTTAATTATGAAGTTATTACCCTATCCGATAATAATCCAAAGCAGAGGCAATGATGTAATATAATACATTATTTTATATATATATATATATATATATATATTTGTATATATATTGTATATATATATGTATTTCTATATAGTATTAAAGTTACAACCGGCCCTTTGAGTGCAACCATAATGCTGATGTGGCCCGCGATGAAATTGAGTTTGACACCCCTGGCCTAGAGCGATGGTGTTGGGATCAGGGGGGCACAGGTTCAAACCCCACTGCAGTCAGCATGTCGCTGTGTCCCTGAGACGCTTCACCCCAAAGTGCTCCTGTGTGTGTCCACAGTGCCGAGTATGTGAGTGGCTTTGGATAAAAGCGTCTAACAAGTGGCATGCAATGCAATGTGTCTATATTAGTGGTGCACGATAATCATCGGCCCGATATTAGGAATTATGACGTCATCCCGATAAAAGTATTAATAGCCCCGATAATATAAAATATATTTTTTGGGTAAAAAAAGAAAGAGATCCTGCGGTGTGGGTGGGTTGGGATGAGGGGCGCTTGTTTTTCACTCGGCTCCTCCTGTGTTGCCAGCACTGTGGTGTTAGTGGTTTAGGAAGAGGGGAGTTCTTCACAAACCCAACGCTCCCTAACTCGTGCCTGGCTGTGACGTAAACGGCGTGCGGCCGTGAAGCCAGGACAGCGAACAAACATGTCGTCGGTAGTACGGGACTACTTCAAAGTTTCAGAGTGAGATAGTTCGCTTGCTGTTTGTATTCACAGATGCAGAAGTTCCACGAGGAGGGAAGAAGGCCACGAGCTATAATACTTCCAACCTGATCAGTCGCCTGAAACATCGCCATGGCTACGATGGTGTCTTCAAAGCGTACGAAGACACCTGCGCTGCTAAACTAGCGGTGAATCCAAAGCCAGCTGCAAAGGCCCCGGGGCTTTGACCGATCCACGAGGCTTTGGAGAAAGGAAAGAAGTTTATTTGGGGAAATAAATCTGGTCACTTTGAAGTCAGAACTGTTCTTGGCTTTGCTTTGTTCGCAGTAGTAATGCTCATGTCCTTTGCTCACTACTAGTCTCTTTTCACCACCAGGTGTGCAAAAACTAGGGATGCACGATAATTATCGGCCCGATATTAGGAATGATGACGTCATCCCGATAAACCGATAACAGTATTAATAGCCCCGATAATATACAATATATTTTTTGGGTAAAAAAAAGAAAACAATCCTGCGGTGTGGGTGGGTTGGGATGAGGGGCGCTTGTTTTTCACTCGGCTCCTCCCGTTTTGCCAGTGCTGTGGTGTTAGTGGTTTAGGAAGAGGGGAGTTCTTCACAAATCCAGCGCTCCCTAATACTTCGAACCTGATCAGTCACCTGAAACATCGCCATCGCTACGATGGTGTGTTAAAAGCGTACGAAGACAATAATACAATACAGTGTGTGTGTGTGTGTGTGTGTGTGTGTGTGTGTGTGTGTGTGTCTGCGCGCGCGCGTTGGAGCTATGTGCAACTCAAGGCATATGCTCGAACCGGAGCTGCCTGGACGCTGCAATCATGTTGCTGAGTGTGCTGACTTCTCCTCCAACGTCCCGCTGTCTGCTTCCTGCATCAAGTCAAGTGCTCGGCGCAGTTGTGTGGATAGAGCGCTCCTCTGTTTTCATTTAAACAGCTCCTTATATCCGTTAGCGCAGCTAGCTAGCACCAGATGCTAACAACAACAATGCACGTAAGGTCTCTCTCTTGCTCGCTCGGACCACACGTACACCCCCCCTCCCGGACCTCCAGATGGCCAGTCGGTGCCTGCCGGTGAGCGTGGAAGTGTGGTCTGCCACAAGCGGGCGGCAGGAGCGGGCTGTTAGCATCAGCTTGTAGACGGTATTTTAAACTCGATTCGCTCTGAAGCTACGGGGCGGCCGAGGAAAAAAAAATACACACGCGTTAATCGCGTTAAAATAATTAGTGGCGTAATTTTAATTTTAATTTTTATTATCGGTATCGGTCTTGAGAAGCAGGAAGTTATCGGTATCGGTTTCAAAAAACCAATATCGTGCATCCCTAGCAAAAACTACAGGTACATTTAATATATATATATATTATATTATTATCGGTCTTTAGAAGCAGGAAGTTATCGGTATCGGTTTCAAAAACCCAATATCGTGCATCCCCCCCATTAACATGTGTGGCCGTACGCTGAGGGTCCTGGTTATAACCTCAAACCAACAGTGGCTTTCTATTGTGTTAAAAAACCAGCATACTTGAACCAGGGTTCTTACACCTTTTCCAAAGTCAAATTCAAGCACTTTTCAAGGTACAGCTGTTGTAAATTACATATTTATATACACACATACTCAAATGATTATTTCCCTACCTCACATTAAATCAGATGTTCTTTATGTGATAAACAACCAAATGTATGCTTCGTGATAGTCTTCTACACGAGGATGAAAGGTGTAAGAAAAGAAAACTAAGTTTAATATTTCAAAATGAGTGATCTGTACGTAGACTGGGCCTCCCAAATAACCCGTCTGAGCCGATATACAACAATCAGCCAAATAACTTTTCAATACATTATTGATTAATTGTTGAGGTACTTTTAGGTTGGCAGTAAACATAAGTCAGAGGTACATGGTGTACTTTTCCTCCACTACATGTATTTAATACCTCTAGTTACATCACAGATGTGGATGAAGGATGTGAAATATAATCAGGTGTTGAATCAGACTTTAGTTCCACCTGGAGTAAATCCACCAGCTACCCTGCAGTCTACAAAGTACTTCAGACTAGCTGCACCTTCACCAGCTACCCTGCAGTCTACAAAGTACTTCAGACTAGCTGCACCTCCACCAGCTACCCTGCAGTCTACAAAGTACTTCAGACTAGCTGCACCTCCACCAGCTACCCTGCAGTCTACAAAGTACTTCAGACTAGCTGCACCTCCACCAGCTACCCTGCAGTCTACAAAGTACTTCAGACTAGCTGCACCTCCACCAGCTACCCTGCAGTCTACAAAGTACTTCAGACTAGCTGCACCTCCACCAGCTACCCTGCAGTCTACAAAGTACTTCAGACTAGCTGCACCTCCACCAGCTACCCTGCAGTCTACAAAGTACTTCAGACTAGCTGCACCTCCACCAGCTACCCTGCAGTCTACAAAGTACTTCAGACTAGCTGCACCTCCACCAGCTACCCTGCAGTCTACAAAGTACTTCAGACTAGCTGCACCTCCACCAGCTACCCTGCAGTCTACAAAGTACTTCAGACTAGCTGCACCTCCACCAGCTACCCTGCAGTCTACAAAGTACTTCAGACTAGCTGCACCTCCACCAGCTACCCTGCAGTCTACAAAGTACTTCAGACTAGCTGCACCTCCACCAGCTACCCTGCAGTCTACAAAGTACTTCAGACTAGCTGCTCCTTCACCAGCTACCCTGCAGTCTACAAAGTACTTCAGACTAGCTGCACCTCCACCAGCTACCCTGCAGTCTACAAAGTACTTCAGACTAGCTGCTCCTTCACCAGCTACCCTGCAGTCTACAAAGTACTTCAGACTAGCTGCACCTCCACCAGCTACCCTGCAGTCTACAAAGTACTTCAGACTAGCTGCTCCTTCACCAGCTACCCTGCAGTCTACAAAGTACTTCAGACTAGCTGCACCTCCACCAGCTCTGAGAATACTTTCATGATCAATCTTTATAAAACATATCATATATATTATTCTGAAATGGACCAATCTGCACAACGACTACTTTCACTGTCTTTACTATATTTAGATGAGAATACTTTCTACTTTCACTTGAGGAACATTTTGAATGAGGACTTTTACTGTAACAGAGTATTTCTACACTCTGGTACTTCTAATTTCACTCAAGTACAAGATCTGAGTACTTCTACTTTCACTCAAGTACAAGATCTGAGTACTTCCAGTGATTCCCACAGCATGTTTATACTTTGGGGGGCCCCCAAAGTATAATTTGTGTGTTTTTTTTTACTCAGTGAGCACTCATTTGCATTTGCATTGGTGGCAATGAGTGCTCAGTAGGGCTGCACGATTCTTGCTCAAATGTGAATCACGATTTTCCTCCATCAGAATTGAGATCACGATTCTCACACGATTCTCATCGTTTCAATGAAAATATGTATTGCACTCTTACTCTTAGACGTCGCGTGAGTACAATGAATTTAAACAGACAACATTTGTCTCTCTTGTAACAAAAACATAACTTTGTCTGTAGTCTGTAGTTGCTGAATACTGAACAAACATTACTACATTCAAAATGTGGAACCTGGAGCCAGCTGTTGTGGCTTCAACCAGACACCATCTACATCCAAGCGCTGGACTTAAATCCAAGTCTCAGTTTCTTGTCGCAAAAACATAGAATAACTAAAATGAATTTGACAGCCAACTACTGTGGCTTTAAACAAAGGGCTCGACTTAAACTCAAGTCTCTCTGGTCACAAAACATACAGTAACTAAAATAAAGATATAGCTGCTGCCCGAGTGCTGAACGTAAACAATTGAATTTTTGCAGCTTTATAATAACAAAATGTAAACTTTGCAGTAGCACCTGTCCACAGTGACAGGACACCCAACTACTGTACAACACCAGCCTGTGTGTTACAGGGAGCAATGCACTCCAGTTACTCAAAACACCTCACCACCGTGCTGAATATAAAAACAAAACATTCACAGCTTTAGAATAATAATATAAAAAAAGCCTAGCCGGCTAGCACCCAGTTCAACTCCTGCACTCAAAGGTTCTTGTACTGAAAAAACATAGAGTGCTAGACTCCACTGAGTAGTAATGTCACTGAATCAAAAGGATTAACTTAAATACTGCAGTCAGGACTGAATATAAAAACGGAACAGAACATAAAGTTACAGCTTCAGAATAAATGTAGATAAAGCCTAGCTGCCTAGCTACTAGCTGCCTAGCTGCCTAGCTACTAGCTGCCTAGCTGCCTAGCTACCTAGCTACTAGCACAGGCCATCTACTTTTTTCGGCACAAGCACAACTTCCCTCTCACTCTCGCCAGAGTCGCCACCGGGATTTTCATCGGTGTTGTTGTCATTGTCCTCGACCTCCTCGTCACTCATTTCTGTGTTTCCTGTACTACTAGGCGCTAGGGCTGCACGATTTTGGGAAAAAATCGAATTGCGATTTTTCTGACAAATTGCGATTTGCGATATTTGTTTTTAAGCGACCCAATGGAAGTTTATTGTAAAATGCGGCCATAACTCCGGCTAGGAAGGTCGTATCAACGTACTCCTGTCTCTAGCATCCCAACAGCCCGAGCTACGAGTGAAAGAACTAAACTTACATGAAACTTCCGTTGGGTTGCTTTAAAGTCGAGCTTCAGTTAAAGATTCTCCCTGTTAGATGTAGAACACGTGATGGAGCGTCACTGACCTGACTCAGATGGTTTGGTTCACCAAAGCATCTAAAGCTCCATTGGAAGCCATTTGGAAAGGGCAGGCACTTTCAAAAGCACTTGGCAGGTGATTGGATCAATCTGTCTATCACCTTCTATCATGGGCCACTTCTGATTGGTTTACAATGGCTGGTACATGTGGAGCACAGCACTTCTGATTGGTTAACAATGGCTGGTACATGTGGAGCACAGCACTTCTGATTGGTTAGCAATGGCTGGTACATGTGGAGCACAGCACTCTGATTGGTTAACAATGGCTGGTACATGTGGAGCACAGCACTTCTGATTGGTCAACAATGGCTGGTACGTGTGGAGCACAGCACTTCTGATTGGTGTGGATGACTGGCACACAAGAAAGAAAAAAAAAGTTGTAACAATCGTTCAGCCCTAGGCGCTCTCGTCACTTCTTGCTAATCAGTGCTAATGCTAACGCTTCTGTAAACATACTGCCGGCTCCTGCCCTCGCGTGCTGCAGTCAGTGAGTGTTGCCAGGTATACTCATTATAAGCCACATTGGGCTTGTCCTTCTGTAAAGTTGCTCGGTAGTAAGTAATAATAGTTGTTGCGGTTGTGAGCTTGTAGACCCGACATGTATAGGTTTAAAGTGCTCATGTTCTTTTGCGCTTGTTTTCATAGAGCTGGTTGCTTATTCCTTCCGCAAAAACTGGCAACCCTCGTGGCTGCAGCGTTACCACGGCATGAGAGGAGGAGAGACAGACAGAACACGACCATTTGGATGCGATCATGGTACTTTAATGTTAAATGTATATAGTATATTTGCTTTACATCGTTTAAGTATGATTGACATTGCACGTTGGTATTATTCAGAAGAAAAATAATTAAAAAATCCCAAAAAAATAATCAGCTTGACGTCATAGGATCGCCGTAATTTAGAAATGAGATCGCATAGGCGTCTGAATCGAGATCACGATCTTTTTCGCTTAATCGTGCAGCCCTAGTGCTCAGTGAGTAAAAAAAACTTAAAAAACATAAATGATACTTTGGGGGAGCCATTAGGTAAACAGCCTCTACGGGCGCGGGTCCAGACCCACTTTTGGAATCAAATGATGAAGTCAGTGGGATTATCTCCTCTATCAACTCCTAAGCATCCCCGGGACAACATCACTAGCCCCGCCCCTAAAAAGGTGTGAACTTGAGCCAATCAAGGACTACTACTACTACTACTAGGTTAAAGTTAAAAGGTGATTGACGATCAGATACCAGTGTGGAGCTTTCTGTCTTAAATTTGATATAGATCATGTTCTTTGTTGGTTTGTGAGGATGTTCACACACACTTGGTAAGATGTGTGTGTGAAAGAAGACCACAACAAACAGCAGTGACTGCTCTCAGCTGTTTAACACTTAAAGACCTAGACACCATCACCAGTTGTAGGTTGTCTGAAGTGCAGTGTTACTCTGAACATTCACTAGAATGCAGGAACTGAGAAAAAAAATCTCAACATTTTTCACTTTTACTCAAGTACAAGATCTGAGTACTTCTACTTGTAATCAAGATCTCAGTACTTCTACTTGTACTACAAGATCTGAGTACTTCTACTTTTAATCAAGATCCGAGTACTTCTACTTTTAATCAAGATCCGAGTACTTCTACTTGTACTACAAGATCTGAGTACTTCCACTTTTACTCAAGTACAAGATCTGAGTACTTCTACTTTTAATCAAGATCCGAGTACTTCTACTTGTACTACAAGATCTGAGTACTTCTACTTTTACTCAAGTACAAGATCTGAGTACTTCTACTTTTAATCAAGATCTGAGTACTTCTACTTTTAATCAAGATCTGAGTACTTCTACTTGTACTTCAAGATCTGAGTACTTCCACTTTTACTACAAGATCTGAGTACTTCCACTTTTACTCAAGATCTGAGTACTTCTACTTTTAATCAAGATCTGAGTACTTCCACTTGTACTACAAGATCTGAGTACTTCCACTTTTACTCAAGTACAAGATCTGAGTACTTCTACTTTTACTCAAGTACAAGAGCTGAGTACTTCTACTTGTACTACAAGATCTGAGTACTTCCACTTTTACTCAAGTACAAGATCTGAGTACTTCTACTTTCACTCAAGTACAAGATCTGAGTACTTCCAGTGATTCCCACAGCATGTTTATACTTTGGGGGGCCCCCAAAGTATAATTTGTGTGTTTTTTTTTACTCAGTGAGCACTCATTTGCATTTGCATTGGTGGCAATGAGTGCTCAGTAGGGCTGCACGATTCTTGCTCAAATGTGAATCACGATTTTCCTCCATCAGAATTGAGATCACGATTCTCACACGATTCTCATCGTTTCAATGAAAATATGTATTGCACTCTTACTCTTAGACGTCGCGTGAGTACAATGAATTTAAACAGACAACATTTGTCTCTCTTGTAACAAAAACATAACTTTGTCTGTAGTTGCTGAATACTGAACAAACATTACTACATTCAAAATGTGGAACCTGGAGCCAGCTGTTGTGGCTTCAACCAGACACCATCTACATCCAAGCGCTGGACTTAAATCCAAGTCTCAGTTTCTTGTAGCAAAAACATAGAATAACTAAAATGAATTTGACAGCCAACTACTGTGGCTTTAAACAAAGTGCTCGACTTAAACTCAAGTCTCTCTGGTAACAAAACAGACAGTAACTAAAATAAAGATATAGCTGCTGCCCGAGTGCTGAACGTAAACAATTGAATGTTTGCAGCTTTATAATAACAAAATGTATACTTTGCAGTAGCACCTGTCCACAGTGGACACCCAACTACTGTACAACACCAGCCTGTGTGTTACAGGGAGCAATGCACTCCAGTTACTCAACACACCTCACCACAGTGCTGAATATAAACACAAAACATTCACAGCTTTAGAATAATAATATAAAAAAAGCCTAGCCGGCTAGCACCCAGTTCAACTCCTGCACTCAAAGGTTCTTGTACTGAAAAAACATAGAGTGCTAGACTCCACTGAGTAGTAATGTCACTGAATCAAAAGGATTCACTTAAATACTGCAGTCAGGACTGAATATAAAAACGGAACAGAACATAAAGTTACAGCTTCAGAATAAATGTAGATAAAGCCTAGCTGCCTAGCTACTAGCTGCCTAGCTACCTAGCTGCCTAGCTGCCTAGCTACTAGCTGCCTAGCTACTAGCACAGTCCATCTACTTTTTTCGGCACAAGCACAACTTCCCTCTCACTCTCGCCAGAGTCGCCACCGGGATTTTCATCGGTGTTGTTGTCATTGTCCTCGACCTCCTCGTCACTCATTTCTGTGTTTCCTGTACTACTAGGCGCTAGGGCTGCACGATTTTGGGAAAAAATCTAATTGCGATTTTTCTGACAAATTGCGATTTCGATTTGCGATATTTATTTTTAAGCGACCCAATGGAAGTTTATTGTAAAATGCGGCCATAACTCCGGCTAGGAAGGTCGTATCAACATACTCCTGTCTCTAGCACCCCGCTGCCCGAGCTACGAGTGAAAGAACTAAACTTACATGAAACTTCCGTTGGGTTGCTTTAAAGTCGAGCTTCAGTTAAAGATTCACCCTGATGTAGAAACACGTGATGGAGCGTCACTGACCTGACTCGGATGGTTTGGTTCACCAAACTATCTAGGAAAGCTCCATTGGAAGCCATTTGGAAAGGGCAGGCACTTTCAAAAGCACTTGGCAGGTGATTGGATCAATCTGTCTATCACCTTCTATCATGGGCCACTTCTGATTGGTTTACAATGGCTGGTACATGTGGAGCACAGCACTTCTGATTGGTCAACAATGGCTGGTACATGTGGAGCACAGCACTTCTGATTGGTCAACAATGGCTGGTACATGTGGAGCACAGCACTTCTGATTGGTCAACAATGGCTGGTACATGTGGAGCACAGCACTTCTGATTGGTCAACAATGGCTGGTACATGTGGAGCACAGCACTTCTGATTGGTCAACAATGGCTGGTACGTGTGGAGCACAGCACTTCTGATTGGTGTGGATGACTGGCACACAAGAAAGAAAAAAAAAGTTGTAACAATCGTTCAGCCCTAGGCGCTCTCGTCACTTTTTGCTAATCAGTGCTAATGCTAACGCTTCTGTAAACATACTGCCGGCTCCTGCCCTCGCGTGCTGCAGTCAGTGAGTGTTGCCAGGTATACTCATTATAAGCCACATTGGGCTTGTCCTTCTGTAAAGTTGCTCGGTAGTAAGTAATAATAGTTGTTGCGGTTGTGAGCTTGTAGACCCGACATGTATAGGTTTAAAGTGCTCATGTTCTTTTGCGCTTGTTTTCATAGACCTGGTTGCTTATTCCTTCCGCAAAAACTGGCAACCCTCGTGGCTGCAGCGTCACCACGGCATGAGAGGAGGAGAGACAGACAGAACACGACCATTTGGATGCGATCATGGTACTTTAATGTTAAATGTATATAGTATATTTGCTTTACATCGTTTAAGTATGATTGACATTGCACGTTGGTATTATTCAGAAGAAAAACAATTAAAAAATCCCAAAAAAATAATCAGCTTGACGTCATAGGATCGCCGTAATTTAGAAATGAGATCGCATAGGCGTCTGAATCGAGATCACGATCTTTTTCGCTTAATCGTGCAGCCCTAGTGCTCAGTGAGTAAAAAAAACTTAAAAAACATAAATGATACTTTGGGGGAGCCATTAGGTAAACAGCCTCTACGGGCGCGGGTCCAGACCCACTTTTGGAATCAAATGATGGAGTCAGTGGGATTATCTCCTCTATCACCTCCTAAGCATCCCCGGGACAACATCACTAGCCCCGCCCCTAAAAAGGTGTGAACTTGAGCCAATCAAGGACTACTACTAGGTTAAAGTTAAAAGGTGATTGACGATCAGATACCAGTGTGGAACTTTCTGTCTTAAATTTGATATAGATCATGTTCTTTGTTGGTTTGTGAGGATGTTCACACACACTTGGTAAGATGTGTGTGTGAAAGAAGACCACAACAAACAGCAGTGACTGCTCTCAGCTGTTTAACACTTAAAGACCTAGACACCATCACCAGTTGTAGGTTGTCTGAAGTGCAGTGTTACTCTGAACATTCACTAGAATGCAGGAACTGAGAAAAAAAATCTCAACATTTTTCACTTTTACTCAAGTACAAGATCTGAGTACTTCTACTTGTAATCAAGATCTCAGTACTTCTACTTGTACTACAAGATCTGAGTACTTCTACTTGTAATCAAGATCTCAGTACTTCTACTTGTACTACAAGATCTGAGTACTTCTACTTTTAATCAAGATCCGAGTACTTCTACTTTTAATCAAGATCCGAGTACTTCTACTTGTACTACAAGATCTGAGAACTTCCACTTTTACTCAAGTACAAGATCTGAGTACTTCTACTTTTAATCAAGATCCGAGTACTTCTACTTGTACTACAAGATCTGAGTACTTCCACTTTTACTCAAGTACAAGATCTGAGTACTTCTACTTTTAATCAAGATCCGAGTACTTCTACTTGTACTACAAGACCTGAGTACTTCTACTTGTACTCAAGTACAAGATCTGAGTACTTCTACTTTTAATCAAGATCTGAGTACTTCTACTTGTACTACAAGATCTGAGTACTTCCACTTTTACTCAAGTACAAGATCTGAGTACTTCTACTTTTAATCAAGATCCGAGTACTTCTACTTGTACTACAAGACCTGAGTACTTCTACTTGTACTCAAGTACAAGATCTGAGTACTTCTACTTTTACTCAAGTACAAGATCTGAGTACTTCTACTTGTAATCAAGATCTGAGTACTTCTACTTGTACTACAAGATCTGAGTACTTCCACTTTTACTCAAGTACAAGATCTGAGTACTTCCACTTTTACTCAAGTACAAGATCTGAGTACTTCCACTTTTACTCAAGTACAAGATCTGAGTACTTCTACTTTTACTCAAGTACAAGATGTGAGTACTTCTCCCACATCAGACTACAATCCTTGAGTAAATGTACTCATGTCCTCAGGTACTCCCCCCCCCCACCAATACCTATATCCAAGAGAAGCTAAAATGATGTTAAACATTGAATTCATACACGGAAGCTGTCCTCACTGTCAAGATAAGCGGACGTCAGATACTGTGGGTCAAAGTTGTGACTTGAACTGAAAACGCTAATATAAAATGAAACAACTTTCTGTTATTTAGTTAAAAGATGTGAGAGAGACTTACTTCCGAGGTTAGCCTCCATTACCAGCTTGTTTACAAACTCAAGTTGACATCCAGAAAGCCTACAAACAGCTTCTTATAAGACGTGTAAAGGTCCTGCGTTGCTCTCGGTGTGAAACCGTCCGATTCAGGCATTTAGAGCTCAGAAAGTTTGTCAACGAAAGTATTTTAAAATGTCAAACCCGTCAATAAGAAGGTGAACTCATCAGCGACCAATCGGAATAATAATAAAGGTTGTTTGTAAAGGTTTAAGTAACATAAATACACTTATTGGAAAGCTATTCGGTCATTTCCATTGAAGCATAAACAAGCCGTGTCGAAACATTTCTTCTTCGCTGATTGGAGCGTTATTTTTGCTGTTTCTTGCTCAGTGCTGCCACCTGTGGTTGAACGCTATACTATAAAAAACCTCCATGCCGAATCGATGCCTGCATTATTGATCCCAACCACTGAAGACCCCTCAATGCTACTGGTTTCCCAACGCAAGATGAAGAAGAAGCACCTTGCCATCTTTGACTTTAAATGGTTTGTATTGATTTGAACTGTATCCACCCTCACTGAATGAAGTAAATCGTGATTATATTCCCTTTACACCAACCTGACATTGCCTGTGAGTCGGCGGATAGCTCACTGAGAAGCCCACCTTCAATTCAGCAAATCATATTGTCTATATTATTTTTTTTAAAACAGCTGGGTTCACACTGAAGCTACAGCTGGACCTGTATATTGAAATGCTAGCTTTTAATGTTTACAAAACTGATGGAAAGTCAATAAGAATATTTACTCAAGTATTGTGCTTACGTATTTTTGTTGACATTTGTACTTTACTTGAGTTTATCGTTTTAATACAACTTTATACTTTTACTGCACTACATTTCAGAGGCAAATATTTTACTTTTGTAACCACTACACTTGTTTTAAAACTCACAACAACTGTGTGTACATATAAAACACATTACATGCTGATGTGGTAAAATCATACAGTGTAATATACAGTCTATATATTAAATGCAGTACTGTCAAGTATCTAAGTTAGGTTCACATTGACAAACTACAATATTAAATGCTGTTACTTGGATAAAAACAGGACCATAATAAAATACATTCTGCAAAACGAGTACTTTTAATACTTGAAGTACACTTATCTGATGATTCTTCTCTACTTATATTATTCTGAAATTGTGTCTGTATAATTACTTTTAGTACAATGTAATGCTAATGCTTATGTACTTGAGTAACATTTTTGCATTCAGGACTTTTACTTGCAATGGAGTATTTTAAGACCATAGTATTTGTACTTTTACTGGAGTAAAGGATCTTAATACTTCTTCCAAAAGTGCTGTATTGATGAATAATACATTACAAGAGTACTAGATGAAACAACAACTAATGGCATTTTAACTTTCGAAGTGAAACTGGAGAAATTAACTGAGTCAAGGCTAAGACTATTACTCCCTGTCCAGGAATTAGTCGCCCAATACACACAAACATAACCATGATTAATCTACTTTTAGCTGCTAACTAACAAACAGACAGTAAGTTATTGTTTTCTAAACATCTAATAAATACTAAAAACAACCTCGACTTATCAATGGTCGTTTTTAACCTCGTAATATAGCCTAAAACATGATGTCTGCAACACATTCCTGCCTCAGACTTCAGGATGACTTATTTAACAACGTCTCGCTCCAGGGATTAGTCGGAGCCGCTAACTCCGGACAGTTGACGTTAGCCGACAGGAAAGTCATGAATTAACTTAGCTGTTTTCTTATTAAAAGAGGCTAAATACATACCTGTAATGAAAGGAACCGATGTATCTAGATGTCCAGATTCATGTTGCCGTCCTCGTGATAATAAAATCCAAACTTCATCAGACTTCTTCTTCAGTTTCAGCTGTTTGCTAACGTTAGCATTAGCCGGCTAACGTTAGCAAACCAATGTTAGCTAACTAAGATAGCAACTTTTTCTAACGACATTCATCCATTGTTGTCGTGTCGGTGTGTGTCTGTGTAACAAAGTATCCAGATCCGCTGTGAGGTCCCTAAAGAGAACCGCCGCTCCCCGCCTCTGAGGTCTCTTTCCCGGGTTACTGTGTTGATGTTTCTCAGAGAAACTGCTGGGTATCCAAGACGGGCCGGTAACCGAGACCGAAATATCGCGAGAGTTTGACCACGTCGTTAACGCTCAGAAAGCCCCACCCCGTAAAATACACACACACTGGCCCTTTCTAATTTCTCTGATTTCCCCTCCTCGAGGAGAGAGGAGGGGAAGCAGCAGGCGGTTAGAGAAATGATAAATCCTCCATTAATGATGACAGGAGGCACAGCAGCACTGTCTGATGGACAGAACTGTGTTTATGATGACTTATATATTTACTTTTAATTAATTGATAGTGCGGTATAATGAGACAATAACAGGCGACAGATGCGGACACACACATTACATTGCACACACACACACACACACACACACACACACATATACATTTATATACATATATATACAATTTCAGATTCAAACAAGTTTGACAGCACTCTCATAATAACGTAACACAGTCAGAGACTGGATATAGAGGAAATGAAATTACGGGCCAAAAGTTTCATTTACAAGTATTAAAAGTAAGCATAGGACACCAAACCAACTGAGACCTGTCTGTACGCCGCATCTACGCCTTGTAGCTACAACACGCAACAACACAATGTACAACACACACCTAGCTCCTAAAGCATATCATATCAGGATACAGCCGTTGTGTATTTTATTATGTGAAGCACTAAATGGTTTTAGAAAAATATCGACTCTTTGTTTGTAGAGTATATTTTATTAGTAATTGTTTAATGTAGGCAGGGCCGTCCCTCCCTACAGGCCGATCATGCAGGCTGCATGGGGCCTCACATTGCGCAGGGGGCCTCGGCTTATGAGCTCGGCTTGTGCGCAGTTTCTCAGCGCAGTTCTCGGTGCAATATATATGTACAGAAGGAAGAGTGATAAACGGTCTGTCTAGTTGGCTTACATAACAGTTAAAGTTTACAGCTTACAAAACATGGAGCATTTTCCCCCCTTTTATTCATTTGTATTTGCACATTTCATGGTGATGCTCAGCCTCCCCCTTAACTCCTAACAGTCATCATCATGTCAACCACAACACAGAGAAATACTGATAGAAATGTGTGTTGTTGATACATTAGGCGCGTTCACACCGGAGTATTTTTACCCGTACTTTTCCCGTTTAGTTCCGAGAGTGCCTGAAATGTTGCGTTCACACCAAAAAGACAACTTAGTTCCGAGAACTTTTACCCCCATTTTCAGTCCCTGCTAGAGAGGTGGGACTATCCTGAGGAGAACAAAGTACCAATTTCTGATTGGCTGGGCGGATTGCAAACCACGGCCCGTAAAACTCTGAAAAGTTTTGTGAAGCCGCCATTGTATTTGCTGGCATTAGGGACTTGTTCCGGTGTGAACGCGATCTGTACTTAGTTCCACGGGGGGTACTATAAGTGCTCGCACTAGGGCACCTAACTACGGCAAAGTACTTGGTGTGAATGTGGCTATTTCTGACAGAGGGAACTACATTTGAATACAGATTTAAGAAATCTCAGTTTTTGAGCATGTCATAAGCATGTTTTGTCTTGACTATATTACAACTATATTACAACTATATTATAATATAGTATTTATATTATATAATTGATTCTGATTATTAGTTTATTTGCATTAATTATATATTAATCTTTTTGAGGCTAGTATTTGGCAGGAAATGCAGACGTATTCACCTGTAAGCGCATACTGAATGACATACATTCACTCCTGTCGGTTGCTCATCTCACAATGTCGCTTGGGGCCCCAAGTTGGCCAGGGACGGCCCTGAATGTAGGCCTATACTGAGTGATATATATTATACCCACTGCTCTGCTTTCTGCACGGACCTCACAGCTGTTCTCACTGGAAACATCAATAAATACAGGAGGATAATACCCCCAAAACTAATGCCTAATTTATAAAAGGCTTGATTTATTTAAAAAAAAAGTCAAATACACAGTAGTTGGAGAACAATAATTGTTAAACTAAGTAAAACCAGCCTACCATACTGTAAAATATATATATAGATTTTCACATAAAAACTCCATCTTCAAAAACGTTAAGTACAATACATCAATTGCATTGAGAAAATGGATTATGCAGATCGGCCAATTTCAGAATAAGACATAATTTTACTGGATAATAAATAATGATGCATTATAATGTACTTACATTTAATGTGGCAGATTTTAAAGGTGGAGAAAAATGTTCTTTCAATATTCTACCAGGCACTTTAATATATAATAACACCACATGTTAAGATTTGACATTAAGTGATGTTTTTGTTTATTTCCTATTAATAATCTGAATCTGCAAAGTTATTAGTAACTACTGTCATGAATAAAATACTATTTGTATCATAAATTAATATAAATAATAATACAATACAAACAAATGCATTACATAAAAGCAATCTTGATTGTAAAACATGTTTTTAAAGTTTAAAGGGCCTTGAATAGTAGAAGTAGAATCTTGTTGCAAATAATTTAGTTCTTTCTTAAAGATCCAACCGATCAAATAGACCAGAGTCCTTGCCTGTAACTAAATGATTTCAGACAGAGTACGGATTATTTTCTCCACCAATACTTAACATTTCCCCACTCAGTATTTGTTTTAATGACATTAAATTATACAAACAAATAATTAAATGTAAAAAGTAAAAAAATAAACCTAACAATTTCACCCAAAACACCTTAATTCCTTGAGGGACCACTTTGTTCTTCTTCTGTGTTTTCTGTTCATAATGACCTCGGAATTATTGTAAATAAAACCTGTTTTTGTGTCTTTTTTCTGATTCAGTATTGGTTCAATAAAGTACGAAAAACTGCGTCTCAATCAATACCTTTTCTATGCATGCACTGCCCCCTAGCGGCCACGGTGTGTATCACATCCGCATCCAAACTGCATTGTTTCCCCCATTACCTTGCACTCCACGCTCCAATCATTCAAAGATGAATTACCACAGCCCCGACTCAAGTTCATTTTTCATCACAAGAGTATTGCTTCAATTTGTTCATGTGACTGACTTGTATTACCAGTCCCCATGGCAACAAATGGACTGCACATAGTAAAAAGAAAAACGGGAGAAATATGTCAGAGATTCAGGATGTGTGCTGCTCACTGTTAAACGGATGAATCATAAATATATATCATATGTAGGTTATGCTGGATTGTTGATGTGCAGAAAGCAACAAGTACAGTAGGTTACCTGTAGAACTCACGTGGAGCTACACACCTGCGTACATTTCATTTCATTAACATTTCAGAAAAGGCACACAAAAGAGGGTTAAATTGTGTTTCCTGGAGTCTTTTCAATTAGAGATGTGGTAACTGGCAACTGCTCCAATTCCCCTGACTCCCCTCTGGATAATAACCTCTCTTTCTCCCCCTCCCCTCCCTTTCTTTCGGCACTTGCAGGGGGATGTAACGCCGGAGCCGTTTTCCTATCTGCTGACACATTTCCTTCTTGTGTGGAAAGGTGACCGACATGGAGAGGAGTCCTCTCTTTTTAGGTGAGAAACAGAGCGGGATTTATCTTTTTTCCAACAGGTGCATTGAGCTATCATGGCTTCTGTCGCAAACAGGGTGATGTGTGCGTACGTGCGTGTGTGTGTGTGTGTGTGTGTGTGTGTGTGTGTGTGTGTGTGAACAGTGTGTAGAGTCTTGAGAAGATTGTATGTGACTTGAAACACTTAAGTCTGCAGTTTTTCTTTTTTTTTAAATTAACAGTTTTTGTGGCAAACTTGTTTTTGCCTGTAAGACAAGGAAGAGGGCATACATACGTTTTACTTTTCTTAAGGCAACTGTATTGATATTCCACTAACCTTGCCTTGTTGTGTGCATAATATTTGTTTTCTCTTGCTCTATTTCTATTGTTGTAAGTCTTTAAATATATATTTGTGTAGCTTTGTACGTGGAGCCTCGGACTTCAGATGGTCCTTGTCAAAAGGACACTGAAGCCAAGCCGTGCAGATGACAATAAAACCTTTGATGTATCCTGTACACTAAACCAGATGAGCAGTGTGCAAAGACAGTGCTCTTTACTTTTACCAGTGCAATGAGACATGATTAGACTTTAATTCAAATCTTCTTATTCACTGTGTTGCTCAGAGCGGATGTCCGAGAGGAGGAGGCAGACATGAGGAGATACGTATATGGTCAACGTGGAGAAGGAATGTACCTTTATTGGATTTGAGATGTTGGGAAAGGCAGCGATCATTACTAAGGGGGGGACTAATTAAATGGAAACAATGGAGATTTGCTGCAGGGAATAAGAGAGGGAGTGTGTGTGGGTGGGTGTGTGTGTGTGTGTGACAAGTTGTTGATGAGGTTTTAGATTATAAAATGTCACGATTTGATTGTGTCGTCCATCTTCTTGTTTTCTGTTATGTCTTGTATTGAAAGACGCAGGCGGTGATGTTTTTAGATAAACTAATCCATCAGACGTAGAATAATTTTTTTTGTCAAGTCATGGGAGTTTGACAGTGAAGAGAAGAGGCAGTTTGTACAACCAGTGTTTGTGTTGTGGCTGACAGGCGGCGGAAACACTGCAGTCTCTGTTTCTCCTGAGGTGCAGGCTAATGTAGCAACACCCCGTTACCTCTTAAAGGTCCTGTTTCTCATCAACACATCACAGAGCCTGTCTCTGATTGGCTGAAACACCAAACAGATCATGTCAGCATTACCCATAATCCCCTCTGTTTCAGCCCTGTTTCCAAAGTGCTGATTCTCTGTCTGTGACTTTAGATGAAAACAAGGAGCCCCTCCCCACGCCCCTCTGAGAGACATTTGGTTACAAAGAACTCAATGGAGCTCTAGAGGAGATTCAGGTGATAAGGTTACCTTGGTTACACAAGACAACACATCGTTATGACATCATCAAGTGGCCAAAATCCGATCAGCTCATTTTCAGACAGGTTTTTATAGAAATGGATCTTCCTCTCTGAAGAACCAGCACCTTCCCGTGGAGGTTTGTGTGTCCTGATGAACCTGGGGGCTGTGGTGTCTGGAACCTTGTGTTCCTGGTAGGGTCTCCCATGGCAAAGGGGCCAGACTAAGATTGGTTCAAAAGACCTCATGAAAGACGACACAGGAAGTGAGGATACCCGGCCCGGAGGAAGCCCGGGGTCCCCTTCTGGAGCCAGGCCCAGAAGAAGGACTCGTCGGTAAGCGTCTGGTGGCCGGGCTTGCCACGGAGCCCGGCCGGGCCCAGCCCGAAAAGGCAACGTGGGCAACACCTCCGCTTCTCCGTCCCGCGGGCCCACTGCCTACTGAAAACAGCGATGGGGTCGGGTGCGCTGCCAGTGAAAGCGGAGGGTCTCGGCGGACCAGACCCGGGCGACAGAAGCTGGTGGAACGTCACCTCTCTGGGGGGGAAGGAGCCGGAGCTTGTGCGGGAGGTGGAGCGGTACCAGCTGGATCTGGTTGGGCTCACCTCTACACACAGCGTCGGCTCTGGAACCTTACTTCTGGATAGGGGTTGGACTCTATTCTTCTCCGGAGTTGCTCAAGACGTGAGGCGCCGGGCGGGTGTGGGGATACTCACAAGTCCCCGGTTGGGTGCTTCGTTGTTGGAGTTTACCCCAGTGGACGAGAGGGTCGCCTCCCTACGCCTGCGGGTTATGGGGGGGAAACTCTGACTGTTGTGTGTGCTTATGCACCAAACGGCAGTTCAGAGTATACGGCCTTCTTGGAGACCCTGGAAAGAGTCCTGTATGGGGCTCCTGAAAGGGACTCCTTAGTCTTGCTGGGAGACTTCAACGCACATGTGGGCAACGATGGAGGGGCGTGATTGGGAGGAACGGCCCCCCTGATCTGAACCGGAGTGGTGGTTTGTTACTGGACTTCTGTGCCAGTCATGGATTGGCCATAACAAACACCATGTTCGAACATAAGGATGCTCATAAGTGTACGTGGTACCAGAGCACCCTAGGCAGAAGGTCCATGATCGATTTCGTTATCGTATCGTCGGATCTGAGGCCGTATGTTTTGGACACTCGGGTAAAGAGAGGGGCGGAGTTGTCAACTGATAACCATCTGGTGGTGAGTTGGGTGGAGTGGCGGGGGAAGCCTCTGGACAGACCTGGTAAGCCCAAACGTGTAGTTCGGGTGAACTGGGAACGTCTGGAGGAGGCCCAAGTTCAGGAGGCCTTCAACTCACACCTCCGGCGGAGCTTTTCGGGCATTCCTGTGGAGGTTGGGGACATTGAACCAGAGTGGTCGGTGGGGACACATGTTGATGTAGAAGAGACATGAAGAAGAGGGGACACATGTTGATGTAGAAGAGACATGGAGAAGAGGGGACACATGTTGATGTAGAAGAGACATGAAGAAGAGGGGACACATGTTGATGTAGAAGAGACATGGAGAAGAGGGGACACATGTTGATGTAGAAGAGACATGGAGAAGAGGGGACACATGTTGATGTAGAAGAGACATGAAGAAGAGGGGACACATGTTGATGTAGAAGAGACGTGAAGAAGAGGGGACACATGTTGATGTAGAAGAGACATGGAGAAGAGGGGACACATGTTGATGTAGAAGAGACATGAAGAAGAGGGGACACATGTTGATGTAGAAGAGACATGTGGAAGAGGATTTTGTATAATAGGTGACCTTTAATGCTTGATCAATGATCTCCTTTTCAATGAGGGTAAATGGACTATTGCTTTTGTCTCAGCAGTGTCTTCTTAAGGAACACGTGTTCCATCCTGATCGAGCCTGGATGTATTTTCCTGTTGTGTTAATCTTTCCTTGTGAAGTGCTCTGATGCTCCTGGACGGATGGCAGCACTCTCCTTGAAGGGGCTGCAAATTGGTTTTCATGGTGTATAGATGAGTGCATCCACTCAGCGAAAAACAGATGCTCACCTGATCTGAAACCAGCTGTGTGTCTCGATGCAGCTTCACTACCTACTGATATACACCTGAACATCAGCAGGAGAGGACTCTTTAAAGTAGAGACACTACATACTGATATACACCTGAACATCAGCAGGAGAGGACTCTTTAAAGTAGAGACTCTACATACTGATATACACCTGAACATCAGCAGGAGAGGACTCTTTAAAGTAGAGACACTACCTACTGATATACACCTGCACATCAGCAGGAGAGGACTCTTTAAAGTAGAGACACTACCTACTGATATACACCTGAACATCAGCAGGAGAGGACTCTTTAAAGTAGAGACACTACATACTGATATACACCTGAACATCAGCAGGAGAGGACTCTTTAAAGTAGAGACACTACATACTGATATACACCTGAACATCAGCGGGAGAGGACTCTTTAAAGTAGAGACTCTACACACTGATATACACCTGCACCTGAGCTTTACATGTCAGTGTCCTTATTGCTCTGTTTCCCTGTGGAACACTCGTATGGACAGCATGTGATTGGATTTGTCCTATGAAACCCTGCAGATTTTAAGCTGTTATGCTTTGACAATCAATTCCTTCTTTGGTAGGATCACATCAGTGTTTGTTATCTATATCAATATTTAATTTTCTGCACAAAAGTGAGACTCTCTGTTGAACTGAACAAACATAAATGCAACAAAACCCCTTCAGATGTGAAATAATAAAGCATGATTGTATAAACCGCAGCTGCGGAGATGGACGTGAGGCTCAAGGCTGAAGTAAACAGACCTGAGCTGGCCTCCCTTTTCACCGTCAGAAAATAATGTTAACTTCATAAAAAAATGATATTTGCAGCAGAGAAACATGTGTGAGTGTTTTCTGTTTTCCTGCCCTCCCCATGAGGCTCCTTTTTCTTCCAGTGATTGAACCATAACAGTGTGGCGGTCCTATTAGTGCTGTTGATCATTACTGATAGGAAGTGTCACTTTTTGTAAGGTAATGGTCTTTCTTTAAGGTCAGTCACAGCAGAGGGATCCCTTTGAAAGCATCCATCATGTATACCTGCTGCCTTAATCCTTACGCAGCGTCCACACGGCGGCGTGCGTTGAATCTCCCGCCCCGGACACACAACCACGCGGTTTGATTGGCTAGAGCTTGTACTGGCATATGATTTGATTGGCTGACGCTTCCGTCGAAGCTTCAAAAGAAGTGACGGAACCACAATGCAGTTCGGCAAAGCGTGACGTCACCCCATTCAAAGTGAATGGGCAGAAGCGTTGAAGCTTCAATGCACGCCGCCGTGTGGACGGGCCGTTATAGTTGTGCTCTTATACAGTATTTGCCGTATGCAAGCAAGCACCCAATGTTCTACTGCACCCAATGCAGTAGAACATCCTTGTATTTGTGGCTTAATGCAGTTGACAGGCCATTTAAAAGAGTTGTTGAGTGATGACGTATTGCTGTAGGCCATCCCTGAAGTTAGTTAATACTTACACGTTGAGTTCAGCAGGTTAATCTCCACATTAACACCACTATATGATTTAAGTAAAAAGCTAATGTTGGGCTATAAAGGAACTACAGCACGGTCACATGACTTCACGTCACCACCGCTAAGCTAAAGGAGGCTAATGTTGGGCTATAAAGGAACTACAGTACGGTCACATGACTTCACGTCACCACCGCTAAGCTAAAGGAGGCTAATGTTGAGCTATAAAGGAACTACAGCACGGTCACATGACTTCACGTCACCACCGCTAAGCTAAAGGAGGCTAATGTTGAGCTATAAAGGAACTAAAGCACGGTCACATGACTTCAGCATGCATCTGCTCTTTTTCTCTGGCGATGGAAAATAATTTTGAGTGTGGTTTGTATAAACATCATCATGATGCTACATTCAGAAATGTTTAAAATACACTTTATTTATCACAGTCTGTACATTTGTATGTTTACTGCGCCCATGTTGTCATTGAAATGCACCACAGTGTGTGATAAAAGTAGTAAATCGTGTATTTGCTGGCACTGCACTGAACAATAATGTGCTGCAGCTGTATTATGAGAGAGTCACGGCTCTAAATTACAGGCAGGATAATATTACACGTCTCATCGAGAGGTCAATCATATAGTGTACCCGGCCGCTGCACAGTATTTATGCCGAGGCAGCGTTCTTCACTTGGTCTTTGTCCTTCTGCTGTACAACGAAACCACCGCTGTACTTTCTGTAATATGAAAAAGCACATTAATCATAATACTGATTTATCCCAGGGGAAATGTGGTTTGGTGGAATGGAAAATTATCTTTTAAAATTGACAAGCATCTGTAATTCGTGGCACAATTCAAACGGGATCGAAAGATAATCTTTCTCTCTCCATCGACTTCAATGCATACTTTTGTAAGAATGTCACGAGGCTCAGGACCCAAACGCACGACACCAGAAACAGATCAGGATTAACGAGGTCTTTTAATTAAGGTCAAAACACAAAACGCTCACTTGGAGGATCAAAACTCTAAACAAAAACATCTACATGGACTATCAAAAATATAGTTAACGCGATCAAGGGATGACTGGCAGGCTTGACGAGACAAGACGAACTGGCACAGGACAAAGGGAGACGCAGACTACATATGGGGACACAGGTGGCAACAATAAGGGAGAGGCTGACAATCACACTGGAGGGAAAACACACGGGCAGGAATGCTCTGAAACGAGAGGGAAAGGTTACGACAAAATCCATCCATCCATCTTCTCCGCTTCTCCGTGGTCGGGTCTCGGGGGTAGCAGTTCCAGCAGAGAGCCCCAAACGTTCCTTTCCCCTCATCAACCAGCTCTGACTGGGGGGTCCCAAGGCGCTCCCAGGCCAGCGAAGAGATCTAATCCCTCCACCTGATCCTAGGTCTACCCCTCGGTCTCCTCCCAGCTGGACGTGCCTGGAGCACCTCCCTAGAGAGGCGCCCAGGTGGCATCCTAACTAGGAGCCCGAACCACCTCAACTGGCTCCTTTCGACGCGAAGGAGGAGCGGCTCAACTCCGAGTCCCTCCCTGATGACCGAACTTCTCACCTTATCCCTAAGGGAGACACCAGCCACCCTGCGGAGGAAACCCATCTCGGCCGCTTGTATCCGCGATCTCGTTCTTTGGGTCATGACCCATCCTTCATGACCGTAGGTGAGGGTAGGAACGAACACGGCCCGGTAGACGGAGAGCTTTGCCGTCTGGCTCAGCTCCCTTTTCGTCACACGGTGCGGTAAAGCGACTGCAGTACCGCTCCCGCTGCTCCGATTCGAAAGGGAGGGACTTCGCCTCTCGATACACTCGTATTGTTATTTATTTTCTCTTTTGTTTATTTGCATTGCATTCGATGTTGAGGTAATACGAAAGAAACGAGGTTACATCAGAATCAGAATTTGACATTTTGTTTGATTAAAATAAAAAGTATTTAACATTAAAGAGGTATAAAAAGGAGTACAATGAATTTATGACAACTGCAGTATATTATATGTTATAGTGGAAGGCTGTGATTTAAAGAGAGGGAGCTATATGTATAGAAATGTGAGAGATGAACATACCTTTTTACTGTAACTAGCAATTGTAATGGACTACATTTGTATAGATACCCTTCCCCCCTTCAAACAGTCGGTTGAATCACCTCCTCCACCTCCACCTCCTCCTCGCTTTGGTTATTTTCAGCTGGGCTCAAATGCAACTGCAGATTTCCTAATTTAAACGCACGGTTCCAGGTGACATAACACTTCCTGACATATATTTGGCCCCTGATTCAAGTTGAGGGGAGGATGTGGTGAAGAGTGATTGTAATCAGTGTGTGTGTGTGTGTGTGTGTGTGTGTGGGTGTGTGCGTGTGTGTGTGTGTGTGTGTGCGTGTGTGTGTGTGTGTGTGTCTTTGTGGGGAGTAGGGGGGCAGCAGGTGTGAGAAGGTTCCTCTCCGTCAGTCCTCATTAGTAACCTCGCAGACACCTGGCCTTCCAAAAAGAAGTGTGTTAAAACGATTCAACCCTCTCTAAACACATATTAGTTTGTCTGCTGGAAAATCTCTTGCAGGAATGAACCGGGAAATTAGTTAGAATGTAAGCACCATGTGTTTTGTTTGTTATCCTGAAATAAGGTCTGTGCTTAACTCAAGCTGATGAGATTTTGTCCTACGACATAAAATACGTCAGTAAATACCCCACTGGTGAATGAAAAAAACGGCGGTTGCTAACAAGTGTCTAAATGAGACGACTAAATGCCATTACGCCCAACATTAGCCTCCTTTAGCTTAGCGGTGGTGACGTGAAGTCATGTGACCGTGCTGTAGTTCCTTTATAGCCCAACATTAGCCTCCTTTAGCTTAGCGGTGGTGACGTGAAGTCATGTGACCGTGCTGTAGTTCCTTTATAGCCCAACATTAGCCACCTTTAGCTTAGCGGTGGTGACGTGAAGTCATGTGGCCGTGCTGTAGTTCCTTTGGAGCCCAAACATTAGCCACCTTTAGCTTAGCGGTGGTGCCGTGAAGTCATGTGACCGTTAGGGGTGTTGAAAATAATCGTTTTTACGATGCATTGCGATGCGGACGTGGACGATTCGGTCTCGATGCAGTGACGGAAGATAATCGGTTATAGAGTAGTAACGTTGCTTCCTGATTTTCCGGCCGCGGCTTTACTATAACGTTTTTTCTGTCACTTTAATATCAAATCGGTCGGTGACGCAGAGATCAGGGAGCAGACGTGACAGCGGCACAGCAACACCGAACACAGAGCAGTCTGCTTTATCCACCAACACAACACACCAGTCCAGAACCAGCAGCAGAAGGACCCGCTCCGAATCACTCCGTGTCGCTGCGGCTCAGAGACACAGACAGGGATTTATGTTTTTCAAAAATAATCACGTTACAATCATGTCAGGTTTTTGGTGGATTTAATCAAGTCTTGGATGCAGAGTATGAATGTCCTCTAGCATTTTCAGACGATATATACGTGTGTGAAGTTTGTGAAGGCAGGAGGAAAAAAGCTTCCGCGATCACCGTCTCCTCCGTTCCTCTAAGCCCCGCCCCCTCCCTGGAAATAATGAGTGACAGGCTGACAGTGACCCGATAGAAACTTTATTATTCACTTAATCACTGAGATATAATGAAGCTAACTTAGTCTCATACATTCATGGGATTTATGTAACAGTGAGACAGAGAATGTGAGTGTGCACCCACATGCAGTATTTTAGTTTGTATATGCTGTTGTAAATCCTCCTGTTGTCTGCTGTGTTCAGACTCAGTCCTGTGTGTGAGGCCTCATTCAGGACATTCAGTGTCCTTTCTTAACAGAAGGTTGTTGCTAGAAGCTGCAGCTCGACTGCAGGAGCATTAGCTTTTTGTTTTTGAGGATGGAACAACTTCACACACGGAGGCTAGACCTATACAATTCATTTATTTTGGTTTATAAATTAATGTCAAGACATTTATGTTTCTTGATTTCTGAAGCACTTTCTAAATAATAAAAAGAGAGTTCATATGTATTTACTGCATGTATGCATTGATGAAAAATAAGCCATGTGCAGTAATATAGAAAATTGAGGATGCAACGCATTGGTATGAATCGGGATGCACCGGGATGCACCGGGATATCGAACCGAATCGAATCGTTGACAGGATAATCGTAATCGAATCGAATCGTGAGACCAGTGAAGATGCACAGCCCTAGTGACCGTGCTGTCGTTCCTTTATAGCCCAACATTAGCCACCTTTAGCTTAGCGGTGGTGACGTGAAGTCATGTGACCGTGCTGTAATTCCTTAATAGGCAGCCCAACATTAGCCGCCTTTTGCTCCCTGTTTCAATGAAAGAAATCTAATCGAATCAGGGAGATGCTGCCTTCAGGGAGCGACTCAGAAATATAACACCCCTGCACCTCTCTGTGGCATTGTTTGTGAATAATCTAAGATGATGGCAGTCTGAAAGCTCTAATCAACAAACAACCTCTTAAAAGTTAATTAGGAGAATGAGATGGAACCACAGCCAGCTGACAGTATGGTTTTGATAATTGTGCTGAGAAACCAGTGAAGTGCAGATGAAGCCGCTGAGTGTTGATGTTTGACTTGTGGCAATGCATTGTGGGTGTTTTTTCAGACCTCTGTGCAGTAGGTCTGAGTTTGGACTGGCTGGAGTAACGGTTCTGATAATAGTCACACAAAGGAAGTGGAATAAAACACAGATGTTTTCCAAAATGTCAGCCTTTATCTTCGTCTAAATATACAAATGACTTCCTCTCCTTTCTCCTCAATTCTGGTCACAACGTTCATTTGACTTTTTCATGGTAATATTAATGGAAACGTTTGAGTAAATAGACTTTCTGGTGTATCAAATTAGATGATTGATACCAGAGTGCTTTCGAAATAAAATATAGTATGTAATATGTTTTCTGAAACGTTTTCAATAACTACCCCATGACATATTTTTCCAGTAAGTTCCACCTGACTAGTACCAGACATGTCATCACTACGTAACACTCTCCTATTGGCTAGCGCTCCAACACATTGTACATGATAGGCTAAGAGGCGGGACATCTCTAAGCGGTCGACCAATCACAACAGAGCCGGACAGCTAACCAATCGGAGCAGACTGGGCTCTGGTTTCAGACAGAGGGTGAAAAGAGGTTTTAGCATGGACACAGTAGAGCCACTAGATACTAATATAATAATATGGCCTCTTTAAATGCATCAATAATCATAATCCAGTCATTTAATATATATGATTATAAATAAAATACTTTTGCATTTTTACACAATTAAGATTTTGAATGCAGGACTTAACAAAGTATTTGTACCAGTGTTTTTATTTGTATCTCCCTGTTGCAATCTCACAGACAGATGGTAGACGACCATGAACAAATCACTTAGGAGCGGCAGTATTCAATATACTGGAGACTACATACGTTATGTTTACACAACGTCTAAATGACCTTTACGTTTGCACTGCCTCGTTGTTTGCTGATTAAATCTGGAGAGACTTAAAGAGCATCCTTGTGGTGATTTATAATTAAAGTCATATGCGTTCTTATCTGTGTGTAGCTTTGGAAGGCCTATATTTAATGCAACCCTATAATAACAATATTTGTCCTGTACAGTCCTGTAATCTCCATTGTGTTGGCATTCCCGTTCAGCCAGTTTGAAAACATAATTTACAAAATGGATCGCCATTTATCAGACCGAGCTCATCCTGCCAGGAAACGCACAATGGACCAACACGTAATATATATTCATCATAACTTATATTTAACAAACCAATGTTCAACTTCAGTGAAAGGATTAACAAAGACACAGATTTGCTTTACCATGATACTCGGTCTAACATTGAAGTTTAACCTGTTAAGCCCGAGAGCCCCCTGAAGAGGGGGCTGCGGGGTTTTTTTCTCACGAAACTGTGTCTCGGGGCTTCTTAATATTTAAAAACCTATAAATGTGTCATACCAGAATAACGGGAAGAAACTCAGCTAACTGACGATACGAACCATTTCTACCAAAACAAAACACAAGTCTCATAAGAAGCGTCTAAATGACCGCTGAGCGAAAACATGCTAATGCACTTAGCACAGAACTCAAGGTAAAAATACCCTTATTACTTATCGTAACTGCACATACAAGATATCCGACTAAAGCTGATATTCCACAGATTTTATTACATTTAAGACAGAAAAAAAATGTGTAACATAAATACAACATGGCAGATCATTATTTCATAAACAAAATAATGATCTTTATGAAACTTTCCCTGGATGTTGCCAACATATTTCAGCATGCATGATCCTTCCCATTTGTCTCTGGAGTCCAGTTACATTTACCATGTCTTATAACTGGACAAAAAAGCTATTGCATTTGTATGACCCTTCTTTATACATGACTTATCAAGAATGTCCTCTGGATTGCACCATACCGTTTTGCTGCACTGCATTGGGGCATTAATCTTATATTTCGTACAAGCCACAAATCATAATGTGCTGCAGCTCCATCAGCACTTTCAACACCAACTAATACAGTCTGTTAAAAGCTGCTTAGCTCTGTACTTACTGACCAGGAATACTTGCATTCTGGCATTGCATAAAAAAAACATGGCTTTTCTCTGCCAAGGGTATGAAATAAAGCTGTCATTTGGTACGGCGGTTACATTTCAATCAGGATCAGGAGAGACTTGTTTGGATTTAACAGTGTATATTTATGCCAAGAATACACAGATGAACGTAATGGTGTTTGGTGATTGGACCTCGTTGTGTTACATACCCATCATCAGTGGCGGACTGGCCATCGGGACGTTCGGGATGGGCCGGGACGTAAGTGGGCCGGTCGGACGATGTGGGCCGGTCGGATAAGTCACTAGCAACCCCCCCACTAGCAACCCCCCCCGGGTCGGACGATGTGGGCCGGTCGGATAAGTCCCTAGCAACCCCCCCCGTTCGGACGATGTGGGCCGGTCGGATAAGTCACTAGCAACCCCCCCCCCGTTGACAATTTACTAGTGGTACCGAAGTTTAGTTTAGTTTAGTCAATTTATTGAACATGTCAGAAACAAAAAAAATATATAACAATAATATATATATATATATGGTGGGCCTAGTGGTACCGAAGTGGGCCTAGTGGTACCGAAGTGGGCCGGTCGAGATGCCCGGGCTGATTTTTACTGCCAGTCTGCCCCTGCCCATCATATAGGATGACTTAAAATTCCCATTATAAATATGTATCATTATGTTTTCCTCACACTCAAGTAACCTTTTGGATGCAGGATGTCAATGTAGGGGTAATTTAGATTGAGGTCTTTCTACCTTCACTCATGTGAAATATCTTTTATCATAATATAAAATATAGATACAAGTCCTCACATTTGGTTTTTTTTGCTTGTAAAATGACTCAAACTAATGAATTAAACACATACAAAGTTAACTGACTAACTGTTGAATAATTAAAGGTTATTTATAACATATCTTTTAAGTCTGTGTCCCTACATTAAAGGTGGGGTAGGTAAGAATGGAGAAACCAGCTCGAGTGCGCTAGAATTTGGAAATACACAGCCGAAAAAAATCTGCCACTTCCTCACAGAGCCCCGCCTCCAACACACACGAACGCGCACATGACCAATGAAGGCACGAGATCAGTTTGTGCCCAGATGGAAGGCTGACAGGCAGGTAGGCCATCCAGTTACTTTAGCCGGCTCAGATGATTGGCCGAATCCACCGTTACATCTGGGACCCAGGAGATGGCGCCATTGGAGGAGACGACCTACCGCGTCGGCAGTGGACCGCTCTGAACCGTCTACGAACTGGGGTCGGTCGCTTTAAAACCTCGATGAAGACGTGGGGCTTGGCGGACAGTGCGGCGACCCTGAGCAGACCGCTGTCCATATAATCACCATCTGCCCCTTGTATAGACCACCCTCGGAAGCCAGCCTCTTCGACCTAGGACCAGAGATGCGGGCATGGCTACACGACACCGAGTTGGACCTCTAACGTTACACGAAAGAAGAAGAAGATGATTGGTCGTGCTTTTTACAGCGCCACGGCTTCCACAGATGAGATATTTATATGTATTTATTGTCAAAGCATTTCATGTATTCATTGCTATCGGGATGTTAAGAGCATTCCATGGAATATAACAACAAGTGTTTCTGAAGTGAACCTACCCCACCTTTACAGTCCTCCAAACTCCGTCTCAAACATTTAATTTTTTGCCTAAAAGTTGTCCCATTAAAATATATTGAAATACTCATCATGCATAATGTGCTTTAAGTTCCAATAATGAAAACTCATTCTCTATAATTAATCATTAACTTTGTTCGTCTCCTCGTATAAAGTATAATTTCACTTGCAGGACTTTTACTTACTTTTTTCTCCTGAAGTAAATTAACCCGAGTAGGCGTCGTTTAGCAGCACTCAGTAAAGAGACAAGAGAGAGAGGCCATGACTTTGCAGCACTTATTGTTTCTGTCATCTTAAAATCATTAAGTAGCTTCAATTACAGCCAACTGGAAGTCTGCTTTCTGGGTTGTCGTTATAAACCACTAACCCCCCCAGAGAGCGGGAAATCAACAGTGCCCAATATCACAAATGTTACATTTGTCTCAGTGGACTTTACAGTGTGTACAGAATATCAGTATGACAATACGACACCCTCTGTCCTCAGACCCTCTGTCCTTAGACCCTCTGTCCTTAGACCCTCTGTCCTCAGACCCTCTGTCCTTAGACCCTCTGTCCTTAGACCCTCTGTCCTCAGACCCTCTGTCCTTAGACCCTCTGTCCTCAGACCCTCTGTCCTTAGACCCTCTGTCCTCAGACCCTCTGTCCTTAGACCCTCTGTCCTCAGACCCTCACATCGTACAAGGAAAAACTTCCGAAGAAAACCCACAGTTTAAAGGGAACATGGAGAAACCTCAGGGAGAGCAGCAGAGGAGGGATCCCTCTCCCAGGACGGACAGACGTGCAATAGATGCCGTGTGTGAATTGAAAAGATAATACATTTGCAACATAGGTCGTCCAGATGTTTGGAAATGCATGTGTGTGTAATAGGAAGATGAATCCACGAGGATATCCATCCAGGACCGATGATCCAGGACCACAGCCACGACTCGCGATGCAGGACACAGGACCGCAGGATCATCCATGACTCCGGATCCCGGCGTATATAGACACCAAAAAGAAAGACATGTGGGGAAGCTGGAAGTGTTATTGAAAATGCTGTATTCTCCGAGCTCCGCCTTCACCTCAGCCATTTCGAATGTGGCGCTCAGCAGCAGATTGATGCGGTGCAGATTATGATTATGCGCGGTCCCGCGGGGGAGAGGTCTGAGGATTTAAACATTAAACTAAACTATTATTATTTTAATATATTTATTATGCAACACCCGCGACCCGACCCGACTCATCTTTGGTTTACCCAGAAATGAACCCGTAAAAAATACCATCTCACTTTTTTTGCGGGTCACCCGTCGGGTAGGACTCTGCTTCAGATTGCATATAACATAAATTATCTTGCAGGGTAGGTTTGGAAGGACCCTAAGTGCAGTTATTACATTTGAGTCCTTCTCTTTATTGCAATATTCGAATGTATCGGTAACTCAGTTAAATATATTTATAATGCATATTTTAATAGAGGAAAGATTAAGGTATGTATTGAACGTGTTGCTGACTGTCTGATATCTGTCTAATTATGTTTGCATGTCATCAATGACTAAGCGCAGAAATAATTGGTAAAAATATTGTAGTTATTTTACTCGTTTTGCATCTCATCACTAGAGATTATATTATTACAAACTTGTTATTTTAGGAATGTACCATCATACATATACATATTCATTATTCATTACTACAGTGATACTAGTTTTGTTCCCAGCACAACCAGCTGCAAACAAAACATCTGCATTGATTGTTTTGTAAAGTTTTTGTGGCTAGGTTGCTAGCAGTAGCTTTTCACGCTATCGGAGCAACATTAGCGTTCATTTGCTGTTATATTTTTCGTGACCTCACACCAATATATGAATATTCACTTTTCAGCCCACTTCTTTTGTCTCTACTAACTCCTGAGTAAAATATATCTCACTCTTTAGCTGCCCCACAATGTTCACCGCTAACTTGGTCTGTTAGCTGTGCGATGCTAAGCTGCTAATGCTAGCTTACAGATGAATCTAAAAGAAAATAAGGTGGTTTCAAACTGTAAAATAAAACTGGACAGTAAGACAAAACAATGAGTTTAAAGATGTGAAAAGACAGATGTTTATGTGTCACTTGGCAAAACATAGTTCATCTGAACAACAGTTAACATTTGCGCTAGCATTAGCAATTATATTAGCCATAGCCAGTATCCTTAGCCTCAGTAAGATGTTTGATGCATTACAGATATTTTCGCATTTTTCATAGTTCCTCTAAATTGTACTTCAATATGCAATCAATCCAATTGCTACTGGTTTATTCGTGCTCTTATAAACACATTCTAAAAAGTACGATTACAACGTCTGTTCTGCTGTTTCTCCGCCGCTAGCTTCCAGATATTCCCGGGGTGTTGCCTTCTTCAGTGCACACACGCTAGCTGTTCGTTTGCATCGTGATACCATCAACTCAAGAGCTGCTCTAATCATTAGCGCCTCGTTTATAGCAGTGCGTCCTCTTATTGACAGCAGTCTAATTAAGAGTGCTTTAGCGGTCTGATAGATTTCATGCATCTCTGCTCGAGAACACACCAAATAGCTCTCATCCTCTCTTCTCTGTGCAACATCCTCTTTTACTCAGACTCAATATCTTCACCCCCCTAAGTTATTTAGAGGCATTTCCCTCCGAGGGGCCGTTCAGCCAGAAGTCTATCACTAAAATGGCGAGGGCTCCATAAAGCAGGAGTGGGGACAGCAGCAGCAGCTAAAGGCTTTTTTACTGCATGGCAGGCAATATGATTAGTGTGAAGTATTGTGTACATGTGTTGCTTCACACACACCAGTAACTACACTCGGTGTTTCTACCACATACAGGAGAATATTGGTTGTTAAAATTACTTTCCCTCTCTTTCCTGCCGCTTTGTAATTGCACCATTAGGCGCAGCGCTGGAAGTGATTATTTGTTTTGAGAGGTTGCACTGCAGCTCGTGTAATTGGTTCTGACGCTCAGAAGACTGGCAATATTTTAAACTGACTGAAGACGGTGAAGGGAGAGCTGAAACATTGCATATTTACTTACAATCTGGATGTATTCAGGCTTTTGACTGAAGTATGTAATATAACACTAACGCAAAGAGGTGTGTGCGGTGTTAACAGATAGAAGGCATGAACCCCTCTTTAATGGAGAGCACAGAGCACACAGCAGCACAGGGACATGTGTTCTCTGCTTTTAACCCATCCTACTACCAGGAGTCTAGTGCTATGTGCAGTGGGCAGCTATTGTACAGCAATGGGAGTAAGGGGGGTGTCCGGTGGCTTGCTCAAGGGCACCACGGCAGGGCAGGAGGTGAACTGGGACCTCTCATCAATGTTTGGGCTCAGGCTCTGAGCGGAGGAGACCCTCAGGATGGAGGGAAGGTGTGCTGCAATATACCAGAGGGCCAGATCTAATAGGAATTCGAAATTATCCTTCGGGCCGAAATTAAATCCATCAAGGGCCGGATTTGCCCCCCGGGCCTTGAGTTTGACACATGTGGTGTCAAACATTTGTGATATTGGGCTATATAAATAAACCTTGATTGATTGATTGATGTGGTCTATATAAATGAATACTCTTCAAAATAAAACAGAGAAAATTCGTACGGATCGTACCACCATATTTATTGCCGTATAATTGTACACATATAGCGGTTTGCTTTGGTGTATAATTTGAAGGGAAAACATTTGAACAGTAAGAGTAACCCTAAAATATAAACTATTATGAGATAATAATGACATTAAAAATAAAAAATCATCATAAAGATACAATGACATTTCTTTTACACTATTAAAAGCTTCTTCACCATCCATCCAAAACATCAACAGCTGCAGCTCTGAGTTCACACACTCCATATTTTAGGTCTAGTCGGGGACTTGAACCGGCGACCCTACGACTCACAGTCTACTGACTGAGCCACTGCCGGACCACTGAGCCACTGCTTGCTTGCTACATCCTCTCTGCATGTTGGGAGTGAACAGGGCTAAGACGAGAGAAGATGTGAAACTTCATTTGATTTGAGCTGCATATTCAAAGCGTCTGAAAGTTTGAACTCAGAGCTGCAGTTGTTTATGTTTTGGATGGAGTTGAAGAAGCTTTTAATAGTGTAAAAGAAATGTCATTATTACGATCCGTACGAATTATTTTGAAGAGTATTCATTTATTTAGATCGCATGTGTCAAACTCGAGGCCCGGGGGCCAAATCCGGCCCTTGATGGATTTAATTTTGGTCCGCAGGAACATTTCTAATTCCTATTAGATCTGACCCGCCGGTATATTGCACCTTCCCTCCATCCTGAGGGTCTCCTCCGCTCAGAGCCGGACCCCAAACATTGATGACCTTGCTCCCAAGATGAGATGCCAAGTGTCTGAGCTAGCATCTCAGAGCAGCACACTGAGCTCAATGGATGCTTCCTTCTGCTCTTTCTCTCTCACGACAGCAGGGCATGTTTGGTTTCTCTGTGAGGGAATAGTTTTGTTGAAGCTGTTGTCGGCCTGTGGGGAAATGTACTCATAAGAAGTGACTCTGGAGAAGCTGCAGATAGAGCCGTGAGAAGTGACTCTGGAGAAGCTGCAGATAGAGCCGTGAGAAATGACTCTGGAGAAGCTGCAGATAGAGCCGTGAGAAATGACTCTGGAGAAGCTGCAGATAGAGCCGTGAGAAGTGACTCTGGAGAAGCTGCAGATAGAGCCGTGAGGAATGAATGCAGCTGATTATTTAATGTTGTTTTTATAGGCAATCATTTAAGCTTAGTTAGTTCCAGGTTTAATATGTGCAATAAGTTCATTTCAATACGTTCTGCAGTAAACATTGAACCAGTCCGGCCCTCCACTAGCACCATTTATTAATGTTGGCCCGCTGTGTGTTTGAGTTTTACCCCCAGCTCTAGAGAGAGAGTTTAGCACTGTGAATTCTGGGTCAATACAAAAACCTGTCTTCTGCACTTGGGTCCTGTCTGCTCTGCTCTCCAGCCTTGACATGGGTTTAGAGCAGGGGTGTCAAACTCAAGGCCCGGGGGCCAAATCCGGCCCGCCACTTCATTTTATGTGGCCCACAAGAGCTTTCAAAGTATATCATTTATTTAAGTTTATTTTAAAGTTACGTGCCGCTTTACAGGAGAATGTTGCCCATAAACTACATGTCCCACAATGCATCTCATTGTGTGACATGTGCAATGAAGAGACTTGCAATGATTTTCCCTAGACTTCTGCTTCCAGACGTAGTTAATTATGAAGTTATTACCCTATCCGATAATAATCCAATCCAATAATGTAATACAATACATTATTTTATATTTATTATGTATTTTTATATAGTCTTAAAGTTACCACCGGCCCTTTGAGTGCAACCATAATTCTAATGTGGCCCGCGATGAAATTGAGTTTGACACCCCTGGTTTAGAGAAAACATTTTAAAAGGATTAGAAAACTGAAATAAAATCCGAAAAGTATATTGACCATTTGTCAGTTTCCACTTTCTTATATCTGATAAAACATGCTGTGCTTGTGCATCCTTCATGTAACTGAAAGTGGGTGTATTAATACCTTTCGCCTCTCTGTTCTCCCCCTCTCCCCCTCTCCCCCCTCCTCCTCTCCCCCTCTCCCCCTCTCCTCCTCTCTCCCCCTCCTTTAGCACTATGCTGAGATCCCGTGCAGGTTTCCCACCATGCTGGAACTGGGCTCGTGTTCGGTCACTTCTGCCTCTCTGACAGGGGACCGCCATGTGTTGGGGCGACAACGACCCCCATCAGGTGCTCAATCAGAGTGTCCTGTGGGGGGTCTGGGTGTGGGGACAACCCCGAAAAAAAAGCTCCACATCCTGCGTTCCTCCGCCCCAGCAGACCCTGAGAAGTGGCAGAAACGTGGATCCGGAGAGACTCCCGCCCTTTTGGAGCCTCGGAGCCTTACCGCCTGCTTCGACACCCTTTATCTGCCTCACATGCCGGGCCACGAGCCTCCGAGCCGGCTGGGCCTCACTCTGGACGTCGGTTCCACTTTTGATGTGGGTGGGGGGATAGACGGAGATCCTGCAGTCAGTCCCAATGTGATGAAGAGACGTCGGGGCGGTCTCATCGAGCAGAGGGACATCGTGAAAGCCCACCAGGCGCACAAGATCCACAGCACGCCTCAGGCCAGACGCAAGGAGTGGGAGTGAGTATATGAAGCTGATTTACCTCCACCCCGACCCCCGACCCCCGACTCTCTGGTTCTGCTGCCTACATTATGAGAGCTCTATCCTCATTAAACATATATTATTTAAGCTGAATCTTTTATCCAAAACAAGTGCAATTAATCATGAAGATCCAATTCCTAACACCAAGTACCCTGCAGGTATGAGAGAACATGTTGTCCATGCTGGTGTGGGTCACTGAACACCTCAGGTGGTGTGTGATTGGTCAACCGCTTAGAGAGGTCCCGCCCCTTAGCCTATCACGTACAATGTGTTGAAGAGCTTGCCAATGGTGTTACATTGTGATGTCGCTATGGTTGCTATGTTCAGGAAGTAAATACACATTAAGTCCCCAAATAAATCCTCCTAATTGATCTAATATTAACTAATGGTCCCTATAAATACTCATCTGTGGGAGTATTTGCTAACGATCTGAGTGACCACTGTGCTGTAGCCAGAATTAGGGACACTGATGTCCAAAAGGTTAAACCTCGCATTATTATTAAGAGAGACATAAAACATTTTGTGGAGCAGGGTTTTGTTCATGACCTGTTTGGGTTTCGATCTGTGTGCTGATGTGGAAACCGCTTGGTCTTATTGTTTATCTTGGTTTTATGGAGATCATTGATAGACATGCACCCTGCGTACATTCAGAGTGAAGGGACGAGACAATCCTTGGTTCTCTGCTGAGCTGTCCAGTCTTTTTCATGAGAGAAACAAGGCCTGGGCGAAGGCTGGGAGATCAGGCTCAGAGGTAGAGTGGCTGCGTTTCAGGCAGCTAAGGAATAGATTCACTTCAAATGTCAAAAGTGCTAAGTCTAAGTACTATCTGTCAGTTTCCACCAGTGTTGTAGTCAAGTCACCAATTCACGAGTCCAAGTCACCCTCGAGTCACCACTCTTCGAGTCCGAGTCCAAGTCCGAGTCACCAAGGGAGAGTCGTAGTCGAGTCCGAGTCCAAGTCCGAGTCACCCAAGGAGTGTCCAAGTCGAGTCCGAGTCCGAGTCATCATTACCTGTGTTCGAGTCCGAGTCCAAGTCCGAGTCACCCAAGGAGTGTCCAAGTCTAGTCCGAGTCATCATTACCTGTGTTCGAGTCCGAGTCCAAGTCCGAGTCACTTCAGAAGAGTCCAAGTCAAGTCCGAGTCACAAGTGGAATGTAGCTGCTCCTCTACATTGCTATTATCCTGTCTATTGAACTGCTGTGAAGCGAGTTTGGCTACAATTCTTGTAATAGGTGCTATACAAATATAAAGCTTATTTCTAATATTAATATTATTATTATATATAAATAAACTATATTTAAAATGAGTTACCTTTTAGAGAAGTGATTATATTTGTATGCCAATATTTTCCTATGGTAAAGTTTTCGTTTTGCACTTTTATTTTGACAGTAATAAGATCGGGACTCTTATTTTGAAGGAACATTTACGGGTTAAATCAGTTTACTGATAAAGATTTATCCCCAGAAAGCACATGGCTACTTAGCATGCAAAATAACGTCATTCTGCATGTTAAGTATGTGCTTTCGTTATCGGCTGAATCTTTATTTATTGATTAGATCACGTTACTCTGATGATAGTGCTCAAGAGAGCCTATATGTCTGAACTCGATCCGTAGAGTAATGTGTTACGGAGCCTTCTCTTCTATATTGTTTCCACATAACGAGCATTTTGCTCTTTTCCGATGTGGAAGCAGAATGTGTGAAAGCATACAGCACGATACGGGGTGTGTCTGTAGACATCTCTAGACTGGAATAGCGGGGCCCAGTACGTGAACTCGCCATACAGGATAGAGGACATCAGACTCCAGAGAAAATGTGCTCGAGTCCGAGTCCAAGTCAGAGCGTCAATGTACGAGTCGAGTCATTGTGGGGGGGGAATTCGCGAGTCCGAGTCCGAGTCGCGTCAATCAGTGCGCGAGTCCGAGTCGAGTCACGAGTCCCGAAAATCGGCACTCAAGTCCGACTCGAGTCCGAGTCCAGGACTCGAGTACTCCATCTCTGGTTTCCACAAAGAACCTAAATAATCCCGGAAAATGTTGGAAAGCTATAAAAATCGTTATCCACCGGTGATATCCGTAATGAGCTCCTCCGTGCCTCACCACAGCATCTGGCTATCGGACAGGGCTCTATGCTCAACTGCTTTAATGAGCACTTTGTGTCCTGTGGTTCTCTATTTGATTCAGTTTCTAACTCTGCTTCTGTGAACACCACAGTCCGTGACTCTGAAAAACCTGTGTTGGAAAACCCTTTCAGTTGTACCCCTTTTACTGTTGATGTTGTTCGTGAAGCTTTATCCAAGCTAGATCCTGAGAAATCGGCCGGCCCGGACAACGTAGAGCCTTTCTTTTTAAAGATAGCTGCAGACTTTATTGCTCCACCTCTCACTTCTCTTTGTAACCTCTCCCTCAGCTCGAACACAATTCCAAAAGTGTGGAAGTCAGCGTATGTCTTGCCTTTACTGAAAGGAGGGGAGGCCTAAAAGGACTTTTTATGTAACCATGACATCCTGTCTGAGCATCAGTCAGGCTTCAGAAAGCAGCGCAGCACCATCACTGCCACGATGAACGTGTGAATGATGTGGCGAGTATTTTAGATAATAAGCAGAGTTCGGCAGCTCTATCTGTTGACCTGTCCAAAGCGTTTGATATCGTCGATCATCACATCTTAAAGCAGAGGCTACTCAGTATCGGCATGTCCAGCCGTGCAGTGGGTGGTTTGAGAACTGCCTCTCTGAAAGGTCCCATGTGTTCACTTTGATGGACTGTCTTCTGAGTGGTTAAACATCACTAATGGTGTTCCTCAAGGCTCTGTTTCAGGTCCACTTTTATTCTGATGAGCTGCCTCCGTGCCTCACACAGCATCTGGCTATCGGACAGGGCTACTATGCTAAATAGTTTTAATGAGCATTCTGTGTCCCGTGGCTCCCTGCTCGATTCTGTCACCGACTCCGTCTCGATGACACCACCGAAGCAGACTCTGAACAACGTGATTTGGAAAACCCTTTTAGTTTCTCTCCTTTTACGATTTATGATGTTGTTCATGAAGCCTTGACCAAGTTAGATCCGAAGAAACCGGCTGGCCCGGACAACGTACCTTTCTAGCTGCAGATTGTATTGCACCGCCTCTGTAGACTTTCCGCTGTCCTGATAGAAACATATAGTCGCGCAGAAACAGACTTCATATGAAAACAACTGTCTGACTTCAATGTGTTGATGACAAGCTTCAGAGGGGATGGTGTGTTACCTGTATCTCCTGCTTCCAGTCCTGTTGCTAAGCTAAGCTAACTGGCTGGAGCTTCCTATTTAGTAGTGTACGGACTTCACAATGTCTACAATGAATTATAAACCCATTTCCAAATGTCAAAACTATTCCTTTAAATGTTACCCAAACGTTTGCTTTGTGTGTGTGCGCACCCTGCTGCGGGGAAAATAGCATCTCATATCGAAATAATTTCTTTGACCTTCTCATTATCGGCATACTGTTTCTTTGTGTGTATGTGTGTGTTACCTGTTTGCTCCTTGAACATGCATGCATGCGTGTGTGTGTGTGTGTGTGTGTATATTTAATGGTTTCCTGCCCTGTGGCGTTGTGGAATTTCTAGCTGATTACTGACTCTGGTTCCCTGCTAAAGCTGGAGATTCACCGCTGTGCCCTCCCCATCCGAATCTCCACAGGCACAGGATGCCTCGACTCTCACTGAGTTATGTCTTTATCTGAAGACGGAGAAAGAACGAGGAGGTGCCGAGGAGAGGACATTCTGCTGATGCTCAGGTGGATATCAGTGTGTAGTGTCTCTACTTTAAAGAGTCCTCTCCTGCTGATGTTCAGGTGTATATCAGTATGTAGTGTCTCTACTTTAAAGAGTCCTCTCTTGCTGATGTCCAGGTGTATATCAGTATGTAGCGTCTCTACTTTAAAGAGTCCTCTCCTGCTGATGTCCAGGTGTATATCAGTATGTAGTGTCTCTACTTTAAAGAGTCCTCTCCTGCTGATGTTCAGGTGTATATCAGTATGTAGTGTCTCTACTTTAAAGAGTCCTCTCCTGCTGATGTCCAGGTGTATATCAGTATGTAGTGTCTCTACTTTAAAGAGTCCTCTCCTGCTGATGTCCAGGTGTATATCAGTGTGTAGTGTCTCTACTTTAAAGAGTCCTCTCCTGCTGATGTTCAGGTGTATATCAGTATGTAGTGTCTCTACTTTAAAGAGTCCTCTCCTGCTGATGTTCAGGTGTATATCAGTATGTAGTGTCTCCACTTTAAAGAGTCCTCTCCTGCTGATGTCCAGGTGTATATCAGTGTGTAGTGTCTCTACTTTAAAGAGTCCTCTCCTGCTGATGTTCAAGTGTATATCAGTATGTAGTGTCTCTACTTTAAAGAGTCCTCTCCTGCTGATGTTCAGGTGTATATCAGTATGTAGTGTCTCTACTTTAAAGAGTCCTCTCCTGCTGATGTTCAGGTGTATATCAGTATGTAGTGTCTCTACTTTAAAGAGTCCTCTCCTGCTGATGTCCAGGTGTATATCAGTATGAAGTGTATCTACTTTAAAGAGTCCTCTCCTGCTGATGTTCAGGTGTATATCAGTATGTACTGTCTCTACTTTAAAGAGTCCTCTCCTGCTGATGTTCAGGTGTATATCAGTATGTAGTGTCTCTACTTTAAAGAGTCCTCTCCTGCTGATGTTCAGGTGGATATAAGTATGTAGTGTCTCTACTTTAAAGAGTCCTCTCCTGCTGATGTTCAGGTGTATATCAGAATGTAGCGTCTCATTTGGATTTGATATGTAAGCCTGTGTGACAGTGGTATTGATGTGGCTGATTATTGGATCTCTACAGCTGTCTCTCTCCTGCCTCATGTCCTCATCACAACACTCAAAAGGACAGATATACACTTGGTGATGACCAAAGTGAGTCAGGATCATTACAGCCGTGAACAGCCGCCTCTCAGGAACATTTAGCAGCAAGCAGATGAGATGTGAACACCTGCTGCGGTTCTCTCAGGAGATGAGTCCGTCTGGAAGAGCTATTCATTAGGGAGAGGAAACCTGATTCTGACGGGAGGGTTTTTCAGTGTTTGATTTGATTTGATTCAAATGTGTAAAACAATAATATCAAAAAATCAACAATAATAATGAAATGAAACATGAGAGTTATTATACTGCACAAACTGAAGCAGTGTCAAGTTGATGAACAAAAATATTCCATCCATCTTCTCCCGCTTCTACTTTTATAAAA
Organism: Champsocephalus esox; assembly: GCA_036324585.1. Classification (NCBI taxonomy): domain Eukaryota; kingdom Metazoa; phylum Chordata; class Actinopteri; order Perciformes; family Channichthyidae; genus Champsocephalus; species Champsocephalus esox. The sequence continues at coordinate 44,415,735 of CM070484.1, forward strand.
ACAAGTTAACCTAGACTCCTAGAGACTGAATTCAATTAAACTGTGTGCTATTTAACTACCTTCACAGTTAGCTATCTGCTTTACAAAATAACTAACGTTGTCTATATATATCTAGCTATTTACTTTACAAGCTATCTAAAGTTTGCTATCTATCTAACTAGCTTACATAGCTATCTAACAAGCTAACTAGCTAATTTAGCTATCTAACTAGCTATGGCCAAATAAATCCAGCCATCTTCTCCGGTTCTCCGTGGTCGGGTCTCGGGGGTATCAGTTCCAGCAGAGAGCCCCAAACGTCCCTTTCCCCTCATCAACCAGCTCTGACTGGGGGGTCCCAAGGCGCTCCCAGGCCAGCGAAGAGATATAGTCCCTCCACCTGGTCCTAGGTCTACCCCTTGGTCTCCTCCCAGCTGGACGTGCCTGGAACACCTACCTTGGGAGGCGCCCAGGTGGCATCCTAACTAGGTGCCCGAACCACCTCAACTGGCTCCTTTCGACGCGAAGGAGGAGCGGCTCAACTCCGAGTCCCTCCCTGATGACCGAACTTCTCACCTTATCCCTAAGGGAGACGCCAGCCAGCCTGCGGAGGAAACCCATCTCGGCCGCTTGTATCCGCGGTCTCGTTCTTTCGGGCATGACCCATCCTTCATGACCAAATAATACTGGAACTCTAAATTATGTATAAAAAAATGATTTATTTAATCACACATCCGAAAAGTGTTCATCCAGAGGTGGAAGAAATATTCAGATCCTTTTGAGTAAATTAAAGTAAAAATACTGCAGTCTCAATATACTCCATTACAATTAAAATGCTGAACTCATTATTATGTAAAAGAACAGGTAAAATCCACCTAAATTATTAAAAGTAAAACACTTTATAAAATGATAAGAATATTATTTAATACTTCATAATAATCGGATTATACTAATACTGTATAGGCAATGTTAGGATAAGCTTTAGTTACCTTAACAATAATATGTAAACACATAATTAAATATAATAATAATAATAATAACATGCAGGATGTTTCGACAAAAATTGCAAAATGCAGATTTTCCCCATAAAATGTTAAAGCGATGCCAGAAAACTATAAACTGAATGTGTGTGGATTGAGCATGAATGAGGTGTGAATGACTCGTAGTATGTGAAGCTTTGAGGGGTCAATACTTCGTTACTGTACTGAAGTACATGTTTCTGGTATCAGTACTTTACTCCACCACTTATTTTTCTGACCACTTTTTACTTTGACTTCTCACATGTTGAACTCAAATACCTGTACTTTCTGCTTCTCTCATGTTGAACTCAAATACCTGTACTTTCTACTTCTCACATGTTGAACCAAAATACCTGTACTTTCTACTTCTCTCATGTTGAACTCAAATACCTGTACTTTCTACTTCTTACATGTTGAACTCAAATACCTGTACTTTCTACTTCTTACATGTTGAACTCAAATACCTGTACTTTCTACTTCTCTCATGTTGAACTCAAATACCTGTACTTTCTACTTCTCACATGTTGAACTCAAATACCTGTACTTTCTACTTCTCTCATGTTGAACTCAAATACCTGTACTTTCTACTTCTCACATGTTGAACTCAAATACCTGTACTTTCTACTTCTTACATGTTGAACTCAAATACCTGTACTTTCTACTTCTCACATGTTGAACTCAAATACCTGTACTTTCTACTTCTCTCATGTTGAACTCAAATCCCTGTACTTTCTACTTCTTACATGTTGAACTCAAATACCTGTACTTTCTTCTTCTCACATGTTGAACTCAAATACCTGTCCTTTCTACTTCTTACATGTTGAACTCAAATACCTGTACTTTCTACTTCTCTCATGTTGAACTCAAATACCTGTACTTTCTACTTCTCTCATGTTGAACTCAAATACCTGTACTTTCTACTTCTCACATGTTGAACTCAAATACCTGTACTTTCTACTTCTTACATGTTGAACTCAAATACCTGTACTTTCTACTTCTCACATGTTGAACTCAAATACCTGTACTTTCTACTTCTTACATGTTGAACTCAAATACCTGTACTTTCTACTTCTCACATGTTGAACTCAAATACCTGTACTTTCTACTTCTCACATGTTGAACTCAAATACCTGTACTTTCTTCTTCTCACATGTTGAACTCAAATACCTGTACTTTCTACTTCTTACATGTTGAACTCAAATACCTGTACTTTCTACTTCTCACATGTTGAACTCAAATACCTGTACTTTCTACTTCTCACATGTTGAACTCAAATACCTATACTTTCTACTTCTTACATGTTGAACTCAAATACCTGTACTTTCTACTTCTTACATGTTGAACTCAAATACCTGTACTTTCTACTTCTCACATGTTGAACTCAAATACCTGTACTTTCTACTTCTTACATGTTGAACTCAAATACCTGTACTTTCTACTTCTCACATGTTGAACTCAAATACCTGTACTTTCTACTTCTTACATGTTGAACTCAAATACCTGTACTTTCTACTTCTCACATGTTGAACTCAAATACCTGTACTTTCTACTTCTCACATGTTGAACTCAAATACTTGTACTTTCTACTTCTTACATGTTGAACTCAAATACCTGTACTTTCTACTTCTTACATGTTGAACTCAAATACCTGTATACCTGGGGGTGTCCGAAAACCAGGCAGTATCTGGTGTGAGGGGTAGGGTAATGTTGTGAATCGAGTGGCCTGTGTTCGTCGTCCATAACATACGCCTGCCCATACCATAACCCCACCACCACCATGGGCCACTCGATTCACAACATTACCCTACCCCTACCCCTACCCCTAATCCTACCCCTACCCCAGATACTGCCTGGTTTTCGGGCCCCCCCAGACTCCCCCAATAAAGCAAAACTGCACGTTTCAGAGTGGCCTTTTATGGTGGCCAGCCTAAGGCACACCTGTGCAATAACCATGCCGTCTAATCAGCATCTTGATATGCCACACCTGTGAGGTTGGATGGGTTATCTCGGCAAAGGAGAAGTGCTCACCATCACACATTCTTTCAGATTTGTGAACAATATTTGAGGGAAATGGTTATTTTGTGTTTATCGAAAATGTTTATCTCATGAAACATGGGAGCAAAAACAAAAGTGTTGCGTTTATATTTGTGTTCAGTGTAGATATACAGTCCATTTATCATTTATAGATGCGTGTGTGTGTTAGTCTATGTACATTTGTGTGGCATCTGACACGTGTCGGTCTGGACCAAACATGCTGTCGGAAGAGCTGGATGAAATAACAGTGCTTAGTGATGGAGTGCAGAGAGGCTCTAATG
>CM070484.1:44424044-44454044 GCA_036324585.1 Champsocephalus esox
TTCGTGATATAGTCACAAAATTAATCTATTGATTCGTATTCACCAACACGATTTCCCCATTTTTTTCGTGTCATACAGAACGATTTTAAAAGCAATGTAAATAATAACAAATTAGAAGGAAAAAGAGATACAATACATTTCAGTATTCTGAGGCTCTGAGCCATTTATTTTCCTCGCGGACGACAAAAAAACTCTGACATTATACTATTTAAAATAAAAGGGATAAGGTTAGGCTTAGGGTAAGATATTGAGTAAGAACATGTTTTTATGAACCACACAGCTTCAAGTCTTCCAAGACCCGACCGGACAAAAAGACGGGGTGCAGGCACGAAGCATATACCAATAGAAATACATTGCTTTTAAAATCGTTCTTTGACACGGAAAAAAATGCAAAAATTGTGTTGGTGATCTTGAATCAATAGATTAAATTCATTTCGTGACTATAACACAAAATGCCGTGAGACTGGGTTGGCTATGAAGGAACAGCAGGCTGAAAAAAGTTGGAGATTTAATTTAGTTTATATCTATTTGTTATTAACCTGTTGTTAAAATCTGATTCTTATCCTGCACATTGAGTAGGAACTAATGTTTCCATTGAGATTGTAAACGAACAAAATATCTGCAGAATCTGATCCATCCAATGTGTTTGCTTTCATATCTGTCTGTCGCTGGAATAACTCCGTGTTGACTGAAGCTGGTGGAGAAGCAATAATCAGCGTCACCTCCGCTGGCTTCACTCTGTCCTCTTCTCTCGGTGTTTGTTTTCCCACAAAGCATTATCTGCTGCCCTCAGGCCTCTCACATCGCTTTATTATCAACCTGTTGATCCAAGATATTCAGCTGGGAAGATTCAGGGACTTACCAAGTCTGTCATTTAGTGAACTGGAAACTCTGCTATCGGCTGATTGGATAGCAAGGCATGAAATCTAAAAAAAATTAAATCACATTTAAAAGAAGCTTTAATTCAGACAGCTGAGTCTGAGTAATGTTAAAAACAGCCTGTAATTTAACAACAGCCTCCTGAATGGAGGGACCTGCACAGAACATGACAGTATCATCCGCATAAAAATGTAAAGTAGCTTCATCCACATTATCACCTACGCTGTTAATATATATGGAGAATAAAAGTGGTCCTAAAACAGAACCTTGTGGTACACCATTAGAAATGTTTAACCACTCAGAAGACAGCCCATCAAAGTGAACATATGGGGACCTTTCAGAGAGATAGTTCACAAACCACCCCACTGCAAGGCTGGACATGCCGACACTGAGTAGCCTCTGCTTTAAGATGCGATGATCGACGGTGTCAAGAGCTTTGGAAAGGTCAATAAACAGAGCTGCACAACTCTGCTTATTATCTAAGATACTAGTAATGTCATTTACCACTGGTGTCATTTTCTGGTTGCTAACAAACGCCATGGTAACACATAATCACTGATGTTCTGCTGTAACGGTGGTGGACTCATCAGGACAGAGTGGACGAGCTGACCAATCAGAGCACAGTGGGCTCACAGGGAGGGGGGGGGCAGGAGCTCCAAGAAGCCGTGTAGGACAGAGAGTGAATACACAGACTATACAGAGAGGCTGTGAGAAACCAATGTGAGTTTGGAACATTGAACAATGTGAATCTATTCTATACCTCAACAATGGAATTATTATGATCAGTCGAAATGGGACCTTTAAAGAAGATGATTAGGCCACTTGAATCCCATGAAGCAGATTCAGTCGAAGCCTATCCTACAGAACAGAACAGCTTACAGAGAAGACATAACATCTGATCTTTTACAACAAACACGATCTGTCTTTTCATGTTTTGAGAACACAGCCATCCTGCTAGAGATCCCCACATGCTCTGATCCTGTAATCCGTTACTCCCCATGTCTGGCAAGCTTCAGCTACTCAAGTTCAGTTTGGAGCAAACGGACGATTCCTGAAAAGGTTGTTTCTCCCTCCATCAATGTTTTTCCCGACACTTTATCAGGCCTGACCCTTTGTAATTTCATCAGCGCACACCAGGGAGAGGATCCTTCTCTCCTTGTTTCCGTCTCCGTCTCCTTCTCCTTCATTACCGTCTCCCCGTCACCAGCGCAGAGTAAATGTCAGAGCTGTTTGTCATAAGTAAATTATTAATGATGACACGCTGAAAAGCCATTTTCTGCGCCACAAACCCATGAGCCTGTCAAGCACTGTGCAGAGTGGGGAAGGCAGCGCTGCTGAAAGATAGAGAGAGAGGATGTGTTTTAAATGTTTGTTCACGACAATAAAATAATGCTTTCATTTCATCCAATATTTGTTTACAGACAAGTATTTGTTTGTGATGCGTTCAGTGTGGAGACTCCCTGATGAAGTGATGGAATGGTATTGTTAGAGTCGGTTTTGATCTGTGTATTTTGCTAAAATAATATGACCTAATAGGAGCTATAATAGGACTACAATTCCCATCGCGCACCAGACAATTAATAAAGACATATTTGGGAAATTAGAGATTGAAGACATGTGCTTGTTCAACCAGTTTAATGTAAAGTAAACCTCTAGAGTTTGTTTCATATTCCTTTACTTTTGTTTAATTGGTGTTAACTCTCGTAAAGGCCTAATTTCTTTGTTTGGAAAAAAAAGTTATTTAATTTTGGTCTTCTTCTGCTGTTCCCTGTTCCCTTCATCCTCCTTAGCAACAGTCTGTTCTCCTTAGCAACGGTCTGTTCTCCTTAGCAATGGTCTGCTAACATAAAATAACAGACCTCTGGAATGTCCAAATTTACCAACCCGGATCGAGAATTCAACTTAGTCGTTTAATAACTATATTTACCGGTATATATTGCAGTAACGAAGGTTATAGGAACATAATAATAATAATAATAATAATGATGGTAGCTCTTGAGTCATGGCATCACCAAAGTCATGAAAAAGTATCATAGGGGAATCATGTATGTCAAAAAAGTTGAATACACCTCAGGAAGCAGGAGCTATAGATATCTGGTGTGTATAAATAAATACGACATAATAAAGGGAACACTGATATAAATGATTACGTGAACGTATATCAAAAAGATGGATCCAGGAGGATGTGAAAAGTCTCCCAGGTGTTGTTCTTCTTCCTGCAGTATTCCCTTCACATTTCACTCAGGGTGTGTGCCCTGCGTGACCTCTCGAGTTGCCGCTCTCTGAGTGATGGCCTCTGGTTCTCCCGTTCAACACCGCCTGCTCCGTTATTCACTCCCTTCACATTCACACTGCCCTCACCGTCACGTGCTGCCGCTCCGAATGCATTCGCTTTGCAGGCGCTGGGAAAGCATTTATTATCTGTTTAATAATGAATAAGACGTGCTGATAACTCACTCTGCTGTCGGCAATCTCTTGGAATAATGTTCCAGGCTCGGTAAGTGAGTGCGCGAGCTGTCTGACTGCGATTCTGGAAATTAAAACAGAAAGCAGCCGAGGAGCAAACAGCTCTGAATTATCGAAACACTTGATTGAAGAAATCTATTATTTATTAACCGAGAAGCATCTTCCATCAAAGCAGGAATGGATCAATGTGAGGTGATTGTTTGAACTTAATTTACTCGCAGGAGAGATTTATTTTTTTCTTCTGAGCAGCTGGTTTTCAGCACTTTGTGTCGACCGAGCGCTCAGCCGTGAGATATAAAACCATTTGGCACAGGAAGCAGTCTGACCTGATAACCCACACACACACACACACACACACACACACACACACACACACACACACACACACACACACACACACACGCACACACACACACACAGATGCGCACACACACACACCACACACACACACACACACACACACACACACACACACACAGATAACACACCCTCATGTAATGATGTTTGGCTGGATAAGTGACACCTTTAACCCCCTTTTTAAAAATAGAAACACGTTGATAGCCAGCATGAAGGAGGAGGTGATTTGTATCAATGTTCCTGTTGATTGTTGGGTTACAAAACGCAGGCTTGGAGAGAAACAGATTACACGCAGCGTAAATATAATCAGGATCTCATTAAGTAACTATATTCCCTTACATTAATAACATCAGATTAGTGTTACATCTCTAAAAACTTAAAGGGCCATCTCTCTCCAGCTGATGTTCAGGTGTATATCAGTATGTAGTGTCTCTACTTTAAAGAGTCCTCTCCAGCTGATGTTCAGGTGTATATCAGTATGTAGTGTCCATACTTTAAAGAGTCCTCTCCTGCTGATGTTCAGGTGTATATCAGTATGTAGTGTCTCTACTTTAAAGAGTCCTCTCCTGCTGATGTGCAGGTGTATATCAGTATGTAGTGTCTCTACTTTAAAGAGTCCTCTCCTGCTGATGTCCAGGTGTATATCAGTATGTAGTGTCTCTACTTTAAAGAGTCCTCTCCTGCTGATGTCCAGGTGTATATCAGTATGTAGTGTCTCTACTTTAAAGAGTCCTCTCCTGCTGATGTGCAGGTGTATATCAGTATGTAGTGTCTCTACTTTAAAGAGTCCTCTCCTGCTGATGTCCAGGTGTATATCAGTATGTAGTGTCTCTACTTTAAAGAGTCCTCTCCTGCTGATGTGCAGGTGTATATCAGTATGTAGTGTCTCTACTTTAAAGAGTCCTCTCCTGCTGGTGTTCAGGTGTATATCAGTATGTAGTGTCTCTACTTTAAAGAGTCCTCTCCTGCTGATGTTCAGGTGTATATCAGTATGTAGTGTCTCTACTTTAAAGAGTCCTCTCCTGCTGATGTCCAGGTGTATATCAGTATGTAGTGTCTCTACTTTAAAGAGTCCTCTCCTGCTGATGTTCAGGTGTATATCAGTATGTAGTGTCTCTACTTTAAAGAGTCCTCTCCTGCTGATGTTCAGGTGTATATCAGTATGTAGTGTCTCTACTTTAAAGAGTCCTCTCCTGCTGATGTTCAGGTGTATATCAGTATGTAGTGTCTCTACTTTAAAGAGTCCTCTCCTGCTGATGTTCAGGTGTATATCAGTATGTAGTGTCTCTACTTTAAAGAGTCCTCTCCTGCTGACTTTCAGGTGTATATCAGTATGTAGTGTCTCTACTTTAAAGAGTCCTCTCCTGCTGATGTCCAGGTGTATATCAGTATGTAGTGTCTCTACTTTAAAGAGTCCTCTCCTGCTGATGTTCAGGTGTATATCAGTATGTAGTGTCTCTACTTTAAAGAGTCCTCTCCTGCTGATGTTCAGGTGTATATCAGTATGTAGTGTCTCTACTTTAAAGAGTCCTCTCCTGCTGATGTTCAGGTGTATATCAGTATGTAGTGTCTCTACTTTAAAGAGTCCTCTCCTGCTGATGTCAGGTGTATATCAGAATGTAGTGTCTCTACTTTAAAGAGTCCTCTCCTGCTGATGTGCAGGTGTATATCAGTATGTAGTGTCTCTACTTTAAAGAGTCCTCTCCTGCTTATGTTCAGGTGTATATCAGTGTGTAGTGTCTCTACTTTAAAGAGTGCTCTCCTGTTGATGTTCAGGTGTATATCAGTATGTAGTGTCTCTACTTTAAAGAGTCCTCTCCTGCTGATGTCATGATATATCAGTATGTAGTGTCTCTACTTTAAAGAGTCCTCTCCTGCTGATGTTCAGGTGTATATCAGTATGTAGTGTCTCTACTTTAAAGAGTCCTCTCCTGCTGATGTTCAGGTTTATATCAGTATGTAGTGTCTCTACTTTAAAGAGTCCTCTCCTGCTGACGTTCAGGTGTATATCAGTATGTAGTCTCTCTACTTTAAAGAGTCCTCTCCTGCTCATGTTCAGGTGTATATCAGTATGTAGTGACTCTACTTTAAAGAGTCCTCTCCTGCTGACGTTCAGGTGTATATCAGTATGTAGTGTCTCTACTTTAAAGAGTCCTCTCCTGCTGACGTTCAGGTTTATATCAGTATGTAGTGTCTCTACTTTAAAGAGTCCTCTCCTGCTGACATTCAGGTGTATATCAGTATGTAGTCTCTCTACTTTAAAGAGTCCTCTCCTGCTGATGTTCAGGTGTATATCAGTATGTAGTGTCTCTACTTTAAAGAGTCCTCTCCTGCTGATGTTCAGGTGTGTATCAGTATGTAGTGTCTCTACTTTAAAGAGTCCTCTCTTGCTCATGTTCAGGTGTATATCAGTATGTAGTGACTCTACTTTAAAGAGTCCTCTCCTGCTGATGTTCAGGTGTATATCAGTATGTAGTGTCTCTACTTTAAAGAGTCCTCTCCTGCTGATGTTCAGGTGTATATCAGTATGTAGTGTCTCTACTTTAAAGAGTCCTCTCCTGCTGATGTGCAGGTGTATATCAGTATGTAGTGTCTCTACTTTAAAGAGTCCTCTCCTGCTGGTGTTCAGGTGTATATCAGTATGTAGTGTCTCTACTTTAAAGAGTCCTCTCCTGCTGATGTTCAGGTGTATATCAGTATGTAGTGTCTCTACTTTAAAGAGTCCTCTCCTGCTGATGTTCAGGTGTATATCAGTATATAGTGTATCTACTTTAAAGAGTCCTCTCCTGCTGATGTTCAGGTGTATATCAGTATGTAGTGTCTCTACTTTAAAGAGTCCTCTCCTGCTGAGGTTCAGGTGTATATCAGTATGTAGTGTCTCTACTTTAAAGAGTCCTCTCCTGCTGATGTTCAGGTGTATATCAGTATGTAGTGTCTCTACTTTAAAGAGTCCTCTCCTGCTGATGTCAGGTGTATATCAGTATGTAGTGTCTCTACTTTAAAGAGTCCTCTCCTGCTGGTGTTCAGGTGTATATCAGTATGTAGTTTCTCTACTTTAAAGAGTCCTCTCCTGCTGATGTTCAGGTGTATATCAGTATGTAGTGTCTCTACTTTAAAGAGTCCTCTCCTGCTGATGTTCAGGTGTATATCAGTATGTAGTGTCTCTACTTTAAAGAGTCCTCTCCTGCTGGTGTTCAGGTGTATATCGTTTAGATACAATGTGTTGGAGCGCTAGCCAATAGGAGCGCGAGTCTTTCTGATTACAAAATCCTGTTTCATGTAATCCATTACTCCCGAAGCCTGGACTCGGCTCTGTGTGTGTGTGTGTGTGTGTGTGTATGTGTGTGTGTGTGTGTGTGTGTGTGTGTGTGTTAGATATTCATCAAGTGTATCCCCCCCAGTGAAACCAGATGGAGTGTCGATGTTGCAGCAGTGTTGACTTATGTTGCTCCAGGAGTGGGATATTTCTGACAAATGGGAGTGAAGGATGCTGGGTAAGCGAAGCGAGTCCTCATCAATATCCAGCAGCGCTGCGTGCGTGACATCTAGTGGAGCTGCAGAGAAACCATCACTGCCAGGAGCATGCTTGGTGTTCATTTCTTTATTCCACACATGGCACTTATTTTAAAACATGCACACGCAGGGCCGGCCCTCGGCATAGGCAGTATAGGCGAATGCTAAGGGCGCATCAACCCATAGGGGGCGCCGGAAAATTGGGGGGATAAAAATAAGAATAAAAAGTTAGAAATTAAACAAATATTTTTTTTTGTATTTCATAACAACACAATTTCCCGATTTTGGATCAACAAAGTACATCTTATTATCTTATACTAACAGAACTACGACTATATTGCGTACAGCGCCCATAAACTATGGCGCACACCCCCCCATTAAAATGAATGGTAGTGTGCAATTATAGGTTTTAATGTTGTATTTGTGTTCATTTAAAAATAAATCAAACTCCCAAAAACGTACACAGCTTCTGTGTGGGCTTTAGAGAGCTCTCTCCTGAAAGACTGCGAGGCTCTGATAACCTCAGCTCAGTGAGGTTACAAAAATAAGAGAAACACAGGTATAAAATACTGACGGTACAAAAAAGTAGTTTTTAATCAACAAGAATTCAGTTTGAAAGGGGAGTGATTTGTAAAATATCCATAAAGAAAAAGTAAATCTGCTTCCAGTTCTGTTTCATCTGGTGCTGAGAGATGTCTCCATAGATCTCCTCATGTTGCTCTCAAAGTGCACCAGATTGATGCTTTTAACTTCAATATTAAAAAAAAAGTCTTCCCTGGGGTGCATGCCCCCGGACCCCCTAGAGGAGGTGAGGTCCCCCCTATAGGAGGTGAGGTCCCCCCCCACTTAAATCATGTTCAAATGGATAGGAAACTAAATACAGTTGCACACATCTTGTGTCCATATCTTTCTGTTTTGGTGGTCACGCCACAACACGCACGAGTCATAGTAAGTGTAAGTGTCTGCATTTGGGGCACCAGCTAAAATCTTGCCTAGGGCAGCAAATGTGTCAGGGCCGGCCCTGTGCACACATACACTGGTTGTTTCTTTCTTTTGTAATAGTGCCTGGTGGAAAGGAGCAGGGAGAAGATCTTATTTTAGCACACTCAAAAGTCACCTTCATACTGTCTCATTACGCTTTCTTTATACGTGTTCTTAAACATAGACATGTTCTTACAGCCCTTTAAATCATTCGGCAAAGAACTCCACATCTTTACGCCAAGAGACTCTCATCTGCTTTAAAGTATACACAAACCATAGACTGTATGGTGCAAACTGACGCTTAACATTTCATTTCCTCCTGTGATGCTCGTCCTCTGAAATTAAAACACACGTGCGTCTGTTTTTAACCGCGTGGGCACGTGTTCACTTCGTACCTGTCGGAGTAGACGCCGTGTTGGAAAGCACATTTACTCAAGTAGTGTTTTGCATATTTGTTCTTTACTTGAGTGTTTCAGTCAAGTGTTGTTGTCCCTGCGCAGGACATTCATTATCCTCCGTGTTCCCTGCAGCTTCAGGCTACAAAGAGTGCTTCACTTCAGAGCAGCTGCCACTTACGAAGCCATTAGGTAATGAAGTGGCCGCGTGGAGGTGGGGAAATCAAGCGCACCCAACGAGCAGCTGCAGGGGCGGTGTTAGACGTCAGAGTAAAGTATTCCCAACATGAGATTAGGGAAGCAGCTGTTATCCACTTCCCACTCTGAGGCACCCGCGAGGACATATTAGAGAGCGGACATTTTAAAACCCACAGCTGGACATATTTATTTATTTAGTTTTTAAACAGTCATTCATTTTACTTTATTTGTGTTTTATTCATTTTTATTATTGTTAGTTTATTTAGTCTTTCCTACTTTTACTAAGTTGGTCACGAGGAAGGGAGGGTGAGACAGAGGGAGAGGAAGGGAGGGTGAGACAGAGGGAGAGGAAGGGAGGGTGAGACAGAGGGAGGGAGGGTGAGACAGAGGGAGAGGAAGGGAGGGTGAGACAGAGGGAGAGGAAGGGAGGGTGAGACAGAGGGAGAGGAGAGGAAGGGAGGGTGAGACAGAGGGAGAGGAAGGGAGGGGGAGACAGAGGGAGAGGGAGGGAGGGGGAGACAGAGGGAGAGGTAGGGAGGGGGAGACAGAGGAAGGGAGGGGGAGACAGAGGGAGAGGAAGGGAGGGTGAGACAGAGGGTGAGACAGAGACAGAGGGAGGGAGGGGGAGACTGAGGGAGAGGGAGAGGAAGGGAGTGTGAGCCAGAGGGAGGGAGGGTGAGACAGAGGGAGAGGAAGGTAGACAGAGGGAGAGGGAGGGAGGGTGAGACAGAGGGAGAGGAAGGGAGACAGAGGAGAGGGAGACAGAGGGAGAGGGAGACAGAGGTGAGACAGAGGAAGAGGAGAGGAAGGGAGGGGAGACTGAGGGAGAGGAAGAGGAAGGTGAGACAGAGGGAGAGGAAGGGAGACAGAGGGAGAGGGAGGGAGACAGAGGGAGAGAAGAGGAAGGTGAGACAGAGGGTGAGACAGAGACAGAGGGAGGGAGGGGGAGACTGCAGCCTCGGCCCCTGTAGTAACGGATCACCCCCCGCTGACGGCTGGTATCGTGACCAGCTTTGTGATGAACTCTAGCTCTGAGCTGGACCTCTGGTAAACACTGCAGCTCCACCCGGTCACCTGCTGCGTCCTGATGCACTCACCTGCTGCGTCCTGATGCACTCACCTGCTGCGTCCTGACGCACTCACCTGCTCACCTGCTGCGTCCTGACGCACTCACCTGCTGCGTCCTGACGCACTCACCTGCTCACCTGCTGCGTCCTGACGCACTCACCTGCTGCGTCCTGACGCACTCACCTGCTGCGTCCTGATGCACTCACCTGCTGCGTCCTGACGCACTCACCTGCTGCGTCCTGACGCACTCACCTGCTGCGTCCTGACGCACTCACCTGCTCACCTGCTGCGTCCTGATGCACTCACCTGCTGCGTCCTGACGCACTCACCTGCTGCGTCCTGACGCACTCACCTGCTGCGTCCTGATGCACTCACCTGCTGCGTCCTGACGCACTCACCTGCTGCGTCCTGACGCACTCACCTGCTGCGTCCTGATGCACTCACCTGCTGCGTCCTGATGCACTCACAGCATCAGGACGCAGGCTTTGCACCGATGGCCGTGCCCTGAGTCCTGCAGACATTCCCCAGATCACCTCCATGTCAAACAGGATATACATCGAGGTGATTTATTCTGCAGCCTGGACTGATGTACTGATCCTAACCATCTGCAATGTGGCGACTGCAGCCCGACAGGAGAGGCTTCCATGCAGAGCTGCAAGGTGTAGATGTAGATGTACTCAAGTACTGTACTTAAATATCATTTAGAGGTACTTTACTTGAGTATTTCCATGTTATGCTCCTGTGTACTTCTACTCCACTGCATGTATTAATACCTTTAGTTACTTCACAGATGAAGGATGTGAAATCTAACCAAGTGTTGAATCAGACTTTAGTTCCACCTGGAGTAAATCCACCAGCTACCCTGCAGTCTACAAAGTACTTCAGACTAGCTGCACCTCCACCAGCTACCCTGCAGTCTACAAAGTACTTCAGACTAGCTGCACCTCCACCAGCTACCCTGCAGTCTACAAAGTACTTCAGACTAGCTGCACCTCCACCAGCTACCCTGCAGTCTACAAAGTACTTCAGACTAGCTGCACCTCCACCAGCTACCCTGCAGTCTACAAAGTACTTCAGACTAGCTGCACCTCCACCAGCTACCCTGCAGTCTACAAAGTACTTCAGACTAGCTGCACCTCCACCAGCTACCCTGCAGTCTACAAAGTACTTCAGACTAGCTGCTCCTTCACCAGCTCTGAGAACACTTTCATGATCAATCATTATAAAACATATCATATATATTATTCTGAAATGGACCAATCAGCACAACGACTACTTTCACTGTCTTTACTATATTTAGATGAGAGTACTTTCTACTTTCACTTGAGGAACATTTTGAATACTTTTACTGTGACAGAGTATTCCTACACTCTGGTACTTCTACTTTTACTCAAGTACAAGATCTGAGTACTTCTACTTTCACTCAAGTACAAGATCTGAGTACTTCTACTTTTACTCAAGTACAAGATCTGAGTACTTCTACTTTTACTCAAGAACAAGATCTGAGTACTTCTACTTTTACTCAAGTACCAGATCTGAGTACTTCTACTTTTACTCAAGTACAATATCTGAGTACTTCTACTTTTACTCAAGTACAAGATCTGAGTACTTCTACTTTTACTCAAGTACAAGATCTGAGTACTTGTACTCAAGTACAAGATCTGAGTACTTCTGCTTTTACTCAAGTACACGATCTGAGTACTTCTACTTTTACTCAAGTGCAAGATCTGAGTACTTTTACTCAAGTACAAGATCTGAGTACTTCTACTTTTACTCAAGTACACGATCTGAGTACTTCTACTTTTACTCAAGTGCAAGATCTGAGTACTTTTACTCAAGTACAAGATCTGAGTACTTCTACTTTTACTCAAGTACAAGATCTGAGTACTTCTACTTGTACTCAAGTACAATATCTGAGTACTTATACTTGTACTCAAGTACAAGATCTGAGTACTTCTACTTTTACTCAAGTACAAGATCTGAGTACTTCTACTTTTACTCAAGTACAAGATCTGAGTACTTCTACTTTTACTCAAGTACAAGATCTGAGTACTTCTACTTTTACTCAAGTACAAGACCTGAGTACTTCTACTTTTACTCAAGTACAAGATCTGAGTACTTTTACTCAAGTACAAGATCTGAGTACTTCTGCTTTTACTCAAGTACACGATCTGAGTACTTCTACTTTTACTCAAGTGCAAGATCTGAGTACTTTTACTCAAGTACAAGATCTGAGTACTTCTACTTTTACTCAAGTACACGATCTGAGTACTTCTACTTTTACTCAAGTGCAAGATCTGAGTACTTTTACTCAAGTACAAGATCTGAGTACTTCTACTTTTACTCAAGTACAAGATCTGAGTACTTCTACTTGTACTCAAGTACAATATCTGAGTACTTCTACTTGTACTCAAGTACAAGATCTGAGTACTTCTACTTTTACTCAAGTACAAGATCTGAGTACTTCTACTTTTACTCAAGTACAAGATCTGAGTACTTCTACTTTTGACTCAAGTACAAGATCTGAGTACTTCTACTTTTACTCAAGTACAAGACCTGAGTACTTCTACTTTTACTCAAGTACAAGATCTGAGTACTTTTACTCAAGTACAAGATCTGAGTACTTCTACTTTTACTCAAGTACACGATCTGAGTACTTCTACTTTTACTCAAGTGCAAGATCTGAGTACTTTTACTCAAGTACAAGATCTGAGTACTTCTACTTTTACTCAAGTACACGATCTGAGTACTTCTACTTTTACTCAAGTGCAAGATCTGAGTACTTTTACTCAAGTACAAGATCTGAGTACTTCTACTTTTACTCAAGTACAAGATCTGAGTACTTCTACTTGTACTCAAGTACAATATCTGAGTACTTATACTTGTACTCAAGTACAAGATCTGAGTACTTCTACTTTTACTCAAGTACAAGATCTGAGTACTTCTACTTTTACTCAAGTACAAGATCTGAGTACTTCTACTTTGACTCAAGTACAAGATCTGAGTACTTCTACTTTTACTCAAGTACAAGACCTGTGTACTTCTCCCACCTTAATATGAATGATTTAAATATCTGGCAGTATGACAATATTGGTAGTAATGCAGTACCTCTGTTTGTCACTAGATGGAGGTTCCTGCTCAGTAATGTGTGTGTGTGTGTGTGTGTGTGTGTGTGTGTCACTCAAAGATGATGCAGCATGAGATGACAGGAAACATCGTGTAACCACATCACATATCAAAGATGATGGAGGAACATTGAACAGCTTGAACTCGCCACGGTTTTTAGTTTTCTTGGCAACATTAATGTCTTCATTAACTGTTTAATGATGTCTTTTATGACTCAATTCTTCATTGAGATGTTCTCACACTTTTCTGCATCATTGGTATGATGTGTGACATAGCTTACAATAAATACCATTATTAATGCAAATGTAAGGTGTTACTACCTCTAATTATATTCACGATGTGAGATATTTAAAACATCAAGAATCAGTCTATTATGAAAGGTAAAAGCTATTTCAGAATAACTTACACCTTCCAATTGGATTTATTATTATTATTTAATTTAACTTATTTATTTATGTATTTATTACTTTTTTGTTATTATTATTTTACTTATTTATTTTTGTAATCTTTTGTAGTATAATTATTGTGCTATTTCTATTATTATTAGAATATTTTCCTACCTATTTAGTTCTTGTGTGATAATAATAACAATTATTTATATAATTATTTATAATATTATTCGGGTTTATTACATGGCTTAGTTGAATACTCGATGCTGACCCGTGCATTAATAGCAACAGCACAGACATAGGCCTATTATAAAGAGAACACCTGTTGCACACGGGGTGGTGCCACAGGTCTACATTCACACGACACGTCCCGGTGGATCAGGTTCATGTCAACAGATTTCCCGAGCATGTGTGGGCTACGCAAACTTCGATCAACTTGATTATAAATAATCCACGGACCACCAACAGGCTACATTGTTTCACATGGGCTATAGCCTATTATGGCTGTAGCCCACACAGAGCCGAACACACGCGATAAGAGCAGCCAGCGGCACCAACCATGACCAATATTAATATGAATAATACAGCTATAGCACAACACAACCCTCTCACTGCCTGGAGAGACGCGACGCCACACACACACCACACACACACACACACACACACAACGATGCACATAGCTCTTCAGCCCCCAAGTTAACGTTAGCTGTCAAGTTAGCACTAGCACTGACGTTAGCTCCCTCCTCTCTCGGTTCTGTTGTAGCAGCAGTCACAACTACGACGTGCTACCACCGGCTACATCAGGTTGCTCTTCTTGATCGGGTTGTTTGGCCGTCTTTCTAAAGAAATTGCCCAAGGTATGTTGTTTTCTTCTTGTCGACATGTCAGCAGCAGCCACAATGCCTGGTAAACATGCAGTGCTAACTAAACGAGCTTGTGAGTGAGTGGGTAGTGGGTGGAGCTGCGGGCAGCGTGCACGGTGCAAGCAGGCGACACTTTTCTCATGAATCATAAACTCTAAATATAATTTTATTTCACTTATTATACACCTTTGAAAAAGAAACCATGCCCAAAATGGAATTTATTTGGTCATCATATCAGTATTTTAGAGAGCTCCCCCAAATGTCACAAACCATGTTCCCAGGGGAGCTCATGTCACCACTAGGGGAGCTATAGCTCCCCCTGCTCCCCTCCAGTTCGCACCCTGCCAGACATAGACATCAAACAGTTCCTTTGGCATCAGGGCAGGATATCTCGATACTCTCCGAGGTCTGACATCATGAAGTGTGCTACTTTTAAAGCAAGCAGCGATGTTTTCAAATCTGTAATCAAAAAGCTCCTCAAAAACGAAAGCAGGTCCGACCGTTGGCTTTTCAAACTGACAAGAGGCGCTCCAACCGTGCTCCTGATCAGCCGGTCGGTGTTCTCTTCCCCATAATGCCCGCGTCGCAGCACATGATCCCTTACATAACAGCTGCTAGCTTATGTTAGCATAGCATCAACATAACGCCTTAATTTCCTGGGAGCCCAGAAGCTGTTGTTACGACCTGGCTCAAGAGACACCCCCTATCAATGGATCATACAATATGTTTATTTAGTGATTCAAATTAACCAAATGAAAGAAGTGCAAAGTGAGTAAAGCATGAGGTGTGGACGTCAGTGGTGTAAATGCAGGGTGACGGTTGCATGGAGTGATGGCAGTTTGACACTGAAGCTTCAACCTACTGGACTTCCTATTCCATAGAAGCGTGCTTCGAAGCTTGCTTCAAATCACGTGACATGTGACGTCCGAAGCTCATTTCCTGAATGAATCACTTGCCTGGTTCGCACATGGGTTCGCGGTCCATTCATCACGCGATTCAATGCGCTGCCTCGTCTCGACTCTGACAGGTGACAGGTTGAAACCGTTTCAAATTTGAGTGCTTCTTCAACGCTTTATGACCGCTCTAAACAATGCGCAATGTGTGGGTTGTTGTCGTAGTTTGCGTTGTTGCGGTTGAGTTGTTGTTGGCATTGCATTTGATATCATTATAGAGCAAGCCAGGAAGAAAGATGGGTCGTTCTGGCTCGGGAAACACTTCGAAATGTGGAGAAGCTGTGAACAAAAAGACAGTTATCAGTCATATAAAAACAGTTCAATATGTTAAGGAATAGAAACCCAGTGGATGGAGCCGGCGGCCCGAAAGCGGCGATGTCTTCAGCTGGTTCAAAGCCCGGGATGGATGTATTTTAATCAACTTTAATAACTGATAAAAAACCCTCTCCTCCCAAAAACATGTCCAGCACTCTCGAGTCTCTTCTCAATAACCCAATACACACAATTATCAATCTGTAATTGCAAACAGAACATGATATTCAGTCTCAGTGTGTGTGTGTGTGTGCATCGAATATTTTTCAAGGCAAACATACATTAAACCAGCTGCAGCCTTGCACTTCGCCAGGAGAGGTCGCTGTAACTGAAGCTTCGAGAACTGAACCTATTTCCGACACAATTGTCCAAGTGGTTCGACGCTTCATTCAAAGCTTCATTTTGCCATCACTAGGAGCAGAGAAGGAGCCGAGGAGGAGCAGAGAAGGAGCCGAGGAGGGTTTAAGAGCTGCAGGGCACCGGACCAAGGTGTCCTGAGTTACTGCAGTCAAGGCTGGACCCAGCACAGCCACAGCCTCTCCAGAGGAACCCACAGGGGCATCACACTGCGTCAAGCTTGTATGAATTCATCTCCAGTTCATGTGATCAGTTTATAAATACACATATATATAAATTCACCACAGAACATTAAGTACAGGAAGACAAACAACACTATAACTGTTGGACTCCTCTTCATCTACTAAATTAAAGTCTCTTAAATGTATTGTTTCAGGCAGCCGTATCATTATGAGTGTTTGTTTCAGCATCAGGTGGATGAATGCAGCGCCCCCTCCACAGACTAGCTGCTGCTCGAGACGTGCAGAAACACACTTAGAGACGACAGACCGTAACTCTGATGATATATAAAGCACGGGATGCAGGGTTATGGCGACAGGAAATAGGGCCGTGTCAGTTCAGTTGCTAGGAAACAAGAAGGAGGAAGACAACAGTCAGAGGCAGAACATCTGGGTTGGGTCGACAGGGAGAGGAGAGACAGCTGGGGAGGAAGAGGAGGGTGAGACAGCTGGGGAGGAAGAGGAGGGTGAGACAGCTGGGGAGGAAGAAAAGGGTGAGACAGCTGGAGAGGAAGAGGAGGGTGAGACAGCTGAAGAGGAAGAAAAGGGTGAGACAGCTGGAGAGGAAGAGGAGGGTGAGACAGCTGAAGAGGAAGAAAAGAGTGAGACAGCTGGAGAGGAAGAAGCTGGGGAGAGGAAGAGGAGGGTGAGACAGCTGGAGAGGAAGAGGAGGGTGAGACAGCTGGAGAGGAAGAGGAGGGTGAGACAGGGAGAGGAAGAAGAGAAAAGGAACTACAGCACGGTCACATGACTTCACGTCCTTACCGCTAAGCTAAAGGAGGCTAATGTTGGGCTATAAAGGAACTACAGCACGGTCACATGACTTCACGTCACCACCGCTAAGCTAAAGGAGGCTAATGTTGGGCTATAAAGGAACTACAGCACGGTCACATGACTTCACGTCACCACCGCTAAGCTAAAGGAGGCTAATGTTGGGCTATAAAGGAACTACAGCATGGTCACATGATTTCACGTCCTCACCGCTAAGCTAAAGGCGGCTAATGTTGGGCTATAAAGGAACTACAGCACGGTCACATGACTTCACGTCACCACCGCTAAGCTAAAGGCGGCTAATGTTGGGCTATAAAGGAACTACAGCACGGTCACATGACTTCACGTCACCACCGCTAAGCTAAAGGTGGCTAATGTTGGGCTATAAAGGAACTACAGCACGGTCACATGACTTCACATCACCACCGCTAAGCTAAAGGTGGCTAATGTTGGGCTATAAAGGAACTACAGCACGGTCACATGACTTCACGTCACCACCGCTAAGCTAAAGGAGGCTAATGTTGGGCTTGATGACGTTTAGTTGTCTCCTTTAGACTCTTGTTAGCAACCTCTGTTTTTAAATTCACCAGTGGGGTATCTACTGACGTCGTAGAACAAAACATTTAAAATCTTTCTTGTGTTAACCACAGTCCTTATTTCAGGCTAACAACCAAAAACACACTCAGAAAACCATTGACACTAAAATCCTGACTGATTTCCGGGTAAATATTCCTGTTGCTAAGATCCAAAAACACTTGTGGAAGCACAGACATTCAAATGATGCTCACACACACACGCACGCACGCACGCACACGCGCGAACACACACACACACACACACACACACACACACACACACACACACACACACACACACAGTCCTCCCATGTTCCCCCCATTACCATTTCAATGAAGCTAAATATAGTCCGACCCCCTTCATCTCCTCACATCAATCGGTCTGGTTTTGTCGTCTTTCTGCCCGTCTGCTTTTCTGTTCATCTGACCCAGAACAGCTCTTATTCTGGGGCTCATTAACATGTTTAATACTGGTTATTTATGTTTGCTTTGAGCATCACCTCATATACACACACAGATCTACAGGTTATACTCATGGACAAGGACATTTCAGGTTTCATGCTCAGTGTATATCAGTATGTAGTGTCTCTACTTTAAAGAGTCCTCTCCTGCTGATGTTCAGGTGTATATCAGTATGTAGTGTCTCTACTTTAAAGAGTCCTCTCCTGCTGATGTTTAGGTGTATATCAGTATGGAGTGTCTCTACTTTAAAGAGTCCTCTCCTGCTGATGTTCAGGTGTATATCAGTATGTAGTGTCTCTACTTTAAAGAGTCCTCTCCTGTTGATGTTCAGGTGTATATCAGTATGTAGTGTCTCTACTTTAAAGAGTCCTCTCCTGCTGATGTTCAGGTGTATATCAGTATGTAGTGTCTCTACTTTAAAGAGTCCTCTCCTGTTGATGTTCAGGTGTATATCAGTATGTAGTGTCTCTACTTTAAAGAGTCCTCTCCTGCTGATGTTCAGGTGTATATCAGTATGTAGTGTCTCTACTTTAAAGAGTCCTCTCCTGCTGACCAGGAAGTGATGGATACACGGATCGTGTTCAAATCAATAGGCACGCAGTGACTCTAAAGAATAATGATCACGCACCAACACACATTCAGACTAAAGGAACCAGCTGTTTGGAGAATGAGAGAAGTAGAAAGTACAGGTATTTGAGTTCAACATGTAAGAAGTAGAACGTACAGGTATTTGAGTTCAACATGTGAGAAGTAGAAAGTACAGGTATTTGAGTTCAACATGAGAGAAGTAGAAAGTACAGGTATTTGAGTTCAACATGTAAGAAGTAGAACGTACAGGTATTTGAGTTCAACATGTAAGAAGTAGAACGTACAGGTATTTGAGTTCAACATGAGAGAAGTAGAACGTACAGGTATTTGTGTTCAACATGAGAGAAGTAGAAAGTACAGGTATTTGAGTTCAACATGTAAGAAGTAGAAAGTACAGGTATTTGTGTTCAACATGTAAGAAGTAGAAAGTACAGGTATTTGAGTTCAACATGTAAGAAGTAGAAAGTACAGGTATTTGGGTTCAACATGTAAGAATTAGAACGTACAGGTATTTGTGTTCAACATGTAAGAAGTAGAAAGTACAGGTATTTGAGTTCAACATGTAAGAAGTAGAAAGTACAGGTATTTGAGTTCAACATGTAAGAATTACAGTAGAAAGTACAGGTATTTGAGTTCAACATGTAAGAAGTAGAAAGTACAGGTATTTGGGTTCAACATGAGAGAAGTAGAAAGTACAGGTATTTGTGTTCAACATGAGAGAAGTAGAAAGTACAGGTATTTGAGTTCAACATGTAAGAAGTAGAAAGTACAGGTATTTGAGTTCAACATGAGAGAAGTAGAAAGTACAGGTATTTGAGTTCAACATGTAAGAAGTAGAAAGTACAGGTATTTGAGTTCAACATGTGAGAAGTAGAATGTACAGGTATTTGTGTTCAACATGTAAGAAGTAGAAAGTACAAGTATTTGAGTTCAACATGTAAGAAGTAGAAAGTACAGGTATTTGTGTTCAACATGTAAGAAGTAGAAAGTACAGGTATTTGAGTTCAACATGTAAGAAGTAGAAAGTACAGGTATTTGGGTTCAACATGTAAGAATTAGAACGTACAGGTATTTGTGTTCAACATGTAAGAAGTAGAAAGTACAGGTATTTGAGTTCAACATGTAAGAAGTAGAAAGTACAGGTATTTGAGTTCAACATGTAAGAATTACAGTAGAAAGTACAGGTATTTAAGTTCAACATGTAAGAAGTAGAAAGTACAGGTATTTGGGTTCAACATGAGAGAAGTAGAAAGTACAGGTATTTGTGTTCAACATGAGAGAAGTAGAAAGTACAGGTATTTGAGTTCAACATGTAAGAAGTAGAAAGTACAGGTATTTGAGTTCAACATGAGAGAAGTAGAAAGTACAGGTATTTGAGTTCAACATGTAAGAAGTAGAAAGTACAGGTATTTGAGTTCAACATGTGAGAAGTAGAATGTACAGGTATTTGTGTTCAACATGTAAGAAGTAGAAAGTACAAGTATTTGAGTTCAACATGTAAGAAGTAGAAAGTACAGGTATTTGAGTTCAACATGTAAGAAGTAGAAAGTACAGGTATTTGAGTTCAACATGTAAGAAGTAGAAAGTACAGGTATTTGAGTTCAACATGTAAGAATTAGAAAGTACAGGTATTTGAGTTCAACATGTAAGAAGTAGAAAGTACAGGTATTTGGGTTCAACATGTAAGAAGTAGAAAGTACAAGTATTTGGGTTCAACATGAGAGAAGTAGAAAGTACAGGTATTTGTGTTCAACATGTGAGAAGTAGAAAGTACAAGTATTTGAGTTCAACATGTAAGAAGTAGAAAGTACAGGTATTTGAGTTCAACATGTAAGAAGTAGAAAGTACAGGTATTTGAGTTCAACATGTAAGAAGTAGAAAGTACAGGTATTTGAGTTCAACATGTAAGAATTAGAAAGTACAGGTATTTGAGTTCAACATGTAAGAAGTAGAAAGTACAGGTATTTGGGTTCAACATGTAAGAAGTAGAAAGTACAAGTATTTGGGTTCAACATGAGAGAAGTAGAAAGTACAGGTATTTGTGTTCAACATGTGAGAAGTAGAAAGTACAGGTATTTGTGTTCAACATGTGAGAAGTAGAAAGTACAGGTATTTGTGTTCATCATGTGAGAAGTAGAAAGTACAGGTATTTGTGTTCAACATGAGAGAAGTAGAAAGTACAGGTATTTGAGTTCAACATGTAAGAAGTAGAAAGTACAGGTATTTGAGTTCAACATGAGAGAAGTAGAAAGTACAGGTATTTGAGTTCAACATGTAAGAAGTAGAAAGTACAGGTATTTGAGTTCAACATGTGAGAAGTAGAAAGTACAGGTATTTGTGTTCAACATGTAAGAAGTAGAAAGTACAGGTATTTGGGTTCAACATGAGAGAAGTAGAAAGTACAGGTATTTGAGTTCAACATGTAAGAAGTAGAAAGTACAGGTATTTGGGTTCAACATGTAAGAAGTAGAAAGTACAGGTATTTGGGTTCAACATGTAAGAAGTAGAAAGTACAGGTATTTTACAGGTATTTGAGTTCAACATGTAAGAAGTAGAAAGTACAGGTATTTGAGTTCAACATGTGAGAAGTAGAAAGTACAGGTATTTGTGTTCAACATGTAAGAAGTAGAAAGTACAGGTATTTGGGTTCAACATGAGAGAAGTAGAAAGTACAGGTATTTGAGTTCAACATGTAAGAAGTAGAAAGTACAGGTATTTGAGTTCAACATGTGAGAAGTAGAAAGTACAGGTATTTGAGTTCAACATGAGAGAAGTAGAAAGTACAGGTATTTGAGTTCAACATGTAAGAAGTAGAAAGTACAGGTATTTGAGTTCAACATGTGAGAAGTAGAACGTACAGGTATTTGAGTTCAACATGTAAGAAGTAGAAAATACAGGTATTTGAGTTCAACATGTAAGAAGTAGAAAGTACAGGTATTTGTGTTCAACATGTAAGAAGTAGAAAGGACAGATTTTTGTGTTCCACATGTGAGAAGTAGAAAGTACAAGTATTTGTGTTCAAGATGTAAGAAGTAGAAAGTACAGGTATTTGGGTTCAACATGTAAGAAGTAGAAAGTACAGGTATTTGAGTTCAACATGTAAGAAGTAGAAAGTACAGGTATTTGAGTTCAACATGTAAGAAGTAGAAAGTACAGGTATTTGAGTTCAACATGTAAGAAGTAGAAAGTACAGGTATTTGAGTTCAACATGTACGAATTAGAAAGTACAGGTATTTGAGTTCAACATGTAAGAAGTAGAAAGTACAGGTATTTGGGTTCAACATGTAAGAAGTAGAAAGTACAGGTATTTGGGTTCAACATGAGAGAAGTAGAAAGTACAGGTATTTGGGTTCAACATGTAAGAAGTAGAAAGTACAGGTATTTGGGTTCAACATGTAAGAAGTAGAAAGTACAGGTATTTGGGTTCAACATGTAAGAAGTAGAAAGTACAGGTATTTGTGTTCAACATGTGAGAAGTAGAAAGTACAGGTATTTGTGTTCAACATGTGAGAAGTAGAAAGTACAGGTATTTGTGTTCATCATGTGAGAAGTAGAAAGTACAGGTATTTGTGTTCAACATGTAAGAAGTAGAAAGTACAGGTATTTGAGTTCAACATGTAAGAAGTTGAAAGTACAGGTATTTGAGTTCAACATGTAAGAAGTAGAAAGTACAGGTATTTGTGTTCAACATGTTAGAAGTAGAAAGTACAGGTATTTGTGTTCAACATGTAAGAAGTAGAAAGTACAGGTATTTGAGTTCAACATGTAAGAAGTAGAAAGTACAGGTATTTGAGTTCAACATGTAAGAAGTAGAAAGTACAGGTATTTGAGTTCAACATGTGAGAAGTAGAAAGTACAGGTATTTGAGTTCAACATGTGAGAAGTAGAAAGTACAGGTATTTGGGTTCAACATGAGAGAAGTAGAAAGTACAGGTATTTGTGTTCAACATGTGAGAAGTAGAAAGTACAGGTATTTGAGTTCAACATGTAAGAAGTAGAAAGTACAGGTATTTGAGTTCAACATGAGAGAAGTAGAAAGTACAGGTATTTGAGTTCAACATGTAAGAAGTAGAAAGTACAGGTATTTGAGTTCAACATGAGAGAAGTAGAAAGTACAGGTATTTGAGTTCAACATGTAAGAAGTAGAAAGTACAGGTATTTGGGTTCAACATGTAAGAAGTAGAAAGTACAGGTATTTGAGTTCAACATGAGAGAAGTAGAAAGTACAGGTATTTGAGTTCAACATGTAAGAAGTAGAAAGTACAGGTATTTGAGTTCAACATGTAAGAAGTAGAAAGTACAGGTATTTGGGTTCAACATGTAAGAAGTAGAAAGTACAGGTATTTGAGTTCAACATGTAAGAAGTAGAAAGTACAGGTATTTGAGTTCAACATGTAAGAAGTAGAAAGTACAGGTATTTGGGTTCAACATGTAAGAAGTAGAAAGTACAGGTATTTGAGTTCAACATGTAAGAAGTAGAAAGTACAGGTATTTGGGTTCAACATGTAAGAAGTAGAAAGTACAGGTATTTGAGTTCAACATGTAAGAAGTAGAAAGTACAGGTATTTGTGTTCAACATGTGAGAAGTTAAAGTAAAAAGTCGTCAGAAAAATACGTATTGGAGTAAAGTACTGATACCAGAAGAATGTACTTAAGTACAGTTACGAAGTATTTCTTCTTCCCACCTCTGCTTGCTTCTCGTGATCAGGTTCCAGCGCTCGTAATGATGTTGGTCTGTCAGCAGGATCAAAACGACCGGTCTGATGTTCATGAAGCTGCAGTATCGGTGGGGGGGGGGCAGAAGTTTTTTTAATCAGCTGATATTCTGAAGAGACCAGCGCTAAAGCTGAGAGAGAGAGAGAGAGAGAGCAGTAATTAAACACAATATCTGACGGTGTTGAAAACAAACAAATCGCAGACCGGGAGTTTTGGCTCAGAGATTTTTAATCCTCAACATGAATATAAATGCAATCTTCATTTCGCAGCTGCCTCAGTATGGACGCACTAAGGACACATGTTATCTATTTCAAAAGCTTACAACGGAGAACATTTTATATATAGGTATTTTTGTAAATATGTATTTGTACTTCCAACAGCAGCCTAAGACGTTGTTGCAGACAGACCCTTCGTGTTTTGTGCTGCAGATGTATTAGTTTTCTATTTGATTTTATTTACAGTGTCTTCAGTATAATATTATGATGTATAATACACCTCTGCATATATTATATACTGCATGGGTGCACAGGTGTTGCAGAAGAATGCTGCTTTATGCTCACTTGTTGCACTCGGTGGAAGAAGGACATCACGTATGATACACTTTCGTTTACACTTTGTGACACCCATGTCTAAATGCATTTTAAAATACCTATTACGCTTTATAATCAGCTTATAGCACTGTATAGTCGTAGTTAAAAGCACTTACATATATATAGGCTTACTAATGATGTGAAGTTCCATGAAACTGCATAATTGATTGATGATATTTAACATTTAAATAAATATATTTTTTCCCTCTACTTATAGAGAACAATGACCACTTGGACTCCCAGCATCCTTTGGGGCAACAGTTCTTTTTTGACATGTGTTTAAACCCTAACCCTTGACGACACATATCGTTACATCAGAGGTATATCAGAATAAAATGGTGTTACGATCACACTGTGTGCTCTTTATACCTGCTGATGTGAAGCCACGCCCCCTTCTGTCAGCAGGTGTGTTTTCCTCCCTGATGAAAAGGTGTCGACAGGTTTTACTCACACACACACACACACACACACACGCACACACACACACCATGTATACATCACTTCAGGGGACATTACATTGACTTACATGCATTTCCTGGAGACTTATCCTAACCTTAACCATAACCAACACATGCCTAACCCTAACCAAGTCTCCACCCTAAAATTAATGACTCCCCTCATGGGGACCTCCATTTTGTCCCCATAAGGGAGGCGAGTACCCACACGTGACTATGTAAACAGATGTAGGTCCCCACCAGGATATATACTGTACACACACACCCACCCACACACACACACACACACACACACACACACACAGCATGACGTGCTATTCACGCACACCACACACCACACACACAGAGATTCTGACCTGACGTGTGTGTGTGTTTAATAACATGTCATGCTGTGTGTGTGTGTGTGTGTGTTAATAACATGTCATGCTGTGTGTGTGTGTGTGTGTGTGTGTGTGTGTGTGTGTGTGTGTGTGACTCACTCCAGTATTAACGACTCTAATTACACCAGCTGTCATTTAGTCCATGATTCATTTCAGTTGCTGTTCCCCTACCTGACCTGGTTACAAACTAGCATCCACTTCGGAACAAACTAAAACCTCTTCATAAATCTTTGTGGACGTCTGATCAGCAGATAATTTATTAGGACATTTCTTACAGCCTTTTGAGTTAAAATCTGTATCTTCCTTTAATGATCTGTTATTCATTTGTCAGAACAGGTTACCTCATGATCAACTATCCACACACACACACACACACACACACACACACACACACACACACACACAAAACAGCTCATCATTTCATGTAATTTACAATTCAATATGAAGTGAAAACCAAAATGACCATCCTATTTAACATAAAGCCAAACAAAAAATCATAATTATAATAATTGTACATAATTATACACAGGCACAGTTCAATTGTACTTTATGCTACTTTTGAAATGTAACTGAGAGCTTCTGAATGATGTTGACCGGTAACGAGCTCCAGCTGATCATGGCTCTGGATCTGCCTGTTTTCTGTTTCATATTCTTATATAGATTTGGGTAATATGAACCTTCCCTCTATTGCATGTTGTGTTCGATAGTCATGTTGAGCATACTGCGCTCTAACCCTGTATCTGCTGCTGTTGTAGTTTCTGAATCTGATATTTGTAGCATCCCGAATACCCGAGCTGCACAACACCTGTGGATGTGTCCACTCCCAAATACATGTTGGACTAGGTTGTCAAAATCCAGACTGACCCTGAACCAAACCCAGGAAAGGCAAAAGTTGTCTATATATCATTTATATAATTATTTCTTCCTTTTTAGGGCCTCACAAAGATGATATTATAAGATTTAAAAATGCTAAACTGTCGTGGTGGTTTAAAAAGGCATGACAAAACTCACATTTAGATCAATAATTTAAAGCCTGCATTATTTGTTTATTTATTTGATGGAAGTATAGATTTGTATTTATCATTTATTATAATTTATTACATGACTACGTTGAATACTCGATTCTGATTGGTCAATTCAGAACACGTGACACTTTGTTAATCCAGTAGTACAGACCGCTGTCAAGGATTTGTTGACCGTTGTTAAGGACGCTCACATCTGCAGAAAGAAGTCCGGTCGATTGAACTGTATACAGTTTGCTTGTCTTAAGTTTCCCGTTGTCTCCCGTCTGAGAGCAACCTGGAGGATTCGAATATTCATTTGAATATATTTGGAGAGCACAGCAATTTGGATAAAGACGAGAGGGACAAGAAAACAGTGGAGAAGTAAGAGAGGCGAAAAGACGGACCACATTATGGGCTTTAAACTACTTAAGCCTGAGAGATAAACTATGAATGTTTTATATCCATGTAACGGAAAGAAACTCATCTAACTGATCATTTACTTTAACAAAACAAAAACCACAATGCTAACGCTGAGCCTCTGAATTAGCAACGAGCAAAAAATGCTAACACAAAAGACTGCACCGAAATTCACGAACAAAACCTTATTATTTATCTTTGCTGCACATCTCAACCCATCGTTTCACATCGTGAGGGGACACAGAATCGAGGGGTACCCTCATTGTCACTCAATTATACGAACTATCGGAGATAATAACAAGAACACACATCAAAACATATGGAGCTAGTTAGCTAGAAACGCTAACATGGCTCACCTGTGTCGTAGTCTGGTCGAAAGTGGTCTTCAATGGCATTCAAACGATAAAAACGATGCTGAAGTTAATCCATAGGTTAATCCAATGTGTCTGTGTCCCTTTGAATGATTTCTGATCATCCATGAGCAATAAACCTGCTTTTCGGTTTTTGAGATGTCAGACCTAGAGACAGCTTCACTCTGGAGCAAAACTGTGTACGCGAAGCCCCCAGCTTGTTTTGTTTGAGCATGTGTGTGAGTTCGATTCTATTGGCTCTAACGGTCAGAAAGAGATGTCAATCACCGACATGGACCAATGGGTTCCAGAGAAACGGCACAACCCCATTTCCACCCAAATCACCTCAGAGGTACTTATTATATGTTGTACTTTGGATTCCTAGTTTTTAGTCTACTAACCCCTCATCCAAGGTTAGTTTTCACTATAAGTACAACATATTTTTTGGACGAATACTATAATTTACAGTTTTTTACCATGTTCAATCTGAATTTTCTTTAAAATGAAAAATATCTATATTGATTCTGACTTTTCTACATCCAACTCACAGGTTTATCATTACTTTGAGAATTTTTTTTATGAATGTAACCCTTTTAGAAGATATGGTCATTTGTTCTGGGAATGTCATTTCCGGCGCCTGAGACCTGAAAAACAGGCTCAGGGCTAGACCGGCTGATTGAAAAAACAACCAACAGAGTTTGACAGCAACGGGGCAGAAACCCTCAACACGGAGCTGCGGTCCAGACAAAGCCTGCCGCTGTTCCTTTCCCCATAAGGACCGCCTCGCTGCAAATTATCCCCTACATATCATATATACATAATATTATACAAGCAGTGGCGGAGCCAGGACTTTTTCAGTGGGGGGGCCAGGATGGAACCAGTGATCATTTTGGGGTGGCATTGAAATCACTATTATATGAACATAAAAATACATCTCACTAGAACACAAGGGATTATTTAAGGCACCGACAACACACCTCTACATTATGTGGGATTAAGCGAGTGGTGGAATAGATCAAATAATATTCAGTATGTGACACTTGTCACTTGAACTTATTCCGTACTATAACTTAAATGATCACATATGTATATATATGTTGACAGTTATTTTACTCTTATTTTTACTCATCTCCTATTTTATAGTCTTTTTTTATTATTATCATTTTAATTTTTTCTTGATTTAATTTATTTTTGATTTTATTAATCTGATCTTTGCTGTCCTGTTTTTTCACACTTACCCTGCTGCTGCTTTGTACAACTGAATTTCCCCTCGGGGATGAATAAAGGTTCATCTTATCTTATCTTATATCTCACTATTTTTTTCGTATTCCCGCGGGCAAAGTATCAACGAAGCTGACATTATACAAATGTAATGCAATATACACACTGTTTAGCTTATGGTGATCAGCGGCCCTATGGGCTCATTCTCTCAGCGTGTCATCAGGAATACAGAGACACCATTTCAATAAGAGTTTTTAAATTAAACGATTAGAATTAAGAATAAACATCTTAAAGTAAATAACAATACACAATAGCCCTTAAGCCCCCGGTTGTAATTTTACAACATTACTTTAAGCTATCCTAAAAAGTCAGTAAATGTTTTTGTTTTTTTAAAAGACCACATTTACATAGTCAAGCGGTCCTTTCGTTCAGCCTCACGATGCTATTGGGTAGTACATGTGTTATAGGTCCTGCCCTCTGGCCATAAGACTAACAGTCCTGACAGTAGATCTCAATAGTAATCTTTTATGGTGTAAATGTCTTTTTAATAATAACATTTTTGAATGGAACATCCTCAACATGAATGCATCAATCCAAATGAATAAACTTAAATATGTGGAAAGATACTGTGTTTGAAATGTGTAATTGAAATGAGATGTTAGCTTTTTGTTTTGATGTATTGTATTCCAGTCTCCCTTCGGATACGTTAAGTAATTCAACACAATGCTGCTCACCTCCTTCAGTTGGGAGACAAGCTGGTTCAGGTTCAGCCTGATGGGGGGACAGGGCTGCTGAGCCTAGAGATGGACCTGTTGGTCCTGGCACCAGGGGGAGGGACAACTGATTTAGTGAATAGCTGCTAAAAATCTACCTGCATTTATTAAATGTCAGCTAAAAGAGCAGTGAAATTAAAAACCTCTACATTTTGTGTGAAGATATTAACAATACTTAAAGTCAGCTTAGAAAAAAAAACAACATCAAAATGATTATTTGCAATGGACTACGCTGGACTAAGCTGGGAAGAGACCGAGGGGTAGACCTAGGACCAGGTGGAGGGATTATATCTCTTCGCTGGCCTGGGAGCGCCTTGGGACCCCCCAGTCAGAGCTGGTTGATGAGGGGAAAAGGAAGTTTGGGGCTCTCTGCTGGAACTGCTACCCCCCGCGACCCGACCACGGATAAGCGGGAGAAGATGGATGGATGGATGGATGGACTACGCTTAGCTAACAGACGCATTTCCACCACTCATGGCCACACCCACCTTTTCTCTTGAAAAACTGGGTGACACATACTGCCGCCCTTTAGTCCCTCTCTCTTTTCTTTCTCTCCTTTCTTTTCTTTTTGAAAGCCTGGCGTTGAGACATCGCACACACTTAAGTACTAGCATCCTTCCTCACATGCTCTCACTCTCTGATAGAAAGTGCCGTTTGGAGGCGGAGGCGGGACCAAACCATTACATGTAAATAGGGGGGGGTGTACAGAGGCTTTAGATAATTAACTTTTGGAAGAAAATAAGTGAAATGAATTGTAAGTTTAGTGAGTTCATCATCAATAAAACGTTATATTAATGTTAATTATTGATGAATGATGAAAGGTTACTTAAACATTTTTTTCTTAATGTTCTAAAATTGTTGGTGAGGGTGTTTGGGGTGGCCAATAGGGTGGCCAGGATTCAGCCACGGCCACCCCCCAGCTCCGCCACTGTATACAAGGTCAACGTTTTATGTGAATTTACATGTGTGCTTTTATAATTATTACAATTAGTTTTATTTATTTATTTTCAAATGAGCTACATTTGAAAAGGGTAAATAGGCTAATTTATTTATTATTTGTATTATTGTTATTATTATTATTATTTATTTTTGTATTATTTTTTATTTTTTATTTAAATGTTTCGTGTGTGACATACTGCTGTGTCGATATGTTGTACTTCTTGCCTGAACATATATAACAACTATCTTTATTTTCCCCTCAGGATAAAGAGCCTAATGTAATCCTAACTGTTCAGCGCTGAGCACGATAACGACCAGGTTTCAGGTACGCTCTGTCAGGGATCTCTCGTCCTATTTTCATGCAGAGATGTTAGTAGTGTGTGTGCGGACTCCCATGGCCGCTCTGACCTCGTTAACCTCGTGTTCCTCCGACACATTTCTGCTCTCAACACGTCTCTCTTACGCCCGGGAAATATTCCAACAATGACAACATGTCAGAATAAATGTCGCCACACGTTCAGTGTATAAACTCTGTGAGACTTCTCTGGTGTAAAGGTGTAAAGTAACTAAGTAGATTGTGAGGTACTTGTACTTTACTTGAGTATTTCCATTGTATGCTACTTTGTTCTTCTACTCCTCTACAGTTCAGAGGTAAACTGTGTACTTCTACTCTACTACATGTAT
>CM070484.1:44461544-44464044 GCA_036324585.1 Champsocephalus esox
CTTTAAAGTAGAGACACTACATACTGATATACACCTGAACATCAGCAGGAGAGGACTCTTTAAAGTAGAGACACTACGTACTGATATACACCTGAACATCAGCAGGAGAGGACTCTTTAAAGTAGAGACACTACATACTGATATACACCTGAACATCAGCAGGAGAGGACTCTTTAAAGTAGAGACACTACATACTGATATACACCTGAACATCAGCAGGAGAGGACTCTTTAAAGTAGAGACACTACATACTGATATACACCTGAACATCAGCAGGAGAGGACTCTTTAAAGTAGCGACACTACATACTGATATACACCTGAACATCAGCAGGAGAGGACTCTTTAAAGTAGAGACACTACATACTGATATACACCTGAACATCAGCAGGAGAGGACTCTTTAAAGTAGAGACACTACACACTGATATACACCTGAACATCAGCAGGAGAGGACTCTTTAAAGTAGAGACACTACATACTGATATACACCTGAACATCAGCAGGAGAGGACTCTTTAAAGTAGAGACACTACATACTGATATACACCTGAACATCAGCAGGAGAGGACTCTTTAAAGTAGAGACACTACATACTGATATACACCTGAACATCAGCAGGAGAGGACTCTTTAAAGTAGAGACACTACATACTGATATACACCTGAACATCAGCAGGAGAGGACTCTTTAAAGTAGAGACACTACATACTAATTTGAAACTGAACATGAGGAGAATAGGGCCTCTTTAAACAATTGTAAGCCTCCTAACTGTAAGAGACAGTTAGAGGAAAACGAGTGCGTCTCTTTGCGAGAGCAGACGTCATGAATCTGTCTTTTATGTGCTCTATTTTTAATGTGCTCATAATGTTGGAGCACTAATGAGTTGGAGGCCACACACCATTGATCACTGCCTCCGTCACACACATCAGTATCAGATATAACTCTCTCCTCCATGTGTTTTTGGTTGTTATCTTGAAATAAGGTCTGTGGTTAACACAAGCTGAAGAGATGTACACGTTTTGATCTACAACATGTGCATTTACATATAGAGGTTGCTAACAAGTGTCTAAATGAGACGATGCAACGTCATCACGCGCAACGTTAGCCGCCTTTAGCTTAGCGGTGGTGACGTGAAGTCATGTGACCGTGCTGTAGTTCCTTGATAGCCCAACATTAGCCGCCTTTAGCTTAGCGGTGGTGACGTGAAGTCATGTGACCGTGCTGTAGTTTCTTTATAGCCCAACATTAGCCGCCTTTAGCTTAGCGGTGGTGACATGAAGTCATGTGACCGTGCTGTAGCTCCTTTATAGCCCAACATTAGCCGCCTTTAGCTTAGCGCTGGTGACGTGAAGTCATGTGACCGTGCTGTAGTTCCTTGATAGCCCAACATTAGCCTCCTTTAGCTTAGCGGTGGTGAGGTGAAGTCATGTGACCGTGCTGTAGTTTCTTTATAGCCCAACATTAGCCTCCTTTAGCTTAGCGGTGGTGAGGTGAAGTCATGTGACCGTGCTGTAGTTTCTTTATAGCCCAACATTAGCCGCCTTTAGCTTAGCGGTGGTGACGTGAAGTCATGTGACCGTGCTGTAGTTCCTTTATAGCCCAACATTAGCCTCCTTTAGCTTAGCGGTGGTTACGTGAAGTCATGTGACCGTGCTGAAGTTCCTTTATAGCCCAACATTAGCCTCCTTTAGCTTAGCGGTGGTGACTATGAAGTCATGTCTGATTCTTTTACAACAGATACTATATTAGTTAGTATATAGTTTTACTTTAATCAATCCACCATTTTCGATTTTTTTTTGTGTGAAAATAGTACACAGTTTAATTTAACAATTATAAAATGTATATTAATCCTGTATTGCTCTTTTCACAGTAATCTGTCCTTTTTATGTAAGGGAATACAGTTGTTTGTACCCTCATAACGAAATCCGGTTAAATGTAATCCACTACTCCCATAGCCCGGTGCCCATTAGGAGTCTCTCCAGTGAATGGGGAGGATGGGAGGGTGCTCTCTCCTCACTTTCCCTGCAGACTCAGGGTGAGGATGTTCTCTCCCTCGGTGTGACTCGCATCGACAGCTTGT
The DNA here is from genome assembly GCA_036324585.1 of Champsocephalus esox. Classification (NCBI taxonomy): domain Eukaryota; kingdom Metazoa; phylum Chordata; class Actinopteri; order Perciformes; family Channichthyidae; genus Champsocephalus; species Champsocephalus esox. The sequence continues at coordinate 44,463,624 of CM070484.1, forward strand.
TCTGTTCGTTTCTGGGAAAGAATATCGTGGGAAATGCCAAAGTGTGTTTTTCTTGTTCCGGTCCTCTCGCGCACGCGGCAGGTTCCCGTGTTTCTGACGCGGTAAGAGAAGAGGAGACTTTAATCCTCCATGGCTCTCCTGCACTGAGGATGGCTGAAGACGGGACCTGTTGCAGCTCCTCTCTCTCAGATCAGTGTGTGGATGGATAGCACGCGCTTCGGATTGTTAAATAATGCGGGATTTAATCACTTTTTCATGGATTTGTTTCTTTTATTTTGAAATCGCCTCTCACGTGAGACCACAGGGAAACACACAGCGAGTGCTTTGAACACATTTGGAAGTTGAGGAACATTTCATTCACTGTTTTCGTGCGTAATAAACCTCAGGATGGACTAACACTGATTTGTGTCTTTTGTTTTGA
>CM070484.1:44469044-44491544 GCA_036324585.1 Champsocephalus esox
ATCATTTCTCTCCTAACTGAATTGCATCCTTGCATGAGAAATGGAAATGGAAATGAGCGAGGAAATGACACCGCTGTCCCCAGAGGTCGCCCCGCCCAAAACCAAATGACTAACACAGATTTTCCGCCCATTGGTCCTGGTTTCTTCTCATAGCAATTTCTTGAGGGAATTCATCTGAAAACTAAAGCAGTATTGTGATTTGCATTAGCTAGTGTGCACCTACAGATAGTAGGCAGTATGGCTGGTAGGAGACACCGCAGATGTAGCAGTAGGCTGTAGAGACAACACGCAGATAGAAGGCAGTAGGCTGGTAGGAGACAACACGGCAGATAGTAGACATTAGCTGTAGGAGACAACACGGCAGATAGTAGGCAGCAGGCTGGTAGGAGACAACACGCAGATAGTAGGCAGTAGGCTGGTAGGAGACAACACGGCAGATAGTAGGGCAGTAGGCTGGTAGGAGACAACACGGCAGATAGTAGGCAGTAGGCTGGTAGGAGACAACACGGCAGATAGAGGCAGTAGGCTGGTAGGAGACAACACGGCAGATAGTAGGCAGTAGGCTGGTAGGAGACAACACGGCAGATAGAAGGCAGTAGGCTGGTAGGAGACAACACGGCAGATAGTAGGCAGTAGGCTGGTAGGAGACAACACGGCAGATAGTAGGCAGTAGGCTGGTAGGAGACAACACGGCAGATAGAAGGCGTAGACTGGGTAGGAGACAACACGGCAGATAGTAGGCAGTAGGCTGGTAGGAGACAACACGGCAGATAGAAGGCAGTAGGCTGGTAGGAGACAACACGGCAGATAGTAGGCAGTAGGCTGGTAGGAGACAACACGGCAGATAGTAGGCAGTAGGCGGGTAGGAGACAACACGGCAGATAGTAGGCTGGTAGGAGACAACACGGCAGATAGTAGGCAGTAGGCGGGTAGGAGACAACACGGCAGATAGTAGGCAGTAGGCTGGTAGGAGACAACACGGCAGATAGTAGGCAGTAGGCTGGTAGGAGACAACACGGCAGATAGAGCGTAGCTGGGAGGGACAACACGGCAGATAGGCAGTAGGCTGGGAGGAGACAACACGGCAGATAGTAGGCAGTAGGCTGGGTAGGAGACAACACGGCAGATAGTAGCAGTGCTGGTAGGAGACAACACGGCAGATAGTAGGCAGTAGGCGGGAGGAGACAACACGGCAGATAGTGCTGGAGACAACACGGCAGATAGTAGGCAGTAGGCGGGTAGGAGACAACACGGCAGATAGTAGGCAGTAGGCTGGTAGGAGACAACACGGCAGATAGTAGGCAGTAGGCATTAATTAATTGGCATTAATTTGGCCTCCAGTGAGACTGTAAGGAATCTTGGTGTTATATTTGATCCGGATTTATCCTTTAACGCCCACATAAAATCAATTTCAAGGACCGCCTACTTCCATCTACGTAACATTGCAAAAATCAGGCATATCTTGCCTCAAAACGATGCAGAGAAACTAGTCCATGCATTTGTTACTTCGAGGCTGGATTATTGTAACTCTTTACTATCAGGGAGTACCAAGAAGTCAGTCAAGTCGCTTCAGCTGATTCAAAATGCTGCGGCTCGTGTACTAACCAGAGTTAGGAGAAGGGACCACATTACTCCTGTTCTGGCTGCCTTACACTGGCTCCCTATAGAACACAGGATAGAATTTAAAATTCTTCTTCTCGCCTACAAAGCCCTTAATGGGCAGGCGCCATCTTACCTTAAAGAACTCATTATACCCTACTGTCCTACTAGGGCATTGCGTTCCAAGAATGCAGGGTTGTTGGTTGTTCCTAGAGTCTCTAAAAGTACAATGGGAGCCAGAGCCTTTTCTTATCAAGCTCCACATTTGTGGAATCAGCTTCCAGTTTGTGTTCGGGCGGCAGACACCCTATCCGTTTTTAAGAGTGCGCTTAAGACCTTCCTTTTTGATAAAGCTTATAGTTAGGGCTGATTAGATTCAGCCCCTAGTTTTGCTGATATAGGCTTAGTTTGTCGGGGGACATCTTACTTCTTCCTTCTCTCTGTCTATACCCGTGTACTCTCATGTTCCGATTAACCCAGCTTCCCCAAATGTCTTTCTTTTTGGGGTCTATATATGCTGGGATCCGGAGTCATGGATGATCCTGCGGTCTGTGTCCTGGATCGCGAGCCCTGGATCTTGAGTCGTGGCTGTGGTCCTGGATCATCGGTCCTGGATGGATATCCTCGTGGATTCATCTTCCTATTATACACACATGCATTTCCAAACATTTGGACTACCTATGTTGCAAATGTATTATCTTTTCAATTTACACACGGCATCTATTGCACGTCTGTCCGTCCTGGGAGAGGGATCCCTCCTCTGTTGCTCTCCCTGAGGTTTCTCCCATTTTTCCCTTTAAACTGGGTTTTCTTTGGAAGTTTTTCCTTGTACGATGTGAGGGTCTAAGGACAGAGGGTGTCGTATTGTCATACTGATATTCTGTACACACTGTGAAGACCACTGAGACAAATGTAACATTTGTGATATTGGGCTATATAAATAAACATTGATTGATTGATTGAGTAGGCTGGTAGGAGACAACACGGCAGATAGTAGGCAGTAGGCTGGTAGGAGACAACACGGCAGATAGTAGGCAGTAGGCTGGTAGGAGACAACACGGCAGATAGTAGGCAGTAGGCTGGTAGGAGACAACACGGCAGATAGTAGGCAAAGGGCTGGTAGGAGACAACATGGCAGATAGTAGGCAGTAGGCGGGTAGGAGTCAACACGGCAGATAGTAGGCAGTAGGCTGGTAGGAGACAACACTGCAGATCGTAGGCAGTAGGCTGGTAGGAGACAACACGGCAGATAGTAGGCAGTAGGCTGGTAGGAGACAACACGGCAGATAGAAGGCAGTAGGCTGGTAGGAGACAACACGGCATATAGCAGGCAGTAGGCTGGTAGGAGACAACACGGCAGATAGTAGGCAGTAGGCTGGTAGGAGACAACACGGCAGATAGTAAGCAGTAGGCTGGGAGGAGACAACACGGCAGATAGTAGGCAGTAGGCTGGTAGGAGACAACACGGCAGATAGTAGGCAGTAGGCTGGTAGGAGACAACACGGCAGATAGTAGGCAGCAGGCTGGTAGGAGACAACACGGCAGATAGTAGGCAGTAGGCTGGTAGGAGACAACACGGCAGATAGTGGGCAGTAGGCTGGTAGGAGACAACACGGCAGATAGTGGGCAGTAGGCTGGGAGGAGACAACACGGCAGATAGAAGGCAGTAGGCTGGTAGGAGACAACACGGCAGATAGTGGGCAGTAGGCTGGGAGGAGACAACACGGCAGATAGAAGGCAGTAGGCTGGTAGGAGACAACACGGCAGATAGTAGGCAGTAGGCTGGTAGGAGACAACACGGCAGATAGTAGGCAGTAGGCTGGTAGGAGACAACACGGCAGATAGTAGGCAGTAGGCTGGGAGGAGACAACACGGCAGATAGAAGGCAGTAGGCTGGGAGGAGACAACACGGCAGATAGAAGGCAGTAGGCTGGTAGGAGACAACACGGCAGATAGAAGGCAGTAGGCTGGGAGGAGACAACACGGCAGATAGTAGGCAGTAGGCTGGGAGGAGACAACACGGCAGATAGTAGGCAGTAGGCATTAATTAATTGGCATTAATTTGGCCTCCAGTGAGACTGTAAGGAATCTTGGTGTTATATTTGATCCGGATTTATCCTTTAACGCCCACATAAAATCAATTTCAAGGACCGCCTACTTCCATCTACTTAACATTGCAAAAATCAGGCATATCTTGCCTCAAAACGATGCAGAGAAACTAGTCCATGCATTTGTTACTTCGAGGCTGGATTATTGTAACTCTTTACTATCAGGGAGTACCAAGAAGTCAATCAAGTCGCTTCAGCTGATTCAAAATGCTGCGGCTCGTGTACTAACCAGAGTTAGGAGAAAGGGACCACATTACTCCTGTTCTGGCTGCCTTACACTGGCTCCCTATAGAACACAGGATAGAATTTAAAATTCTTCTTCTCGCCTACAAAGCCCTTAATGGGCAGGCGCCATCTTACCTTAAAGAACTCATTATACCCTACTGTCCTACTAGGGCATTGCGTTCCAAGAATGCAGGGTTGTTGGTTGTTCCTAGAGTCTCTAAAAGTACAATGGGAGCCAGAGCCTTTTCTTATCAAGCTCCACATTTGTGGAATCAGCTTCCAGTTTGTGTTCGGGCGGCAGACACCCTATCCGTTTTTAAGAGTGCGCTTAAGACCTTCCTTTTTGATAAAGCTTATAGTTAGGGCTGATTAGATTCAGCCCCTAGTTTTGCTGATATAGGCTTAGTTTGTCGGGGGACATCTTACTTCTTCCTTCTCTCTGTCTATACCCGTGTACTCTCATGTTCCCGATTAACCCAGCTTCCCCAAATGTCTTTCTTTTTGGGGTCTATATATGCTGGGATCCGGAGTCATGGATGATCCTGCGGTCTGTGTCCTGGATCGCGAGCCCTGGATCTTGAGTCGTGGCTGTGGTCCTGGATCATCGGTCCTGGATGGATATCCTCGTGGATTCATCTTCCTATTATACACACATGCATTTCCAAACATTTGGACTACCTATGTTGCAAATGTATTATCTTTTCAATTTACACACGGCATCTATTGCACGTCTGTCCGTCCTGGGAGAGGGATCCCTCCTCTGTTGCTCTCCCTGAGGTTTCTCCCATTTTTCCCTTTAAACTGGGTTTTCTTTGGAAGTTTTTCCTTGTACGATGTGAGGGTCTAAGGACAGAGGGTGTCGTATTGTCATACTGATATTCTGTACACACTGTGAAGACCACTGAGACAAATGTAACATTTGTGATATTGGGCTATATAAATAAACATTGATTGATTGATTGAGTAGGCTGGTAGGAGACAACACGGCAGATAGTAGGCAGTAGGCTGGTAGGAGACAACACGGCAGATAGTAGGCAGTAGGCTGGTAGGAGACAACACGGCAGATAGTAGGCAGTAGGCTGGTAGGAGACAACACGGCAGATAGTAGGCAAAGGGCTGGTAGGAGACAACATGGCAGATAGTAGGCAGTAGGCGGGTAGGAGTCAACACGGCAGATAGTAGGCAGTAGGCTGGTAGGAGACAACACGGCAGATAGTAGGCAGTAGGCTGGTAGGAGACAACACGGCAGATAGTAGGCAGTAGGCTGGTAGGAGACAACACGGCAGATAGAAGGCAGTAGGCTGGTAGGAGACAACACGGCATATAGCAGGCAGTAGGCTGGTAGGAGACAACACGGCAGATAGTAGGCAGTAGGCTGGTAGGAGACAACACGGCAGATAGTAAGCAGTAGGCTGGGAGGAGACAACACGGCAGATAGTAGGCAGTAGGCTGGTAGGAGACAACACGGCAGATAGTAGGCAGTAGGCTGGTAGGAGACAACACGGCAGATAGTAGGCAGCAGGCTGGTAGGAGACAACACGGCAGATAGTAGGCAGTAGGCTGGTAGGAGACAACACGGCAGATAGTGGGCAGTAGGCTGGTAGGAGACAACACGGCAGATAGTGGGCAGTAGGCTGGGTAGGAGACAACACGGCAGATAGTAGGGCAGTAGGCTGGTAGGAGACAACACGGCAGATAGTAGGGCAGTAGGCTGGGAGGAGACAACACGGCAGATAGTGGGCAGTAGGCTGGTAGGAGACAACACGGCAGATAGTAGGCAGTAGGCTGGTAGGAGACAACACGGCAGATAGTAGGCAGTAGGCTGGTAGGAGACAACACGGCAGATAGAAGGCGGTAGGCTGGGAGGAGACAACACGGCAGATAGAAGGCAGTAGGCTGGGAGGAGACAACACGGCAGATAGAAGGCAGTAGGCTGGTAGGAGACAACACGGCAGATAGAAGGCAGTAGGCTGGTAGGAGACAACACGGCAGATAGTAGGCAGTAGGCTGGGAGGAGACAACACGGCAGATAGAAGGCAGTAGGCTGGTAGGAGACAGGCGAGGGTTCCAGGAGTAAGCAGGACGGGAGTCGCAGGTACAGACTGGCATGCTGCAAAGTACAATCTGGCCCTGAGGTGAGAGGGAAGTGGGCCAAAATACTAATGGAGCTGATGGGTGTGACAGAGTGAGAGAAAGAGACAGGGTGTGACAGAGAGAGAGAGAGAGAGAGAGAGAGAGAGAGAGAGACAGGGTGTGACTACCAGGTGACTAAGGAATGTTAATGTAGGAAATAGGTGAGTGAAGGAGCAGACTGTGACACATAGAGACACACAATGACCATAGAGAGAAAGAGAAAACCAAAAAGAGATGTCAGATGATTGAAAACAAGTTAAATACACACAAACAGATGCTTAATGACCACAAAGACAGACTGTTACAACAATATGTTCATAAAATAGAAGTGCATACAGTTATACACACACACACACACACACACACGCACGCACGCACGCACACACACACACACACACACACACACACACACACTGTTCTCTCTCTGTGTGATAATGATATCCAGTCTGAGTATTCATGGCTTCGTCTCCGTGTCTATTCTTACACGCGTGTTCCAGCGTCACCGTGACTCCCAGCGGACGAGCTGACGAGACGAAGCAGATGAACAAAGAGGAGGAGGAGGAGGAGGAGGAGGAGGAGGAGGAGGAGAGGAGGGTTTCAGTAGTCCAGTTTCCAGCGGTGTGGACTTGGAGATGTTCTGATAGAGATGCAGAGTGGGGTCTCCGGCTCGTAGAGACTTCCGGATGCTAACGTGCACGTGGTGGTTATCTGCATTAGCACACTTTGGGTTGATCAGCTCGTAGAGACTTCCGGATGCTAACGTGCACGTGGTGGCTATCTGCATTAGCACACGTTGGGTTGATCAGCTCGTAGAGACTTCCGGATGCTAACGTGCACGTGGTGGTTATCTGCATTAGCACACCTTGGGTTGATCAGCTCGTAGAGACTTCCGGATGCTAACGTGCACGTGGTGGCTATCTGCGTTAGCACACGTTGGGCTGATCAGCTCAGGCAGACAGTAGTACAAACAAAATGTCTGATTTGGACAGCGTTGGAGGTGAGAGAAGATCTGCATTCATTTCTGACATCTTTAAAATAAAACAAGTCTCCTTGAGTCCCCTCTGACTTCAGAATATATATAAATATATATAAATGGCCACTTTCTGGTTCAAACTGCACTTCTTTACCCGAACATGTATTCTTCACTCACCTCCAAACCCCTCATGGTCCGAATCGGCCACCTTACATTACGTGTTACACGCCTTCAGTACGTGGGCACCCCCCACAGGAGCACTTTGGGGGAACCACATGCTGACTGCAGTGGGACTCCAACTTGCTACCCCCTGATTCGAAGATCAGCGCACTGACCACTGAGCCACAGCCGTCCAATCAACAACCACTCAAAGATATTGCACGATCTCTATCACGCAAACAATTACAAAACAAGATTAGAGTACAGGTATGGAAAGCTTATATAAGGACAGAGTTTTAAAACTGGCTGAGGCCCCCTCTTGCCTCTGACTCTGAGCTGCTGCCACCCGGGCGGAGATACCCTGCCCCTTATTCAAAAGAACAGATCGAGGCTGTCTTTCGTCCCACAAGCCGTCACACTCCTGAGTCAGTGACGGCGAGGACGCACTGTTCACCAGCTGGTCTGGCCCTGTCCCCCCCAGCTGCTCTGGCCCCGTCCCCCCAGCTGCTCTGGCCCCTGTCCCCCCAGCTGCTCTGGCCCCGTCCCCCCAGCTGGTCTGGCCCCGTGCCCCCCAGCTGCTCTGGCCCTGTCCCCCCAGCTGCTCTGGCCCTGTCCCCCCAGCTGGTCTGGCCCCGTCCCCCCAGCTGGTCTGGCCCCTGTCCCCCCAGCTGGTCTGGCCCCGTCCCCCCAGCTGGTCTGGCCCCGTCCCCCCAGCTGGTCTAGCCCTGTCCCCCTACAGGCGCCTCGTCATGTCTGCCGATATCTGATTTTCTTATGTCTGCTTGTTTCTATCTGTGTCTGTGTTGTTGTCAGTGACGTATTGTCTTCACTTTTTAAATGCCTCTGTGCTGCAACCCATTTCCCCCTCGGGACTAATAAACGAATATTATACTATACTCGGCCAATCAAATAGTACATACAGTTAAAATATAACATTCCCATTCACATTGGAGAACTCAGATTACAGTGTGATTCATGTCGGCATGCTTAATATCAAATATTCAAATCAGCCGTGTACAAGTTTATTTAAACGTTTTGAAACATGAGTTACACCAAACTCATCCTTCGTTTTGAGGACAGCTGCAGCCACACGTTGATTCATCAACTACTTCGAGATCATCCGAAGAGAAAACAGAACGCGTGGACATGAGAGAGAACCGTGGGACTGACGTGGCTTTCATATCAACATCTGCCTGGTGTCGGTTATAGCTAGCCTGATATACAGGGTGTGTGTGTGTGTGTGTGTGTGTGTGTGTGTGTGTGTGTGTGTGTGTGTGTGTGGTGTGTGATGTGTGTGTGTGCGGGTGTGTGTGTGTGCGTGTGCGCGTGTGCGTGTGTGTGTGTGTGGAGTGTGTGTGTGTGTGTGTGTGTGTGTGTGAGTGTGTGTGTGTGTGTGTGCGTGTGTGCGTGTGTGTGTGTATGTGTTGTGTGTGTGTGTGTGTCTTGTAGCATTGACTTTTGGAGGAGAAGCCTGTTGCCATGGATTCCTCATTCCTTCTATCGTTATTCGTCCTGCCTCTCGTCTCCTTTCCTCTCACCTCTCTCTCGTTCATGTGTGTTCGGAGGATTCAGGGCGTGGCGACCGGCCGCAGCTCAGGTTCAAGTGATGATGAATCAGATAATTAAAAGATATATAACAACTAAAACTTCAAAACGGACCCTCAGCCCGAAGCGTTGGATGTAATATGCATTAAAGCACAGTCGATGCTGCCGGGGCTAAGGTTGGATCGACGTCTCTCAACGACGAGTCAGATCTGCCTCCGCTCAGATTTAAAGACAAACATGTCCCAGGAAAACCGTCTGTTCCAATCTGTGCTCGTGACCGCTGAGTGTGTGTCCACATCCGGACGTCTGCTCAGATCCATTTCACGTGGCTGTGTTCCGGATGTTTCTGTGTAATCTGTGACAAACTATCACCAGCCCTATCCTTTAAATGAATATACTTCCTTAACGTTGTCCCTCCACTCCGTTTGAGTACATGATCCTCACCACCATCATCGCTAACTGCATCGTGCTGGCTCTGGAGCAGCATCTTCCCGGAGAGGACAAGACCCCCATGTCCAAGAGACTGGTGAGATGCATTTAAAGAAACTCATGCACACAACAATGCGGACATCAAAGGTCTCCTATCATACTATTTTTAGGCAGATATTATCGCTGTCAGATATATACAACACTCAAACCCCCAAACAGATCCCCCTCTATTTCAGCCCTGTTACTAAAGTGCTGATTCTGGGTCTGTAGCTTTAGCTTTAAAAAGAATTCTCCGAGCGGATTCTCAGCTCAATGCTGCCGTGATGAAACTCCACATCCTGTTCCAAACCACATCAAGGATCAAACTCGTTCTCTCTCTCAGGTTTACCACAAGGTGACTTCCTCTTTACTTCCTGCTTCTTCACACACATGCTCTCCAGTGCAGGTTAGCTCTGAGTGTTAGCATGCTAATCTAAACACAGACCGTATTACTTCTAGCACACGTCTCATTGTTTCTGACAGCAACGTTTCTGATTGGCCCGTGGCGGTAAAGCCCGCCCACATTTTAGTAATGTCGTCATGACACAGCAAATCTGGATCAGCTCCGATGTTCCCCCGTTTTTAGAGATGTGGGTACGGAGGAGAAGAGAGAGGGTTTGTTTCTGACACTTTGAGAGTTCCTCGACACACCGGGGACACACCGGGCGGGGACACACCGAGATACACGGGGACACACCGGGCGGGGACACACCGGGCGGGGACACACCGGGGACACGCCGGGGACACACCGGGCGGGGACACACCGGGGACACACGGGGGACACACCGGGGACACGCCGGGGACACACCGGGGACACACGGGGACACACCGGGGTACCGATGTGGAAAAGACATCAGAAAGTGCATTTTGCACGATGGGACACCTTTAAAAGAGAAACGGCCTCTGACGCCTCGGTCTGCGCTTCGGTCACCAGGAGAAGACGGAGCCCTACTTCATCGGGATGTTCTGCTTCGAGGCCGGGATCAAGGTCATCGCGCTGGGCTTCGCGTTTCATAAAGGCTCCTACCTCAGGAACGGGTGGAACGTCATGGACTTCATCGTGGTCCTCAGTGGGTGAGTCCAACAGTGTGTGTGTGTGTGTGTGTGTGCGTGTGTGTGTGTGTGTGTGTGTGTGTGTGTGTGTGTGTGTGAGTGTCTGTGTGTGTGTGTGTGTGTGTGACTGTGTGTGAGTGTGTGTGTGTGTGTGTGTGTGTGTGTGTCTGTCTGGTGTCTGTGTGTGTGTGTGTGTGTGTGTGACTGTGTGTGATGTGTGTGTGTGTGTGTGTGTGTGTGTGTGTGTGTGGTGTGTGTGTGTGTGTGAGTGTCGGTGTCTGGTGGTGTCGTGTGTGTGAGTGTGGTGTGTGTGAGTGTGTGTGAGTGTGTGTGTGTGTGTGTGTGTGTGTGTGTGTGTGTGTGTGTGTGTGTGTGTCTCTAACAGCTACCTGTAACTGTCGGAGCAGCAAGCTGGTCTTGGTTTGAGTTTTTTTGCTGTTTCCTGTTTGATTTTGTAATATCTTTATTGCTTTGTTTCCACTCGGATACACTTCCCTTAGTCCACTGCGTGACATGCACTGTGTGTACACGTGTGCAGTGTGTGTACACGTGTGCAGTGTGTGTAGTTCAACTGCGTGGTGTCATGTTAAATCCCACACGGCTGCTGTTCTCTCACCAGACGTGACGTTAGTAATGTTTTAGCTAGCATTTTGTGTTCAGTACTTGTGTCACATTATTTCGTTTCTTCCCATTGTAAAGCGTCCTTGGGTTTCGTGAAAGGCGCGATATACATTGAAATTATTATTATTATTATTATTATTATTATTACAGATATTACACATGTCTCAGACTGAGTGACCGCTCTGTCTCTGTCCCCGCATCGTTCTCTGTGTTCCAGTTGGGTTTCCCTGTGCCCTCCATGTTTGTTTCTAATCGAGTGTGGCTGCCTGCTCCCTGTGTTGAAGCTGCACTCTGATTACATCTTGTTATTTATACCTGTGTCTCTTTAATGTTCTGCGTTTGGCTCCGACTGCCTGCTGACACCAGAAGCTTCTTGAGCCGGGTACAGCTTGTTAACCGTCAGCTGCACTTTAACTACAGCTGTTAACGGCCCTAGAGAGGCTAGTCTGTGGGGAACGGGAACGGAGAGGTAGACGCCTCAGCGCAAAGAGAACATGTTTTCAGCAGATTAGCCTCTCACACAATAACATGACATATTTATCAAATCACGGCGCTGCAGTACAATGGGTGGCAGACAGGGTTCCTGGAGAATCCTTCATCATTGTGGGTGCTCAATTATTGATGAGCCGAGCTCGATATAATCATACTCCCCTCGCGGTTGGAGGAGGAGCAGTGAGAGGGGGAGAGGAGAGCATGAGAGAGAAATCACTTAAAGAAGGTAAAGACCACATCAAGGGATCTTTTCATTTTTGTATTTATCTGTTTATCTATTAACTAATGGAGTTGTGCAGGAATGAATCTTAAATCCTGGACATGTTCACATCATCCACTTCTCAGGTTTGGAAGTAAAATCCTGTTGTCTTTTTGCATATGTATAGCCCATGTTTTGTTCCAAGACATAACATATGAAAGTATTGCGTAAATGCAGGAGTAAAAAGATAATGTTGGGCTATAAAGGAACTACAGCACGGTCACATGACATCACGTCACCACCGCTAAGCTAAAGGAGGCTAATGTTGGGCTATAAAGGAACTACAGCACGGTCACATGACATCACGTCACCACCGCTAAGCTAAAGGTGGCTAATGTTGGGCTATAAAGGAACTACAGCACGGTCACATGACATCACGTCACCACCGCTAAGCTAAAGGAGGCTAATGTTGGGCTATAAAGGAACTACAGCACGGTCACATGACATCACGTCACCACCGCTAAGCTAAAGGTGGCTAATGTTGGGCTATAAAGTAACTACAGCACGGTCACATGACTTCACGTCACCACCGCTAAGCTAAAGGAGGCTAATGTTGGGCTATAAAGGAACTACAGCACGGTCACATGACTTCACGTCACCACCGCTTAGCTAAAGGAGGCTAATGTTGGGCTATAAAGGAACTACAGCACGGTCACATGACTTCACGTCACCACCGCTAAGCTAAAGGAGGCTAATGTTGGGCTATAAAGTAACTACAGCACGGTCACATGACATCACGTCACCACCGCTAAGCTAAAGGTGGCTAATGTTGGGCTATAAAGGAACTACAGCACGGTCACATGACATCACGTCACCACCGCTAAGCTAAAGGTGGCTAATGTTGGGCTATAAAGGAACTACAGCACGGTCACATGACTTCACGTCACCACCGCTAAGCTAAAGGAGGCTAATGTTGGGCTATAAAGGAACTACAGCACGGTCACATGACTTCACGTCACCACCGCTAAGCTAAAGGAGGCTAATGTTGGGCTATAAAGGAACTACAGCACGGTCACATGACTTCACGTCACCACCGCTAAGCTAAAGGTGGCTAATGTTGGGCTATAAAGGAACTACAGCACGGTCACATGACTTCACGTCACCACCGCTAAGCTAAAGGAGGCTAATGTTGGGCTATAAAGGAACTACAGCACGGTCACATGACGTCACGTCACCACCGCTTAGCTAAAGGAGGCTAATGTTGGGCTATAAAGGAACTACAGCACGGTCACATGACTTCACGTCACCACCGCTAAGCTAAAGGAGGCTAATGTTGGGCTATAAAGTAACTACAGCACGGTCACATGACATCACGTCACCACCGCTAAGCTAAAGGTGGCTAATGTTGGGCTATAAAGGAACTACAGCACGGTCACATGACATCACGTCACCACCGCTAAGCTAAAGGTGGCTAATGTTGGGCTATAAAGGAACTACAGCACGGTCACATGACTTCACGTCACCACCGCTAAGCTAAAGGAGGCTAATGTTGGGCTATAAAGGAACTACAGCACGGTCACATGACTTCACGTCACCACCGCTAAGCTAAAGGAGGCTAATGTTGGGCTATAAAGGAACTACAGCACGGTCACATGACTTCACGTCACCACCGCTAAGCTAAAGGAGGCTAATGTTGGGCTATAAAGTAACTACAGCACGGTCACATGACATCACGTCACCACCGCTAAGCTAAAGGTGGCTAATGTTGGGCTATAAAGGAACTACAGCACGGGTCACATGACTTCACGTCACCACCGCTAAGCTAAAGGAGGCTAATGTTGGGCTATAAAGGAACTACAGCACGGTCACATGACTTCACGTCACCACCGCTAAGCTAAAGGAGGCTAATGTTGGGCTATAGAGGAACTTCAGCACGGTCACATGACTTCACGTCACCACCGCTAAGCTAAAGGAGGCTAATGTTGGGCTATAAAGTAACTACAGCACGTTCACATGACTTCACGTCCCCACCGCTAAGCTAAAGGTGGCTAATGTTGGGCTATAAAGGAACTACAGCACAGTCACATGACTTCCCGTCACCACCGCTAAGCTAAAGGAGGCTAATGTTGGGCTATAAAGGAACTAGAGCACAGTCACATGACTTCACGTCACCACCGCTAAGCTAAAGGTCACAATTTTTGCTTTTATTTTAAATCGTATCATTTCGGACTTTTGTTGCCGTCTGTGAGGAAAATAAATGGGGCTCAGAGCCTCAGGATACTGAAATCTGTATTTTTAAAAAAATATATTTCCTTCTAATTTGTTATTCTTTTCAAAATAACACACTGTTATTTTCTCACCAATAACACACAATTATCCTTGCTTTTATTTATTGGTTTAATTCCATAATCTCTGGCTTTTTTGGCGTCCGTCAGGAACTGAATTTAAAAATAATAATCTCTTCCGCTCGTGTTAACCGAAGACACCTTTTTCCGGCTAACAACCAAAACACATTCGAAACACCTTTGACTTCCACACGAGAGGATAGGAAGTGCAAACATGCTGACTCTTTCTGAACTCATTCCTGCACCACTTTATTAGCAGCTAAATTAAAACATGTTAATGCGTTGTTCTCATCTCCCTCTCTGAACGGAGGTGGCAGACGCTGTAATCAGACGTCCTGTTAGCTCGGCGTCAGGCGGTATTTATTGATGTGTCATATTCTCCCGCTGCTGATTTACTGAACCGTTATTTAGCATTAAGATGAACGCACGTTTTGTGGGTTGGATTTAAGATTGTGATTGAGGCAGGAGACGTGCTCTATCTGGATGATGTAGCCTTGAGGTCTCATCGTAATATTCATATTCAGCATGCGGGAGTGAGCTGCAGATGGAACCCTCTCTGAATTATCATGCTGCACACAGCGCGGGCAAATTAATGAAAATGTTCTCTCACTCTCTCTTTGTCTGACACACACACACACACACACACGCACGCACACACACACACGCACACACACACACACCGCACACACACACACACACACTACACACACACACACACACACACAGAGAGAGAGATACAGAGACACACACACACACACACACACCGACACGCACACACACACACACACCCACACACACACACACACACACACACACACACACACAGAGAGAGAGATACAGAGACACACACACACACACACACACACACACACCGACACACACACACACACACACACACACACACACACACACACACACACACACACACACACACACACACACACCATGTATACATCACTTCAGGGGACATTACATTGACTTACATGCATTTCTTGGAGACTTATCCTAACCTTAACCATAACCAACACATGCCTAACCCTAACCCTAACCCTTACCCTAACCCTTACCCTAACCAAGTCTTCACCCTGAAATGAATGATCCCCCTTATGGGGACCTCCAATTTGTCCCCACACATGACTATGTAAACAGACTTAGGTCCCCACAAGTATAGTAATGCTAGTCCACCCACACACACACACACACACACACACACACACACACTCACTTGAGACATTATTAGAGAGTGAGTGAAGGTTATTAAATGCTGATAATATTAGATGAGTCACCCGTTCTGTCTCTGCGTTAGTAATTAGGAGGACTCTGCAGACGGTGAGGCTCCCACACCGTGTTACCAAACCACTGCATACACACATGCATTTACCATCATAAGCATAACGCAAAGGACTGTTTGAAGAGGCCTTACTTCCCATTGTAAAGCGTCTCTCACGCTCACGCTCCTATTGGCTAGCGCTCCAAGAGGGTCTCTTTTGCATTGCCTCGCCAAAATTCATCCATCCATCCATCTTCTCCCGCTTATCCGCGGTCGGGTCGCGGGGGTAGCAGTTCCAGCAGAGAGCCCCAAACTTTCTTTTCCAAAATGCATTATATTCAATAATTACAGCTTTAATGTTTAAAAAGTAAAATAAGAAATGAACAGTATTTACCGAACCGGAAATGGAAATGAATGAAATAAGAAAAAGCTTGTTTTCCTTTTTAACAACAGAGTGAGTGGGAGGGAGACGGCTGTTTCTGTTTCCTGAAAAGCTTTCATAGCACGTTGCTGACTTATGTTGTTTTCTCAGGCCTTCACACGTGCTTTACGAACCTGATACGGCGGCTCACACATCAGGCTGTGAAGGGATTTCAGAGAACAGAGAGTAAAACAAAGTGAAGACGAGCTGCAGGAAAACAGATGCCTCCATGCGTAATCGTACCAACTAATTGGCAGGTTGGCGCTGGCAGGCCTCCATTAGACGCCCAGCGAGAGAGAGGGCGACACCACCGAGAGCCAGACTATTACAGGGGGGAGGGGAGAAGGGAGGCAGTCCGATAGTAACAAGAAAATCCGTTCTCTCTGTACGATATGATAACACTTTATTGTAGAATATAACCTTATTGTCTTGCATCACTGCAGCTCCACTTGCCACATCAAACAAGGACACATATGAGGACACGATACAAGGGAATAGACATGTAACATTGCATCATGATCGCTGAAGAGAAGCATGCTCAAAGACCCTCTAACGCAGTGTTTCTCAAACTTTTTCATACCAAGGACACTTAACCAATTAAAAAACACTCGCGGACCACCTAACTCCACAAATATCCAAAAACACATCGTTTTTCTAGAACAGTTTACAAATCGCCTGAAAAAGGTACAAACATGTGGTAAAATGTGTGATGAAGGTGTTGCGCTGGGCTATATCATGCAATTGAAAGTGAAACTTAACCTCGCTCCATTGCGGAGATATTCCCGCGAGAGTGCGGAAAACGTAAATAGATTAATTAATTTAAAATGTGAAATGTTACCAATATACTCACGGACCACTAGGGGGCCCTCACGGACCACTAGGGGGCCCTCACGGACCACCAGTGGTCCGCGGACCACACTTTGAGAAGCACTGCTCTAACGTACATTAGATCTGGGGTTTGACCTTGTGTGTAATGTGAGGACTGACTGGAGCACAAAGGAGAGCTTCAGTGGGACTTTATTAACCCGTGGGACTGGGATGGGTGCCGATCCCCGGTATTAAAGGGGCCCCGGGCCGAATTATTAAATACCGTGGTACCGTTAAGCTCCGTCTTTGTATTGGTCGTGGAGACAAAACAAATATGTCATATGTATTATTGCTACATAAACATTATATTGCAGTCTTAGTGTCGCCAACTCCGTTTCTAATATGCAAAAAGGGGGGCGGGGCAGCTTACACACACGCAGCTGCTACATGCAGCAACACACACACACCGAGGAGATGGCGGTGAGACCTCTGAGGTGTGGTTAAACTTTACCCGTCTTGATGCTCGTTACCTAAAGTGCAATAAGAGTTCAGCATGTGAGGGCGGTAACACGAGCAATGCGTCGAAACATTTATCAAAGTGCTCCACATGCAGACGGAGGAATGCACCGGGTTCCACTGTCTCTCCAGCAGCTCTGAAGCCCCGTCCACGAGTAACGTTTCCCCGTCAGGTGTTCTGGATGCTAGCAGCAACACACAGAGTTAGCTCAGTGATACAAGCATGGGTTAATGATGAGAGGAAACTGAGTTATTTAGTTTGTTAAAGTTTCTGCTGTTCTGTTTCCAGTTCTGTCATCACATTATTTAGTACCATTTGTTAAAACGTTGTTGTTTCTTTTGATGTGAAATATTATTTATTTAATTTAAATAAAAAGCTATGTTCATTTTGTTCACAATTTGTTTAGTTAATTTCCAAAAAAAGTATTCAAAAGAACATATAAGAGCAGCGTTAAAGGACCGGATCGATAAGCGGTATCGATAAAAGTAGTAGTACCGTTAAGACCTTAACGATACTGATCCTTGCGTCAGACCCTGCATTTTCTATTTGATGGAAACAGTTCATATCCTCTGACACGTTGGGTTCAGACGAGATGTTAAAATGTTATGGTTATAGAGTTTCTCACAGACCGTTACGGAGCGTCCACACTACAGCTTCAAAAAGAGCTTGGAGCTGGGCGTGTCTGGAGCTTGGGGATTTTATTCAAGCAACACGACCAACAACCAATCACATGAATCTCCCGCCCCCGACATACAGAGCAAAAACCCCCGGGGATTTTATGGGAGCAATATATATAATATATAAACTCCCCAAACAGGCGAAACCCTACCAGTTTCCCCCACTGCCTCTGCCACCTCCCTCCATGCTGGTTCCTCCGGTTTGTGTCCCGGTAGGTGAAGAGGGTCTGGTCATACACAACCGGGTGAGTTGCTACGGCGATAGTTAGTTTCTCCTCCGACTTTTTTTGAAATATAGAAATGAACGGCGGGATATCTCTCCCAGCTTAGACGCAGTTTGATTGGCTACGGCTTCAGCTGTCAGATTTTCGGGAAACGGGATTTGATTGGCTGGCGCTGGCTACTCCGGCGTCTCCGGCGGAGACGGACCGCTCTGCTACCCACAATTCAGTTCGGCGAAAAAGCGAGGCTACGTGACGTCACCCCATTGAAAGTGAATGGGCAGATTGGAGTTTTCAACGCTGTCGACGCTGTAGTGTAGACGGGCCGTAACAGAGACCTCAACCTATCCATAACTGGTGCAGCAGTTTTGATTTTAAGGCGGTGGACAAACACTTGAAGTAGTATTGAAGTACTGGAGAACACTCAGGATCACAGATGTAAAAAAACTAAAGTGAAAGGAGATTTCATCAGGACTTAGGACACGAGAGACGTCTTTACGGAGAGACGGAGGACATTACAGAGTCGTGAAAAGGTTGTAAATGTTAGCATTTCATGAATGTAAAATAGTGGAAGCTTCAAATTCTTGAATGAAGGCCATTGGAGGTAAAGACAGGTAGAAAGGTTTTGCAGCAGGGTTAGGGTTAGGGTAGATAATTATGAATAGTCAGTATAATATTTTGACAAAAACACACATTTACTAAAAATAAATCTTGAATCAGTAAATAAAATAAAATAATGAAGCAGCCTTGATCAGGGAAGGCAACAAGAGAGAGAGAGAGAGGAGTCCTTCAGATAATAATACATGACGTGTTTGTCCCGGAGCTATGGACTTTGTTATTGCTCGTCGAGACCGTAGAATGTAAAGGTTGATATGACTCTTAATACGCAAGAGGGGAAACACACACCAGTTAGTAGACTGGTAGTCTTCATGCTGATCTTTGATAGGTTGAAAACGGTCATGTAAATGTTTGTTTACGTTTACTGTAAAGGCCCGGACACTCCAAGCCGATTTGGATGGATGTCAGGCCGACGATGAGCGTCCTGTCGCCCAACTCAGATTGGTGTGTCCCGCACCGTCGTGTCTTTTCGGCCGTGCCGACACCTTTTAAAACCTACCGATTCTACATGTCGAATCGGTGGGCAGTCGGCAAAATAAATCACTCTGATTGGCTGTTCAGCTTAGCGAATCAGTGCATGAGAAGCGAAACCGAAGTGAGGGACCCAAACAAACTGTTAAGAAGGCAACTCTGAGGTTTCATTTATCTCCAGCTCTCGACTCAGGTTCGGGAAAGCCCCGTGAGCTTCTCGCTGTAGAGTGAAAATGGAACGCCCACGCAGTCTGTCCTTCTTCTCTCGGTGTATCACGCAGTCTGTCTTCCGGTTGTTGCCTCTTTTGAATGACGAATACACACTACCGCCCCCTGCTGGTGATGAGAGGTATTGCCACTCACGCATGCGCAGTTCGTACGTGCTTCTTGGCCGTCGGCTGAAGTCTTTGCGGTTCCAGTGCGACACGTGGCCGAGACGCAGAGACGCGAGGCGACGCAACAGTCGGGTCCGTCTGTGTCAGTTCTTTGGGGTGTGTCCGGGCCTTAAGATAAAAAACATCTCCATTCAGAAATCCTGTGTTATGAAAAAACAAAAACAAATATAATTATTTGATATCTTCTGAACAATTAAGTTATGTAATATTCCAATCTGCAGATCAAGCCCGGTTAAAGTTTGAAGAACAGCTCCCCAAGATCTGAAAATTCGAGGAGTACTTGAATGCATCATGGGCGTCTACACTTTAGAGTGCTATTCTTCTTCCCTTTACTTGCACTTTGTTTCATTTCCTTTCATTATATTGCTGCCTGATATTCTTATCTCAGAGAAGGCTGTGAACTCTCCTGATTCACTGTAAGCTGAAACCCAACTCTGTCTGACCTCGGAGTGTGTGTCAGTGCGCTTATGTGCAAATGTAGCGGCACTACAGCACGTCTTTTAGCCAACAACAAGCCGTCACTGTGCTTGGCCAACACTCACCTGGTAGAACCATCTAACACACACACACACACACACACACACACACACACACACACACACACACACACACACACACACACAGCAGATACTTTCATCCTCCCAGGCAGACCTGTCTTCTCCGATCTTATCTCCCATCTGTTATGGGATCAATTGATTGGTTCAGACGCAACAAGGAGGGGATGTGTCCCCCTGAGCTGTTGCCATGGTGACGGAGGACCCCGCCCCAGGTCTGCTGCTCCGCTGGTCAATCAGACCGGACCAGGATAGACTTCTCTTTCCTTTATTAGAGTCTGATCAGGTGGGAAAGTAAAAGTGCTTTAAACTCCTCTAATAAAGTGGTGCAGGAATTATTCCTGAAACCTATTAAAAAGTCTGCATTTTAGCACTTCCTGTGCCCTGGTCTGGAGGTCAATAGTTTTCTGAATGTGTTTTTGGTTCTTAGCCTGAAATTAGGAAAGAATACGAGATTTTAACGTTTTGTTCTACGACATAAAATACGGCAGTAAGTACCCCACTGGTGGATTTAAAAAGGGAGGTTGCTAACAACAAGTGTCTTAATGAGACGACTAATCGTCATCACGCCTAACATTAGCCGCCTTTAGCTTAGCGGTGGTGACGTGAAGTCATGTGACCGTGCTGTAGTTCCTTTATAGCCCAACATTAGCCACCTTTAGCTTAGCGGTGGTGACGTGAAGTCATGTGACCTTGCTGTAGTTCCTTTATAGCCCAACATTAGCCACCTTTAGCTTAGCGGTGGTGACGTGAAGTCATGTGACCGTCCCGTAGTTCCTTTATAGCCCAACATTAGCCACCTTTAGCTTAGCGGTGGTGACGTGAAGTCATGTGACCGTCCCGTAGTTCCTCTATAGCCCAACATTAGCCGCCTTTAGCTTAGCGGTGGTGACGTGAAGTCATGTGACCGTGCTGTAGTTCCTTTATAGCTCAACATTAGCAGCCTTTAGCTTAGCGGTGGTGACGTGAAGTCATGTGACCGTGCTGTAGTTCCTTTATAGCCCAACATTAGCAGCCTTTAGCTTAGCGGTGGTGACGTGAAGTCATGTGACCGTGCTGTAGTTCCTTTATAACCCAACATTAGCCTCCTTTAGCTTAGCGGTGGTGACGTGAAGTCATGTGACCGTGCTGTAGTTCCTTTATAACCCAACATTAGCCACCTTTAGCTTAGCGGTGGTGACGTGAAGTCATGTGACCGTGCTGTATTTCCTTTATAGCCCAACATTAGCCACCTTTCGCTTAGCGCTGGTGACGTGAAGTCATGTGACCGTGCTGTAGTTCCTTTATAGCTCAACATTAGCAGCCTTTAGCTTAGCGGTGGTGACGTGAAGTCATGTGACCGTGCTGTAGTTCCTTTATAGCCCAACATTAGCAGCCTTTAGCTTAGCGGTGGTGACGTGAAGTCAATGTATTTCTATTGGTAGTATGTTTCGTGTCTGCACCACGTCTTTTTGTCCGGTCAGGTCTTGGAAGATCGGACGCTGTGTGGTTCGTAAAAACATGTTCTTACTCAATATCTTACCCTAAGCCTAACCTTATCCCTTTTATTTTAAATAGTATAATGTCAGAGTTTTTTCTGTCGTCTGCGAGGAAAATAAATGGCTCAGAGCCTCAGAAAACTCAAATCTATATTTTTTTAATCTTTTTTTCCTTCTTATTTGTTATTGTTTGGTGCAGGCACGAAACGTGCCAATAGAAATACATTGCTTCTACACTTCTAAACTCGTTCTGTGTCAGAATACTGAAATCTGTATTTTTAAATCTGTTTTTCCTTCTAATTTGTTATTATTTACATTGCTTTTAAAATCGTTCTGTGTGACACGAAGAAAATGGCGAAATCGTGTTGGTGAACACGAATCAATAGATTCATTTCGTGACTATAACACGGAATGCCGTGAGACTGTGTTGGAATATACAAATAAATAATGCTTAAAAAATAGCACGATTGAGCCTAACGGACCCTACACGCGGCGGCGTGCGTTGCCGCTTCAACGCTTCTGCCCATTCACTTTGAATGGGGTGACGTCACGTCTCGCCGAACTGCATTGTGGGAGCAAAGCGTATCTTTTCTCGCGGTGCTCGCTGCAAAAGTAGAGCAATGTTCTACTTTTGACGCTTCGACGGAGGCGCCAGCCAATCGAATCATATGCCAGTACAAGCTCTAGCCAATCAAACCGCGTGCTTGTGTGTCTGGGGCGGGAGATTCCTGTGATTGGTTGTTGGTCGAGTTTCAGCCCCCCCCGTCGGCAAGCGACAACGCACGCCGCCGTATGGGGCCGTAACTGCTGTCTTCGATGTATGAGTTACATCTTACACTTGTTGCTTCAAAAATCCGTATCCAAAGCCGTTTTTCTCCATCTTCCTTTTCGTTTGAGATAATGTGTTGCAGAATTACATCACTGGGGGATGCAGTGTTTATATGCAGTCAGTCTGTGTTTGAAGCAGCATCAGATGTCTTCAGAGGCGTCACAGTCAACCGTCAGTGTCGTTGGCAGCAGGGAAGTGTTTGTGTTTGCTCTGTTACCGCCACGGCGTCTCTGCAAATAATAATTTCAGTGGATAGGGTCGTCTCAATCAGAGCTAATATAGAGGCCTTATTGTTGGTATTGATACCGGCTAACATCCGTGT
>CM070484.1:44496544-44581544 GCA_036324585.1 Champsocephalus esox
TTATTTTAAAAACTGATCATTTTTTCCCCAAAATGCAATAAATCCATGACACGTTTTTTCCCCTCCAAAATGCAATAGATCTATTTTATTTTTCATATTGAAACTGTGCAAAAATACACAACAGTAACAGAGTTCCCGTTAGCCGGCAAATCTAAATGTCTTCGGTCAAAGTCATTTCCTATTAGCGCAATACCGCTTCAGTTGCGCCACTTATGTGACAGACAAGAAGAGTATGTGACAGACAAGAAGAGTATGTGACAGACAAGAAGAGTATGTGACAGACAAGAAGAGTATGTGACAGACAAGAAGAGTATGTGACAGACAAGAATAGTCAACTCTAATGTCTAACACTTAATGTGGAGAAAGAGATGTCCTGGATGGGTTGATTGTGCGTTGATCTGTTGGTAATGCCTCGGGGTTCCGGTGGGCATGTAAACACATGCATAATGCTGCGCTATACTTTGTGGCCTCATCCAGTTGCATAGCGACACTTATTGTGTAGGTGTCTTTTAATAAGCAGGTAGTCATATCATTAGCTAGAACTAGCTGGATCTGATCGATATGGACATAAACGCGAGTGAAGTCTAATCTGACGGGAGAGAGAGATCAGCTGCTGCTGACGAGTCGAGAGTCGACACGCAGCTCTGCATGATCACATGCAGCGGTGAGCGGAACAAAACACACACTTCAGGTTAGAATATCACACGTAGCTATTTTAATGACCTCTCAAACTACCTGAACTAGTTATAGATAGGCCTATGTTTAGTTTTACTGTCGGGTCACTCATTACTGATCCGCGAGCTGCATGATACTGGCATAATAGATTGCCCGATCGGGCAACCAGCAGGTGAGGCTTCATTGCCCGAGCTAAATACTAGATGGCCCCGGGACTTGATCCTGCTCGATTTGAGTAGATCCAGAGTAAAAACACTGAACGTTTTGTAATAGATCCCCTGGGGTCAATGTGTCTGCGTGACAGGAGTTTGCTTTTGTATGAGAATGATAACAAGCGACAGCCGCCATTCTTCATCCTCCCGAGTGTCTCATTTTCTTAATCTCCTCACGTACATGATTACATTTCGATGGCTTGCGTTTCTTCCCCACCGCAGAAACCACCACAGGTTCATCAATGCCGTCAAAAGTATTCATGTTTTTATTGTTTGTTGAAGTAGATAATGACGAAAGCCGGTACATTCAGGGTGCCGCCATTATTGTTTACACTGCGTGGAATGCTCTGTGATTGGTTGAGGTGCGCTGTGATTGGTTGAGCGGATATATCGCATTCTGTACAGAAGAGAGACTGGCGTTTGTCGCTGTTTGGAAAGAAAGTGAGAAAACAGGACAGAATAACACGGCGGATATCGCGTTTTGCGGAAAATTGAATGTTGAATTTTCAATACCGACGAAATACAATACTGATTTCGGCGGGAACTCATTTTTTTCAAAAGTGGCGTTTATCGCGTTTTGGAACCAAACTCTTCCTGTCCCTTAGTCTGGAGGTCAATGGTTTTCTGAATGTGTTTTTGGTTGTTATAAGGTCTGTGGTTAACACAAGCAGAAGAGATTATTAATGTGTCAGTAGATACCACACTGGTGGATTTAAAAATCGAAGGTTGCTAACAAGTGTCTAAATGAGGCAACTATACGCCATCACGACCAACATTAGCCCCCTTTAGCTTAGCAGTGGTGATGTGAAGTCATGTGACCGTGCTGTAGTTCCTTTATAGCCCAACATTAGCCTCCTTTAGCTAAGCGGTGGTGATGTGAAGTCATGTGACCGTGCTGTAGTTCCTTTATAGCCCAACATTAGCCTCCTTTAGCTAAGCGTGGGTGGTGACGTGAAGTCATGTGACCATGCTGTAGTTCCTTTATAGCCCAACATTAGCCTGCTTTAGCTTAGCGGTGGTGACGTGAAGTCATGTGACCGTGCTGTAGTTCTTTTATAGCCCAACATTAGCCTCCTTTAGCTTAGCGGTGGTGACGTGAAGTCATGTGACCGTGCTGTAGTTCCTTTATAGCCCAACATTAGCCTCCTTTAGCTAAGCGGTGGTAACGTGAAGTCATGTGACCGTGCTGTAGTTCCTTTATAGCCCAACATTAGCCTCCTTTAGCGAAGCGGTGGTGATGTGAAGTCATGTGACCGTGCTGTAGTTCCTTTACAGCCCAACATTAGCCTCCTTTAGCTTAGCGGTGGTGACGTGAAGTCATGTGACCGTGCTGTAGTTCCTTTATAGCCCAACATTAGCCTCCTTTAGCTTAGCGGTGGTGACGTGAAGTCATGTGACCGTGCTGTAGTTCCTTTATAGCCCAACATTAGCCACCTTTAGCTTAGCGGTGGTGACGTGAAGTCATGTGACCGTGCTGTAGCTCCTTTATAGCCCAACATTAGCCTCCTATAGCTTAGCGGTGGTGTCCTGCTTTGAGAGGGACTGCACTGCATGTTTGTCCTTTGTCCCAGAAACTGAGACAATGTCCTGCATTTCATTGACGGTTGCCCTTCTAAAACGTGGCTTTTATACAATGGCTTTGTAGAAAGCAGTAGAAGGCTATTACATGAGTTGTGTCAGATGTCAATCAACCTGTTGGGAGCAGGAACACACATCTCAGCTTCAACAAGAGAAAAAAGACACTTCTCCAAACGGTCATTATTGGAAAACGGGGTGCAGCTCCTCCTGACTAAATGAAGAAGCAATTTTTAGCCCCTCCATCTCTTCGTCTCCATAACAACTAAAGATCAGCGAGGACAGACTAATGGTGTGCAGAAAGAGGGAGAGAGGGAGGAAGAAGTGGGGGAGGAAATGATAGAGGGAGTGTGAAGTAAAAGACGTAGAAGAGAGGGAATCAGAGGGGGAATAGTTAGAGGTGTGAAACTCATATCAAATCTATTTCTGGATGTGTGATGACGGGGGGCTATTTTTACCCTTTCTCTCTTTCTCCCTGTCTTTTCTTTACCTTCTGTTAATTAAATCAGATCACGCTCTGTGTGTCTTCACACCAGAGACAGGAATAATTCTCACCGCTGTATCACGAGGATGAAATTGGTTTTGACTTGTGATCAAGTTTGCTTTAAAACCAATTACTGCTCCGTGCATTAAGATGTTTTTTCTGCACTCAAATCATGTGTTTATGAGTTATTATATACATCCAATAAATAACCATAAAACATCTTCTTTAGGCCACATATTCGTCCTGTCTTCAGGATAAAAGTGGATTGAATTTGTCAAATGATTTAGCTGTCGTTGCTTTTTAACGGGGAGGAGAGAAATGTGCGTTAAATGTTAGGTTATAGGCGCTACAGGGTAAATAATGCATTTTTTTAAACTGGAGATATGACCAAAAGTGCATGATTTTCAAAGTCATAATGACATCATGAAAAATAAATATCATTCTTTCAAGACCGCAGAATTGTGATACTTAAAAAATTCCTCAGAATCTCAGTTTTCATAAAAATAATTTCGAATCGAGTTTTTACCTCATTTCCCTGTCCTCCCTCCCTTTGTTTCTCTCATGCAGCGGACATGAGGACAATATGTGTGTTCATGTCAGAGGAAAGTGGACAAACAGAGTCAGAGGGTAATTGGGAGAGAGGAAGGGAAGAGGACTAATGAGGAAGAGGAGCAGAAACTTCCTTTATTCTATCATCAGTTTGAAAGC
This sequence comes from Champsocephalus esox, assembly GCA_036324585.1. Lineage (NCBI taxonomy): Eukaryota > Metazoa > Chordata > Actinopteri > Perciformes > Channichthyidae > Champsocephalus > Champsocephalus esox. The sequence continues at coordinate 44,500,199 of CM070484.1, forward strand.
TGAAGGTCACAGAGGACACCAAGACAAAACAAAGTAAATTATAACTTTTTTAATGAGCCAGAATTAGAGTATTTTGGTGCTAATACTTTAAAGAGTCCTCTCCTGCTGATGTTCAGGTGTATATCAGTGTGTAGTGTCTCTACTTTAAAGAGTCCTCTCCTGCTGATGCTCAGGTGTATATCAGTATGTAGTGTCTCTACTTTAAAGAGTCCTCTCCTGCTGATGTTCAGGTGTATATCAGCATGTAGTGTCTCTACTTTAAAGAGTCCTCTCCTGCTGATGTTCAGGTGTATATCAGTATGTAGTGTCTCTACTTTAAAGAGTCCTCTCCTGCTGATGTTCAGGTGTATATCAGTATGTAGTGTCTCTACTTTAAAGAGTCCTCTCCTGCTGATGTTCAGGTGTATATCAGTATGTAGTGTCTCTACTTTAAAGAGTCCTCTCCTGCTGATGTTCAGGTGTATATCAGTATGTAGTGTCTCTACTTTAAAGAGTCCTCTCCTGCTGATGTTCAGGTGTATATCAGTATGTAGTGTCTCTACTTTAAAGAGTCCTCTCCTGCTGATGTCCAGGTGTATATCAGTGTGTAGTGTCTCTACTTTAAAGAGTCCTCTCCTGCTGATGTTCAGGTGTATATCAGTATGTAGTGTCTCTACTTTAAAGAGTCCTCTCCTGCTGATGTTCAGGTGTATATCAGTATGTAGTGTCTCTACTTTAAAGAGTCCTCTCCTGCTGATGCTCAGGTGTATATCAGTATGTAGTGTCTCTACTTTAAAGAGTCCTCTCCTGCTGATGTTCAGGTGTATATCAGTGTGTAGTGTCTCCTCTTTAAAGAGTCCTCTCCTGCTGATGTCCTGGTGTATATCAGTATGTAGTGTCTCTACTTTAAAGAGTCCTCTCCTGCTGAGGTTCAGGTGTATATCAGTATGTAGTGTCTCTACTTTAAAGAGTCCTCTCCTGCTGAGGTTCAGGTGTATATCAGTATGTAGTGTCTCTACTTTAAAGAGTCCTCTCCTGCTGATGTTCAGGTGTATATCAGTATGTAGTGTCTCTACTTTAAAGAGTCCTCTCCTGCTGATGTTCAGGTGTATATCAGTATGTAGTGTCTCTACTTTAAAGAGTCCTCTCCTGCTGATGTTCAGGTGTATATCAGTATGTAGTGTCTCTACTTTAAAGAGTCCTCTCCTGCTGATGTTCAGGTGTATATCAGTATGTAGTGTCTCTACTTTAAAGAGTCCTCTCCTGCTGATGTTCAGGTGTATATCAGTATGTAGTGTCTCTACTTTAAAGAGTCCTCTCCTGCTGATGTTCAGGTGTATATCAGTATGTAGTGTCTCTACTTTAAAGAGTCCTCTCCTGCTGATGTTCAGGTGTATATCAGTATGTAGTGTCTCTACTTTAAAGAGTCCTCTCCTGCTGATGTTCAGGTGTATATCAGTATGTAGTGACTCTACTTTAAAGAGTCCTCTCCTGCTGATGTTCAGGTGTATATCAGTATGTAGTGTCTCTACTTTAAAGAGTCCTCTCCTGCTGATGTTCAGGTGTATATCAGTATGTAGTGTCTCTACTTTAAAGAGTCCTCTCCTGCTGATGTTCAGGTGTATATCAGTATGTGTGTCTCTACTTTAAAGAGTCCTCTCCTGCTGATGTTCAGGTGTATATCAGTATGTAGTGTCTCTACTTTAAAGCGGGGGGCAGGGTGTAGGACTGTTAGCTTTAAAGCACAACAATGCAGCATCAAATACTTGCTATCATATATATAATTTAAAATCTGATGTCAAAATAGTATTTTTGTGAGTGAAGTTACTAAACAGTATCTTGAGATATTTACCATCTGCTGCAATGAAATAATGAACACATCAATGCATTTATAATTATAATTATATAATAGACTATATATATTCCTGAAATTGACCGTAGAATGAGAAACCTTGGTACTGTTGTATAGCAACAAAGTGTATTCTGCTTTTTCTTAAAATAAAGACCTCAATTCTTTCTCCACCACTGGACATCGATGGGTTTGCGACATATGTGTGTGTCCTTGCTTCGTGTCCTCCTGCAGCTCCATGTCTCTGCAGGCTGCTTTTATTGGCTCCTCTCTTAAATAGCAGTTGTCCCAGCCGTCCTCCCACACAGAAACAGCCACGAGCCCAAAACCATCCCCGCTGTTCGTCTGCCTTCTCTCTGCTTACAGTCCATCTCTTAACACGTGTGTGTGTGTGTGTGTGTGTGTGTGTGTGTGTGTGTGTGTGTGTGTGTGTGTGTGTGTGTGTGTCCACTTTCCACAGCAACAGATCGTGAAGTTGTTATACTGCACAATTATTCCAAAGTTTAAGACGCCACAAAAACAGTTTCCCAAACCGGATCACTTACACTGAACACAAATATAAACGCAACACTTTTGTTTTTGCTCCCATGTTTCATGAGATGAACTCAAAGATCTAAAACATTTTCTATAAACACAAAATAACCATTTCCCTCAAATATTGTTCACAAATCGGAAACAATCTGTGATAGTGAGCACTTCTCCTTTGCCGAGATAATCCATCCCACCTCACAGGCGTGGCATATCAAGATGCTGATCAGACAGCATGATTATTGCACAGGTGTGCCTTAGGCTGGCCACCATAGAAAGGCCACTCTGAAACGTGCAGTTTTGCTTTATTGGGGGGGTCTGGGGGGGTCCGAAAACCAGGCAGTATCTGGTGTGAGGGGTAGGGTTAGGGGTAGGGGTAGGGGTAGGGTAATGTTGTGAATCGAGTGGCCCATGGTGGTGGTGGGGTTATTGTATGGGCAGGCGTACGTTATGGACGACGAACACAGGCCACATTATATTTTTGTTCAGTAAGTAAATCTAATCTGAAATGCAAGTTTTTATTTATTTCCTATTTGTGGCACGCAGTGACCGTTTGTGTTTGTTTTTGTGTTGGACATGGATGTTAAAGCCCCTGCGCACGCACGCACGCACACACACACACACACACACACACACCACACACACACCACACCATGTATACATCACTTCAGGGGACATTACATTGACTTACATGCTTTTCCTGAAGACTTATCCTAACCTTAACCATAACCAACACATGTCTAACCCTAACCTTACTGCGCGTGCCTTTCCTTGGATCTCTGTATAACCGTGAAGTCGTCGGGCGACATGGGGAGATCCGGTGGCCCTTACACAAACCTAACCCTAATCCTAAACCTAACCAAGTCTTCAAGGGAGGCGAGTCCCCACACGTGACTATGTAAACAGATGTAGGTCCCCACAAGTATAGTAATGCTAGACCACACACACACACACACACACACACACACACACACACACACACACACACACACACACAGATGGACAGTAAGTTGACGTTGCCTCTCCTCAGGATCCTGGCTGCAGCGGGGGCCCACATGAACATCTCTGTGGACCTGAGGACTCTGAGGGCCGTGAGGGTGCTGCGACCCCTCAAGCTGGTGTCAGGCATCCCCAGTGAGTCACACATGACATCACACTACGATACGATAACGCTTTGATGGTCAGATCCAGTCTGAAATGCTCCGTGCATCACAGCAGCTCCATATGTAACATCAACAGACACACACATTGAACATAAAGCTGCTCAAAGAGCCGTCAGCGTGCATCTGATCTGGGTTCAGAGAGGATGGCTGGAGCTCAAAGGATGCTTCAGGCTGACTTTATTGATCTCCATTAGACGGTAGCAGTTCCTGTCCTCTGTTCAGAGCATGCTTTGGGTCCCAGAGGATGCTCACAGGTTGTTATGGTCTGCTGAGTCAGAAAGCATACTCTGTTATACACACTTTAAATCCCCCATGCTCCGTCCGTGTGTCTCGGTGCTGTCCAGGTCTGCAGATCGTCCTGAAGTCCATCATGAAGGCGATGGTTCCTCTGCTGCAGATCGGCCTGCTGCTCTTCTTTGCGATCCTCATGTTCGCCATCATCGGCCTGGAGTTCTACAGCGGCAAACTGCACTACACCTGCACGCCGCAGCACGGCATTCTGGGTACTCGCACACTCTGTATATGGCTCTATTCACCTTATGCCGCTCTCTGGGGCGCTTCCATGTCGGCTTAATGCGTCTCGATGTTTTCGGTTAGCGTTTAAATGCTATTACTTTTGGTAGCGTTGCCAGTTTTATACGATATAATACTTTAAGTCTGAAATTGCATCACGGCAGCTCCATGTGTAACATCAACACACACACACATCAAGACACAATACATGACAAACAAACCTTTAACACAACAGCAGGACCAGTGAGAGAAAAGCCTTCAGCGTGCATCTGATCAACCTTTACTTATAAGAAACTGCTGTTAAACTTTTAAATGAACTGTAAGTTTAATCGTAGCTTATTAAATAATACATCTTCTAAATGTACAATGTGAGAGCCACTAACTTGCAATAGCTTTAATTAGCTAACAGCTTGTTGGATAGGTAGCTAACGTAAAGCTATTAGATTGATAGTAAATATTAGCTAGCGTGTTAATAGCTAACGTTGGATAGCTAGCTTGATAGATAGCATCATCAGACTGAACACATAGCTGCACATTATGATGACAAAAACAATCTGGGTAGAAATATAGAGAATAAATATGAAATGCAGCCTCTTGGCCACACACACACACACACACACCACACACCCCCCACACACACACACACACACACACACACACACACACACACACACATACCATGCATACATCGCTTCAGGGGACATTACATTGACTTACATGCATTTCCTGGAGACTAACCTTAACCATAACCAACACATGCCTAACCCTAACCCTTACCCAAGTCTTCACCCTAAAATTAATGATCCCTTATGGGGACCTCCAATTTGTCCCCATAAGGGAAGCCAGTCCTCACACGTGACTATGTAAACAGATGTAGGTCCCCACAAGTATAGTAATGCTAGAACACACACACACACACACACACACACACACACACACACAGATATTGTTATCTGGATTATTTGGTAGATATCTGCAGAAGTCTCCTCTTCTCTAAAACAAAGTGAGCCAAGTCGGTAAAAACACTAACTAATGATTCAGATTCTTTCTATATGTGTTTGAATCCCTTTCTATGCTCCTCACTGTTCAGAAAACGAGACGGTGGACTCCTCGGAGTACGAGGTGCCGTGTGGCGTTCGTCGATGTCCGGATAAATACTCCTGCAGCGACACGTGGATCGGACCCAACGACGGCATCACGCAGTTCGACAACATCCTGTTTGCTGTGCTCACCGTCTTCCAGTGCATCACCATGGAGGGCTGGACCACTGTGCTGTACAACGTGAGACACACACACACACACACACACACACACACACACACACATTACATTGCATTTAGCTGACACTTTTATTCAAAGCAACTTACAATAAGTACATTCGACCAGGAAGACACAACCTTGAAGAAAACAGAATCATGTAAGTACATCAGGTTTCATAGAGCCAATCGTTTCAAGTGCTCCTCAACTGGCTGTAGGTAAGCCAGACCTTTATTAGTATATAAGTGCTCTGTTAGCAGTTCTTTGTTAGTAATTCTATCGCTCGAAGTGGAGTCGAAAGAGATGAGTGTTCAGTCTGCGTCGGAAGGTGTGTAAGCTTTCTGCTGTCAATGGGGAGCTCATTCCACCATCTTGGAGCCAGGCTAGGGTTAGGGTTACTGTAGGTGATGAGCGGACATCCATTGAGAGATGTCAGCTAGACAAGCAGAGATGCGTGCGACGTTTGTGTACAAGGAGAAGAGGAGGGGACCAAGAACAGAGCCCTGAGGGACCCCTATAGTTAATTGACAAGGGTCGGACTCGGACCCTCTCCAAGTTACCCTGTAGGTACGGTCTTTGAGGTATGAGGTGAGGAGGGAAAGTGCAGAGCCTGAAACTCCAAGTTGCACACACACACACACACACACACACACACACACACACACACACACACACACACACACACACACACAATAGACAGAAAGGCAGGCGGTGGCACCATTTCCTAATTTGATTTATCTGGTGTCTGCATGACCATCCTCCAAATCAAATCCCATCATATGACTGAAGTACTCCTCCCCACGAGAGCACAGACTTCAAAGTCACAGCATGCATAGATTCAGCACACCGTACATGTGAGTGAATAACTACTGATATGTATGCTTAAGCAACGTCCACACAATCATAATCCTTTATTTATTCTCTCACACACACACACACAAACCCACGCACACAGACAGACAGACAGACAGACAGACAGACAGACAGACAGACAGACACACACTTCTCCTCGTTATACCTTCGTCATTCCTTTCTTTTGCTTTCCTATCCTCTTCTTTCCTTTACTTTCGTCTTGTTTCCTCTCCTCTTGTTCAACTCTTCTACTCTAATCTCATTCCCTTTCCTTACCTCTCCTTCTCTCATCTTCCACTCCTCTTGTCTCCTCATCGTCTTTACTTTTCCTTCCTTTTGTGCCCTCTCGTTTCCTATCCACTCCTTTCCTTTCCTTACATGTGTTATGCTCTTCTCTCCTCCTCTTGGTCTCCTCTCCTTCTCTTCCTCTCCTCATCATCCCTTTTTCATTGCTTTCACCTCGTCTCCTCATGTCTCCTCTTCTTTCCTTTACTCTCATCTCGTTTCCTCTCCTCTTGTTCGACTCTCCTTTCCTTTCCTTTACTCTGAATATGTGAAGCTGGGTGATTTGGCAGTGGTCGTGTTTCGTTGTTTTCAGTCGTTCTGACGGGGCGTTGCCGGCAAAGCGTCGAGACACAAACGAAACCCGTTGAAATAAAACCGTTGTGTTCGGTCACGGGAGAGTATTTCATGTTTAGTTGCGTTGTCTTTTGCATCGATGTCTGAACGCATGTGTCTGCTTTCAGACCGACGACGCCCTCGGCCCCAACTTTAACTGGATCTACTTCATCCCCCTCATCATCATCGGATCCTTCTTCGTGCTCAACCTGGTTCTGGGGGTCCTCTCTGGGTACGTGTCATCCGTCTGAGCACACTCCCAAGGCCTGCTGTCTGTAGGAGAGTGTGCTGGTGTTCGTCTGGAGGCCTCCACGTCTCTGTGGGGTCCCGTGAGAGGTGGAGGAGCTGCTGTCAGACTGAGCGGCTGCTCCGTGACGCGCTGCTCAGTCTGCACGAGGTCATCCAGGATCCACATGCTCATTATCCGCTCAGGGGAGCGCTGCTTCCTCTCTCCTCTCCTCTCCACTTGTCTTGTCTCCTCACGTCTCTTCTCCTCTTCTCTCATTCCCTTTCCTTTCTTAACCTTGTCTCATCCTTCCTTCCTCTTCTTTCCTTTTTCTTCCTCGTCTCCTATCCACTCCACTCCTTTCCTTTTATTTTCTTTGCTTACATTTTCTTTTGATTTTCTCTCCTTCTCTTCCTCTCCTCATCATCCCTTCTTCATTCCTTTCTTTTGCTTTCCTCTCGTCTCCTTTCCTTTACTCTCATCTCGTTTCCTCTCCTCTTGTTCGACTCATCTCCTATACTCTCATTCCCTTTCCTTCCTCTTGTCTCCCTTCTTTCCTTTCCACTTGTCTTGTCTCCTCCTGTTTCCTCTCCTCTCATTCCCTTTCTTTTCTCCTAACCTTGTCTCCTCCTTCCTTCCTTCCTTCCTCTCCTTTTCTTTTCTTACTTTTGCCACATTTCTCTCTCCCCTCTCTTCCACTCCTATTGTCTCCTCATCGTCTACTCTTCTTGCCTTTCCTTCCTTTTGTTTCCTCTCGTCTCCTATCCACTCCACTCCTTTCCTTTCCTTTGCTTACATTTCTTATGCTCTTCTCTTCTCCCCTTGGTCTCCTCTCCTTCTCTTCCTCTCCACATCATCCCTTTATTTTGCTTTCCTCTCATCTCGTTTCCTCTCCTCTCGTTCGACTCTTCTACTCTCATCCCATTCCCTTTCCTTTCTTCTAATCTTGTCTCCTCCTGTTTCCTCCTTCCTTCCTCTCCTTTTTATTTTCTTACTTTTGCCACATTTCTCTTTCTCTCATCCTCCATTCCTCTTGTATCCTCATCGCTTACTTTAGTTTCCTTTTGTTTCCTCTCGTCTCCTCTCCTCTCCTCTCATGTCCTTTCTCCTCGCCTCTTCTCTCGTGGTCGTAATGAAAGCTTATTTCAAAACGACTCCATCTCCTCACGATTGTTTCCTGCAGGAATGATTCATCCCTGAGACCTTAAACCCCGTCCCCTCGCAGAGTAAATAACCGCCTCTGTGGTTTCCTTTCTGCTCTGTAGGGAGTTTGCTAAGGAGAGGGAACGCGTGGAGAACCGGCGGTCGTTCATGAAGCTGAGACGGCAGCAGCAGATCGAGAGAGAGCTGAACGGGTACCGGGCCTGGATCGACCGAGCAGGTTCAGATCCAGCACTCGTCCTGTCAGCGGAGGAACATGATGATCCCTGCTATCTGTCGGCTGCTGTTCCACAATAGAGAGATCTGAATCGCTTTATTGGCAGAAACGTTTTAGCCCGAAGCATTTTACAAAAGATCCAAAGATTACACATTTAGCTCTCCTTTAATGTTCTCCATTAGAATGCAATACAACATGGAACGATACGGTACGCTCAGTACTATGCGATACGTTACACATGATAAGGAACGATGCTTTACGATATTCTACGATACGATATTCTACGATACGATATTCCACGATACGATATTCTACGATACGATATTCTACGATACGATATTCCACGATACGATATCTACGATACGATATTCTACGATACGATATGATATTCTACGATACGATATGATATTCTACGATACGATATTCCACGGTACGATATTCTACAATACAATATTCTACGATACAATATTCTACGATACGATATTCTACGATACAATATTCTACGATACGATATTCTACGATATGATATTCTACGATACGATAAGCTACGTAACGACACAATACGTAATGACACCATATGTTACGACATGATAAGGAACGATGCTTTACGATACTATATACGATACGATATTCTACGATACGATATTCTACGATACGATATTCTACGATACAATATTCTACGATACGATAAACTACGTAACGACACCATACGTAACGACACCATATGTTACGACATGATAAGGAACGATGCTTTACGATACTATATACGATACGATATTCTACGATACGATATTCTACGATACGATATTCTACGATACGATATTCCACGATACGATATTCTACGATACAATATTCTACGATACGATATTCTACGATACAATATTCTACGATATGATATTCTACGATACGATATTCTACGATACAATATTCTACGATACGATATTCCACGATACGATATTCTACGATACGATATTCCACGATACGATATTCTACGATACAATATTCTACGATACGATATTCTACGATACAATATTCTACGATATGATATTCTACGATACGATATTCTACGATACAATATTCTACGATACGATATTCCACGATACGATATTCTACGATACGATATTCTACGATACGATATTCTACGATACGATAAGCTACGTAACGACACAATACGTAACGACACCATATGTTACGACATGATAAGGAACGATGCTTTACGATACTATATACGATACGATATTCTACGATACGATATTCTACAATAAGATATTCTACGATATGATATTCTACGATACGATATTCGATACGATATTCTACGATATGATATTCTACGATACGATATTCTACGATACGATAAACTACGTAACGAAACCATACGTAATGAGACCATATGTTACGACATGATAAGGAACGATGCTTTACGATAAGATATTCTACGATACGATATTCTACGATACGATATTCTATGATACGATAAACTACGTAACGACACCATATGTTACGACATGATAAGGAACGATGCTTTACAATACAATATTCTACGATACGATATTCTACGATACGATAAGCTACGTAACGACACCATACGTAACGACACCGTATGTTACGACATGATAAGGAACGATGCTTTACGATAAGATATTCTACGATACGATATTCTACGATACGATATTCTACAATACAATATTCTACGATACGATAAGATACGTTACGACACGATACGCTACCTTACCATACAGTACGGTGCAGTAATATACGGTACGGTACTGTAAGTTACGGTGCTGTATGATATTGTACGGTACGGTACGACACGATGCAATACAATACGGCGACAGCATCGTAACTGAAGAGGACGGCAGCACTGATCATGAATTCCGTAACTCCCCTGTAGAGCAGTGATCAAACTTTAACACACACTTCCCTTTTCCGTTTCTAATGCTCGTTTCTGATTTCCCTCACTGCTCCGCAGAGGAAGTGATGCTGGCGGAGGAGAATAAGAATTCAGGACCTTCTGCCCTCGATGGTGAGTCTGCAGAGATCTCTGTTTCCTGGTTTCTAATGCACATTTCTGCTGTGCTCACAAGGCTTTGTGTCTCTGCAGCTGGACCAGTTTGACATGGCGTTCTGTCAGAGAAGCTGTGGTTTTTTGTTTGAGAGAAATTATTAGCATATTTTTAGATTATAAAGTCATTTAGAAAGACAATTACTAGGATTAAAGTCCCCGGTTTACGAGAAATACATTTATTAAATGTTGATTGATTGGCAGCTCTCAGGAGCCTCCCTGATTGGAGTACAGGCGGAGTCTATGGTGAGAACCGTCCTCTGCTCGGCCCCCTGCAACCTGCAACCTGCATCACACACACTATCACACACACTTTTTCAGGTGTATATCAGTATGTAGTCTCTACTTTAAAGAGTCCTCTCCTGCTGATATTCAGGTGTATATCAGTATGTAGTGTCTCTACTTTAAAGAGTCCTCTCCTGCTGATGTTCAGGTTTATATCAGTATGTAGTGTCTCTACTTTAAAGAGTCCTCTCCTGCTGATGTTCAGGTGCATATCAGTATGTAGTGTCTCTACTTTAAAGAGTCCTCTCCTGCTGATGTTCAGGTGTATATCAGTGTGTAGTGTCTCCACTTTAAAGAGTACTCTCCTGCTGATGTTCAGGTGTATATCAGTATGTAGTGTCTCTACTTTAAAGAGTCCTCTCCTGCTGATGTTCAGGTGTATATCAGTATGTAGTGTCTCTAATTTAAAGAGTCCTCTCCTGCTGATGTTCAGGTGTATATCAGTATGTAGTGTCTCTACTTTAAAGAGTCCTCTCCTGCTGATGTTCAGGTGTATATCAGTATGTGGTGTCTCTACTTTAAAGAGTCCTCTCCTGCTGATGTTCAGCTGTATATCAGTATGTAGTGTCTCTACTTTAAAGAGTCCTCTCCTGCTGATGTTCAGGTGTATATCAGTATGTAGTGTCTCTACTTTAAAGAGTCCTCTCCTGCTGATGTTCAGGTGTATATCAGTATGTAGTGTCTCTACTTTAAAGAGTCCTCTCCTGCTGATGTTCAGGTGTATATCAGTATGTGGTGTCTCTACTTTAAAGAGTCCTCTCCTGCTGATGTTCAGCTGTATATCAGTATGTAGTGTCTCTACTTTAAAGAGTCCTCTCCTGCTGATGTTCAGGTGTATATCAGTATGTAGTGTCTCTACTTTAAAGAGTCCTCTCCTGCTGATGTTCAGGTGTATATCAGTATGTAGTGTCTCTACTTTAAAGAGTCCTCTCCTACTGATGTTCAGGTGTATATCAGTATGTAGTGTCTCTACTTTAAAGAGTCCTCTCCTGCTGATGTTCAGGTGTATATCAGTATGTAGTGTCTCTACTTTAAAGAGTCCTCTCCTGCTGATGTTCAGCTGTATATCAGTATGTGGTGTCTCTACTTTAAAGAGTCCTCTCCTGCTGATGTTCAGGTGTATATCAGTATGTAGTGTCTCTACTTTAAAGAGTCCTCTCCTGCTGATGTTCAGGTGTATATCAGTATGTAGTGTCTCTACTTTAAAGAGTCCTCTCCTGCTGATGTTCAGGTGTATATCAGTATGTAGTGTCTCTAATTTAAAGAGTCCTCTCCTGCTGATGTTCAGGTGTATATCAGTATGTAGTGTCTCTACTTTAAAGAGTCCTCTCCTGCTGATGTTCAGGTGTATATCAGTATGTGGTGTCTCTACTTTAAAGAGTCCTCTCCTGCTGATGTTCAGCTGTATATCAGTATGTAGTGTCTCTACTTTAAAGAGTCCTCTCCTGCTGATGTTCAGGTGTATATCAGTATGTAGTGTCTCTACTTTAAAGAGTCCTCTCCTGCTGATGTTCAGGTGTATATCAGTATGTAGTGTCTCTACTTTAAAGAGTCCTCTCCTGCTGATGTTCAGGTGTATATCAGTATGTGGTGTCTCTACTTTAAAGAGTCCTCTCCTGCTGATGTTCAGCTGTATATCAGTATGTAGTGTCTCTACTTTAAAGAGTCCTCTCCTGCTGATGTTCAGGTGTATATCAGTATGTAGTGTCTCTACTTTAAAGAGTCCTCTCCTGCTGATGTTCAGGTGTATATCAGTATGTAGTGTCTCTACTTTAAAGAGTCCTCTCCTACTGATGTTCAGGTGTATATCAGTATGTAGTGTCTCTACTTTAAAGAGTCCTCTCCTGCTGATGTTCAGGTGTATATCAGTATGTAGTGTCTCTACTTTAAAGAGTCCTCTCCTGCTGATGTTCAGCTGTATATCAGTATGTGGTGTCTCTACTTTAAAGAGTCCTCTCCTGCTGATGTTCAGGTGTATATCAGTATGTAGTGTCTCTACTTTAAAGAGTCCTCTCCTGCTGATGTTCAGGTGTATATCAGTATGTAGTGTCTCTACTTTAAAGAGTCCTCTCCTGCTGATGTTCAGGTGTATATCAGTATGTAGTGTCTCTACTTTAAAGAGTCCTCTCCTACTGATGTTCAGGTGTATATCAGTATGTAGTGTCTCTACTTTAAAGAGTCCTCTCCTGCTGATGTTCAGGTGTATATCAGTATGTGGTGTCTCTACTTTAAAGAGTCTTCTCCTGCCGATGTTCAGGTGTATATCAGCGCACACACACACACACACACACACACACACACACACACACACACACACACACTCGCAGCATGTGTGCACGGCACGGCTCAGAAACAGAAATGCATGCAGCGCCACGTCGCCTCGGAGCATGGTTTGCCGATGAAATCATGAAATAGAAGCAGTCGGTTTTGCAGCTGTTTGGATCTCCACACACACATCATTCTTATCTCATGGACCCGCAGCGTTGATGAGCCCAACCCTCCGTCTCAGATCACATGATGATCCTCGTATGTAGGTATTCAGTAGAGCAGGGGTGTCAAACTCGATTTCATCGCGGGCCACATCAGCATTTTTTTTGCACTCAAAGGGCCGGTTGTAACTTTAAGACTATATAAAAAAAGACATATATAAATATTTAACATATATAAAATAATGTGTTATATTACATAGTTGCCTCTGCATTGGACTATTATCGGATAGGTTAATAACTTCATAATTAACTACTTCTGAAAGCAGAAGTCTAGGGCAAATAATTGAAAGTCTCTTCAGGGAGAATGTCACAAAATGATTTAAAAAGAAAATTCACATTCTGGAAAAACAAAGAAAAAAAAGTAACATTTTGAAAACAAAATCTATTTATGAGAAAAAAAGACATATTTTGCCAAAAGTCAAATTCTGAGAAAGTCAAATTTGAGATGCATTGTGGGACATGTAGTTTATGGGCAACGTGCTTCTGTAAAGTAGCATGTAAACATATTATATTCTTTGCAAGCTCTTGTGGGGCCACAGAAAATGAAGTCGCGGGCCAGTTTTGGCCCCCGTGCCTTGAGTTTGACACCCCTGCAGTAGAGCCAACGTGTAATTCCAATGGTTTGATTCAGAATCGTAGGTTCACCTTGAGCTCCCTCCGACCTGTGTCCACTGGAACGGCTTTACTCACTGTTTTCCACATATTTAACCGCCTCACAGACGAGTAAATCTGTGCTCGAGAGATATGACCTACTGCCCCCAGTGTCTAACTAGCTTGTAATCTGATATTGACAAACTACCTGCAAAAAGTCACAAAATATCTCAAGATAAAACCATAATATTAAGTACAAGTACAAGATCTGAGTACTTCTACTTTTACTCTTGGTTGTTTTAGCAGTATTTTCTTATTATCGAAATAATAGAAACAGACTGACGAACCATTACGGCCCGTCGTCCACACAGCGGCGTGCGTTGGAAGCTTCAACGTACGCCGCTGTGTGGACGGGCCGTTAGCCTTTAGCTCCGTCCGACCTGTGTCCACTGAGCAAGCTTTATTCAGTGGTTTCTACATCTTTAATCACCTTCTCTTGTAGAGAGAGAGAGAGTAAAAACCTGCGATTAAAGTTGCCAAACGATCTGTAAGCAATTCTGTGCTGCACTCAGAGATATTACCCACAGTCCCTGGTGTCTAAATGGCTTGTAATCCGTTGACAAACTACCTGCAAAAAGTCACAAAGCGTCTTTGATAAAAGTTAGTGGTCCCGCGGCCCAACAGTCTGCTTTGTGTCACGACCCTCACATGCGTTCCCCGTTACTTCTCAGAGTGATTCTGAGTGTCCTCCTCTTGTTGATGTTGTTGTTGTTGTCTGCAGTGCTGAAGAGAGCCACCACCATCAAAAGGAGGGGGGTGGATGGCGGGCATCGAGGGCAGACGGGGGAGGAACAATACGGAGACGTCTCCTCTTTGGGTGAGTCTGGATCGTTAAGTAAGAGGGTGTAGACCAGGGGGTCAAACTCAAATACTCAGGGGGCCAACATTTTAAAATGGGTGCAAGTGGAGGGCCGGACTGGTTCAACGTTTATTGCAAAACGTATTGAAATGAACTTACTGCACATATTAAACCTGGAACTAACAAAGCTTAAACTATTGCCTATTGCATCAATGTGTGGGCTCAGGCTCTGAGCGGAGGAGACCCTCAGGATGGAGTGAAGGCGTGCGTGCAATATACCGGCGGGCCAGATCTAATAGGAATTAGAAATTATCGTGCGGGCCGAAATTAAATCCACCACGGGCCTGATTTGGCCCCCGAGCCTCGAGTTTGACACCTGTGAGTTAGGGTCTAAAGTAAAAGCCAGGAAGTGATCCCTAAAGAAATGCAATACATGTTAGATATATGATGAAATAACAATATAGACACTCCAAATCATAACAATTATAATTACACTTAGCTGACGGTTTTATCCAAAGCGACGTACAATAAGTGTGATCGATGATCCTGGAGGATGTCGAACATCTGACTTCTGATGCAGAAAGACACAGAAACTCTGTCTAAATGTCTGGGCCACCATTTTGAAGTTGTTGAGCGGTGCTAGCGTGGACTGTGGACTTGCCAGAGCCTCGCATCGGGGGTAGTACGCAGGCTAGTGTAGCCACCCCCTAGCTCCGCCACTGACCTGCACACACTGTGACTGTGATGAGCTATATGTGACATGTATGTAGTAACGTGTGTTGCATTGTATTGTTCTCTTTCATCCTTTCGCCTCCATCTACTTGTCTTTCATCCTTTTTTTATAACTAATGCTGTTGATGTATTGTGGTTTTAAAAAGGTGTCTGTTGTCATCTGTCCGGGGACAACAGCTGGAAATGAGCAATGTTGGCTAAAGCTGCCACATTTTATCCAATAAAACGCATGTCTACAGTGTACAGTTCCAAACACTGAGGTTCAGGTGCCGAAACAAACACAAATAAAACATTACAAAAAACCCTACCCTTCTTACAAAGACACATCTTACATACATTGAATAACTTTTCCAGCGCCTTTGGTTCAACTCAAGGCAGTTTCATGGTCCATAGTCTGAACTCAAAATAATCCTATTATGAGTTTTACACTCGTCAGTATTCAAGTAAAAGCTGCCCATTCCAGTTGGGTCCACGCCACTATAAACTAACCTACCTCCCCGCTCTGTGTCCCGCAGGCGTCCCGATCAACAGAGCGAGTATCCGGAGCGCTAAACGAGGTCCGACTGCGTTTTTCCGGCGTAAAGAGCGTCTGCTGCGAATCTCCATCCGCCGCGTGGTGAAGACTCAAACCTTCTACTGGACGGTGCTGGGTCTCGTGGCTCTGAACACCATCTGTGTCGCCATCGTTCATCACAACCAGCCGCTGTGGCTCTCCACCTTCCTCTGTGAGTCACGCTGAGGGACTTCCAGGTCTCCTATCATGCAAAATGCACTTTGTAATGTCTTTTCTACATCACCTTCTGTCTCCGGTGTGTCCCCGGTAAGTCCCGGTAAGTCCCCGGTGTGTCCCCGGTAAGTCCCCGGTAAGTCCCCGGTGTGTCCCCGGTGTGTCCCCGTTAAGTCTCCGGTGTGTCTCCGGTGTGTCCCCATTGTGTCTCCGGTGTGTCCCCGTTGTGTCCTCGGTGTGTCCCCGGTGTGTCCCTAAGTCCCTGGTGTGTCCCTAAGTCCCCGGTGTCCCCGGTGTGTCCCCGGTAAGTCTCCGGTGTGTCCCCGTTGTGTCCCCGGTAAGTCCCCTATGTGTCCCCGGTGTGTCAGGAGACTCACAAAGTGTCAGGAAATAAAACCCTCTCTCTTCTCCTCCGTACCCACATCTCTAAAAACGGGGAACAACGGAGCTGATCCAGATTTGCTGCCGATATGACGTCATTACTCAAATGTGGGCGGGCTTTACCCCCACGGGCCAATCAGAAACGTCGCTGTCAGAAACAATGAGACGTGTTTTGGACGTAATATGGTCTGTGTTTACATTAGCATGCTAACACTCAGCGCTAACCTGCACTGGAGAGAGTGTGTGTGAAGAAGCTCACCTTGTGGTAAACCCGCATTTAATTCCAAGTGATTACAAGAAGTAAAACTCCTACACAAAATAAGAAATGCAGCCTGTCATAAAGTAAATTGCTGCGATTTTTTTTAGGGTATTTTGTAGAATAAAAACGTTTTTAATATTATACTTTCAGATACAAGTCGGTGTGACATGGCATATGATTGCATGTTTTCAGAAAGTGTTTTTTTAAGTTATATAAAGAGATGCTAACTATCGCAATAACCTAAACCTTAAAGGGGACCTATCATGCAAAATGCACTTTTGTACGTCTTTTATACATGAATATGTGTCCCCGGTGTGTCAGGGAACTCACCAAGTGTCAGATAACACCACCCTCTCTTTTCCTCCGTACCCAAATCTCTAAAAACTGAGCTGCAACGGATCCGATACAGATTTGAAATGATCTGACGTCAGAAAAGGGGAGCTCCGCCTGTATGGGCAACTCTCCACCTATCAGGGGAATGAGAGACCGCTCGAAAGCGCTGGAGACGCTGTAGTTCATATGCCAGGCCTGTAAGTGGCGCTGTAGTCACAGAATCAGCCCTTGCTAAAACAGGGCTGGAATAGAGCAAATGGAGCGAAATGAGGCATGGCTAAAACGCAGGATCCGTTTGGTATTTTGAAAACTTCACAGACATGTTTTATAGGTATGGCCCTACAATATGTGTTTCAAACATAGCATGATAGGTCCACTTTAATTAGCATTTTTATATGCAAAAAAATGCTACTCAAAGAAAATGATGTTCCAGTTATCAAAACAAAAAGCTTCCTGTTATATTTCTTATAATATTATATAAGATATTTACATGTTAAATAAAATAAGTAGGATTAGGCAAGTTGTCTTATTTTGTTGTTTGTTTAAAAAAAAATCCCAGTTTTACATGTTTTTTGTGCACAATATACTTAAGAAATGTCCGAGAGATACAAAAAAACGAGGCAACTTGGTGTTTAGAATTACTGTCCATCATTTTAAAGTCGAATATTTGGGGAGTTCAATTCAGATTAATTCAGCTCTATCCACCACTTAATGATTTAAATGGCTTGGACATGTCTCGCTTCCTCATATAGATGTCTTTGTAAGTGTAGAATATGCATACTTATTGTTTGGGAGGCGTGTGGCGTAGTGGACTAGAGCGTTGGTGTTGGGATCAGGGGTCACAGGTTCAAACCCCACTGCAGTCAACATGTCGTTGTGTCCCTGAGACACTTTACCCCAAAGTGCTCCTGTGGGGATTGTCCTCAGTATTGAGTATGTGAGTGGCTTTGGATAAAAGCGAGTAACATGTAATGTAATGTTGTTGTTGTTGTTGTTGTTGCAGACTATGCAGAGTTCCTGTTCCTCGCTCTGTTCCTCACGGAGATGTTTCTGAAGATGTACAGCTTGGGTCCTCGTCTTTACTTCCACTCGTCCTTCAACCGCTTCGACTGCAGTGTCAGTTCTCCGTCTCCTTATCTACATTTATTATTTATTCCACAAAAAAACCATCTGCTTGTGTCCTTAAATTATGCATCTTCGTCCCTTTGTATCTGTGTTTGTTACTTCTTCTCGAACCATTTTGTTTGATGAAATTATGCAGCATCAACCCTTACAATACAATACAACTTTATTTATAAAGCACTTTAAACCTCCAGACTAAAGTGCCGTACAGGCAAATAGATAAAACACAGCTCAGCTCACACACCATAAAACAAGTACAAGTAAAAACAAAAAACTATTTAAATGCAAAAAAGCAGCACTCTAAAAGATGTTGAAACGCCAAATGTTGAAACGCGAAGGAGAAGAGGTGGGTTTTAAGAAGCGATTTAAAAGCAGGCGGTGTGGAGGCCTGTCTGATCTCCAGGGGCAGAGCGTTCCACAGTTTGGGAGCCGCGACAGAGAAGCAACGGTCCCTCTGAGCTTTGACCTGGGTTTAGGCACATTCAGGAGCAGTTGGTCCGCTGACCTGAGAGGGCGGTTCGGCGTGTAGTAGCTCAGCAAGGTATGGTGGGGTCATGCCTTTTAGGGATTTAAAAGTAAATAAAATAATTTAAAAATGGATCCTAAAATAAATTGGCAGCCAGTGGAGAGAAGCTAAAACAGGGGAAATGTGGTCATACTTCCGTGTGCCAGTTAAGAGCCTTGCTGCAGCATTTTGCACCCGCTGCAGTCGTGCGAGGGATGACCCACTGACCCCCATGTAGAAAGAGTTACAGTAGTCCAGCCGGGTGGTGACAAAGGCATGGATTACTGTCTCAAACTGCTGTCTGGAGAGAAAAGGTTTTACTTTGGCTAGCTGCCTCAGTGGATAAAAGCTCGTTTTTACCACCGACTTAATCTGACTCTCAAGTTTGAGTTCACGGTCCATTTTAATACCAAGGTTCGTAACGGTGGGCTTGGTGTACTGATGCAAGGAACCCAGGTCTACAGAAGTGGTGTCAGTGGTGCTACCAAAAACCATTAATTCTGTTTTTCCTTCATTGAGTTTAAGGAAATTGCACGCCATCCAGGCCTTTGTGTCATCTAGGCACTTTAGCAGTGGGCTAATTAAGTAACCCTCCTTCTTTGTTAGAGGGGCTATCGTCAGCATCGCAGTGGAATGCGATGCCGTGCTTTCTAAAAATGGACCCAAGAGGGAGCAAATAGAGGGAGAATAGCAGGGGGCCTAATACTGAGCCCTGTGGGGCCCCATACAGGAGTGGAGCAGAGGATGACTCGGAGTCACCAAGGCTGACAGAGAATGTTCTGTCCTTCAAATATGACCTGAACCATTCCAGGGCTTTTCCCTCAATGCCCACCCACTGCTCCAAGCGGGAGATCAGGATGTCATGGTCGACTGTATCGAAAGCAATTAAGTCAATAATTAGGAGCACCACGCAGTCCCCAGAGTCAGTAGATAAAAGGATATCATTAAAGACTCTTAAAAGCGCTGTTTCAGTGCTGTGCATTGTTTTAAAACCGGATTGGAAAACCTCCAGTATGTTGTTCGCTTCCAGAAAAAACATAATTTGACTGTAGACAATCTTCTCCAGGATCTTTGACATAAAAGGCATTTTGGAAATGGGCCTAAAATGAACCAGAACTGTGGGATCCAGGCTGAGTTTTTTAATACGACAACCCTTTGTATATATATTTTTATATTCGTATTCCTTCTACAAAACTCCAACATATATATATTATATTCTGCAGGTAATCGTGGGCAGTATTTGTGAGGTGCTGTGGGGTTTCTTCAGACCCGGCACCTCGTTTGGGATCAGCGTCCTGAGAGCTCTCCGTCTGCTGAGGATCTTCAAAATCACAAAGTGAGTCCTGCAGACGTCCTCTGTTTGTGTTAGAACAATCTCAGAAGAAGCAGTCACATGTTTTCCTCAAAATTCTGACTTCTTCCTCAAAATTTTGAATTTTTCATCAAACTTCTGACTTTTTCTAAAAAAATTGACTTTTTCCTCAAAATTCTGACTTTTTCTAAAAAATTTGACTTTTTCACAAAATTCTAAAAATGTTGACTTTTTCTCAAAAACCTAAAAATTCAAAATTTTTCTCAAAATTCTGACTTTTTCCTCAAAATTCTTGACTTTTTCTCAAAATTCTAACTTTTTCTCAAAATTCTCAAAAATAGACCTTTGTTATCTGGACTTTCTCAAAAATCTCAAAATTCCAAATTTTTCTCAAAATTACAAATTTTTCCTCAAAATTCTGACTTTTTCAAAAAAAATATTTAATTTTTCACAACATTCTAAAAATGTTGACTTTTTCTCAAAAAATTCTAAATTTTTCTCAAAATTCTGACTTTCTCCTCAAAATTCTGACTTTTTCTCAAAATTCTAACTTTTTCTCAAAATTCTCAAAAATAGACCTTGTTATCTGGACTTTCTCAAAAATCTCAAAATTCCAAATTTTTCTCAAAATTCGAAATTTTTCCTCAAAATTCTGACTTTTTCAAAAAAAATATTTAATTTTTCACAACATTCTAAAAATTTTGACTTTTTCTCAAAAAATTCTAAATTTTTCTCCAAATTCTGACTTTTTCCTCAAAATTCTGACTTTTTCTCAAAATTCTAACTTTTTCTCAAAATTCTCAAAAATAGACCTTTGTTATCTGGACTTTCTCAAAAATCTCAAAATTCCAAATTTTTCCTCAAAATTCTGACTTTTTCAAAAAAAATATTTAATTTTTCACAACATTCTAAAAATGTTGACTTTTTCTCAAAAAATTCTAAATTTTTCTCAAAATTCTGACTTTTTCCTCAAAATTCTGACTTTTTCTCAAAATTCAAACTTTTTCTCAAAATTCTCAAAAATAGACAATTTGACTTTCTCAAAATGTTGGCTTTTTTCTCAGAAACTCAAAATCCTGACTTTTTCCTAAAAATCAAAAAAATTCTGACTTTTTTTCAAGATTTCAAAAGTCTGAATTGTTCTCAAAATTCTGACTTTTCCTGAATACTTCAAAATGTTAATAATCCCTGGTCCCCGGCTTGAGCTTCAACCTCAGGATCCATGTATCTGTGATCCTCTCCAGAATGGAAGTAGTCATCAACTAGTTCCTGAGCAGTGTCCTTCACATGCTGATATCCAGAGAGGGAGTCACACAGTCTCAAGATGGAGGGATAGAAAGCAGTATTCAATGTTTACTTCAGATCAGCTCCACGTCAGAAATGAGCATGCTTGATGTCTCTCTCCATAGAGGCTGAATCATCATGTTAATCACATAGCTATCATCTGCCTCAAGCAGTCCGGATGCTCTTCTAGGTCATCACACATCCTGTCAGGTTCACAGCTACAGTTGGTACACCTTTGTTATCATGTTGCTCTCATGTTGGAAGAGGACGTTCAGTATTTCCCCAACAGTTTCCATCTGAAGAGACCTCTTTATAGTATCTACAGGGAGCATCTCAGTGTGGAGTATTTCAGTCTTTTTTTCAGGGATTATTTTCCATTCAAATAATTTTAAAATGTGTATTTTTTAAGTATAGACACGTGCAGCATGCACCCTAAAACAAGAAAAAGTCATAATGAAATCCAAAAAAAAGACTGTAGGCTTAAAATCGAAATAAATGCCCTGTATATATTTAAATTACATGCAGCAAAGTTGTATATTTAATCCGCTTAAAAATAATGATACAAATGTAGTGTTAATACAGCAAAGGGACAGTTCAGATAAAAGTGAAATATGTACAACATGTTAAATGGAAGAGTACACATTAATACAATCACATAGAATTGAGCTAGAAATAAGTAGCAGCTTTCTAAAAGGAGGAAAACACATACAAGTAAATAAACTAGCAGCCAATCATTTGTAATTAAACAATAATCCTCTAATCCAGTGGTTCACAACCTGGGGGACGCGCCCCTCTTGGGGGGGTGCCAAAGATTGCAGGGGGGGGGCGCCAGGCCTCATATTTAGATTTTTATTTTTTTTTATTTTATTTTTTTACATAGAATTGTTACACAATACATGATTGTCACTAAAAGCCTCGTCTCTACATTAAATATATAATATACAATAAAATATAAAAAATAATTGATTAATTAATTTGAATATGAATTCAAGTTAGTATTAAAGGCATAAAAAGACAGAAATGTATAATTCTTTCTATAGAAATGTTTCTTCTGCCGTAAAGTGTCCAAACCGGCTTGTCTGGATAAGCGCATTTTTAAAACAGTCATCGTCCACGCCGGTTTCAGGTGGATTATTTGTCAGTTGCTCCGATCAGATCGGTCTCCTCCATTTTGTAGATTATGTACGACTTTTGAATCCACACAAACACATCGGCAAAATCCGGTTTACTTTGAGCCCGTGTTTCAAACAGTTTAATCCCTTTGTGAATTGTTTCCACTTCGTCCTTTAGTTTCTTCATCCAGCGGGAATCCAGATGAATTAATCCTGAGTCCAATAACCATCAAAGTCGCTCCAATAGTGCTCCTTCATTACGCTTTCATCCTCCTTCAACAACACACTTCACATTGATCCAGTTTGTGACAGTAGTGGACCCCTCACTCCCGTTGCTCCCCCTCCCCCCAGCAAAATCCACATATACCACATGTTCACATCTTGTTATTCTGTGCCGTGAAGGTACTGGGCGTCTCTGAGAAACCTGGTGGTCTCTCTGATGGCCTCCATGAAGTCCATCATCTCCCTCATCTTCCTCCTCTTCCTCTTCATCCTCGTCTTCGCCCTGCTCGGCATGCAGCTCTTCGGCGGCAGGTACTGTAACACGGAGTCTAACAAGTCAAGAGGAGACACACACATCTTATATTAAAAAAACACACACATCAAGGGCAGCTGCACTGTAGAGCCTTGCCCCCCCAGCTGCCCCCCTAATTTTTATGTCCCTAAAACTGTACTTGTAGAAACAAACCTACACTGTGTCCAAAAGCTTCTCCAGCAACGAAACAAGCAGTTCATTAATTAAAAGTTAATCATTTTAAATATCTTCGTAGGCCCGTTAAAAATGTAGCTACGGCCCTGCATTAAACTGCAGAGCGGCGTTCACACAGACCGTCGTCACTGACACACACACACTTCAGATATAGAAACACACATGCACACATTTGATAACACACACACACATCTGATAAATAAAACTGATGTTAGTCATACTGTACTACCATACTACCATGATATTACCTCTCAATGTAGCATATTTTGACTGTGTGTGTGTGTGTGTGTGTGTGTTTCCTCGCAGGTTCATCTTCGAGGACTACACCCCGACCAACTTTGACACATTTCCTGCCGCCATCATGACCGTCTTTCAGGTGTGGAAGTTAGAAACACCTGAAGATGTTTTGCTCTGTAGTTAACACATTGTAATGACTGGAGGACATTGTCTGTTAAATATCCATGTCTTAAAAACTAAATGTAAGTACAGTTGGTTTCAAAACAATATTTATTATATAAAATAGCCCTCGAGTCCCCGAGTCCTCTTGTCCCTTCTTGGTGACCAACTCGCAGGTCAAATATAACATTCAAAACAGGCTATTTTATGTGGATATATCTCTCTTGTAATGTGTGTGTGTGTGTGTGTGTGTGCGTGTGTGTGTGTGTGTGTGCGCGCGCGTGTGCATGCGTGTGTGTGCGTGTGCGCGTGTGGATGCGTGTGTGCGTGTGTGTGTGTGTGTTCAGATCCTCACGGGAGAGGACTGGAACGAGGTGATGTATAACGGGATTCGCTCTCAGGGAGGAGTGCAGTCCGGCATGTGGTCCTCCATCTACTTCATCGTGCTCACGCTGTTTGGAAACTGTATCCTTCATTCACAGATACGACGAGTTATAAAGGCTTTTCCAGCAGACGGCTAAAAACAGTTTAACTTAGTGTTTTGCCACATTTAGACTTTAACGATCCAAGAGAAGTGTGTTCTGATCTTAACCCTTAGCGTCTGCAGATTTAATCCATGCTGATATAAAGCTTTAAGATGAAGTGTGTGTAAAAGTGGAATAGACATTTCTCTTCATACAGGGGTTAGTATTTGAACTTATGGTTCCTCTCTAGAGCAGTGCTTCTCAAAGTGTGGTCCGCGGACCACTAGTGGCCCGTGATCGCCCCCTAGTGGTCCGTGAGTATATTGGTAACATTTCACATTTGAAATAAATACATTTATTTAAGTTTTTCGCACTCTCGCCGGAATATCTCCTCAATGGAACGAGCTTAAGTTTCACTTTCGATTGCATGATACAGCTCAGCGCAACACCTTCCTCACACATGTTTCCACTTGTTTGTACCATATTCAGGCGATTTGTAAACAACGATGTGTTTTTGGATATTTGTGGAGTTTGTGGGTCCGCGAGTGTTTTTTTATTGGTTAAGTGGTCCTTGGTATGAACACGTTTGAGAAACACTGCTCTAGAGGAGTGTCAGTGCTGAGTCAGTCTGTATTTCAAGGGTTCTCTGGTTGCACTTTGCTGAGTCCTGAACGTGTGAACAGACACTCTGCTGAACGTATTCTTGGCCATCGCTGTGGATAACCTCGCCAACGCCCAAGAACTCACCAAGGTAACACAAAGTGCTCTGATTCTGTTGGTAAACCCACTCCAGCGTGTCCAGCCCTGCCTCTCGTCTCCATGGTGATTCTGTTTCATTATTTAAACTCACAGATGTTCAGTCACTTCAGTCAGTTTTAAGTAGTTTTAAGTTAAAATCAGCTGCTGTCTCGAGAAAATGACGAGTTAAGCAAATATGCAAAGAAACACAATATCTAAATAAAGTATTTTAAGATCTTTTTTTAAAACACTTGAAAGGATTACTACTTAGTTAAACGTTTAATTTCACTGTATTCAAGGTGGGGTAGGTACGTTTGAGAAACCGGCTCGAGATCGCTAGAATTTGAAAATACACAACCGGAGAAAATCTCCGGTTGTGTATTTTCAAATTCTAGCGATCTCGAGCCGGTTTCTCCAACTTACCTACCCCACCTTTAAGATATTCATTACTATCGGGATGTTAAGAGCATTCCATGGAATATAACAAAAAGTGTATCTCGAGCCGGTTTCTCAAACGTACCTACCCCACCTTTAAGCTTTAATACCATTTACATTGAAATAGAATGGAATAAAATGACTGAACATATTTTATTCCATTCAATATCAATGTGTTCTACTTTTATGTACGCACCACGACACCAAGTCAAATCCCTCGTACGTGTCAACCCACCTGGTGATAACCCTGATTCTGATTCTAAAGGGACGGGAAGTAATGAAGTACAACGTCACGTCCACGCGGTTCTGTCGCGTGCTTCAACGCAGACGCTGCCCATTCACTTTGAATGGGGTGACGTCTCGCTTTGCCCAACTGCATTGTGGTTCCGTCGCTTTGCCTCCGTTGCTCGCTTCGAAAGTTGAGTACATTTCAACTTTTCAAGCGTCGACGGAAGCGCCAGCCAATCAAATCACATGCCAGTACAAGCGCTAGCCAATCAAACCGCGTGCTTGTGTGTCCGGGGCGGGGGATTAATGTGATTGGTTGTTGGTCGAGCTTCAGACACGCCCACCGGCGAGCTTCAACGCGACGGGACCGTGTGGATCTAGGATGAATACAATCAGATAGTCCCACTTAGGGTTTTATCAATACCAGTATTCATCGATACTCTTTATTGATACTTCTCTCCATAATTTAAAATGTGCACCACAACACCAAATGAAATTCCTCGTGCGCGTCGACCTACCTTAATAAACATGATAATTGCCATAACACGCTTTCGTCCTCTTCTTGATCAGGACGAAGAGGAGGCGGAGGCGGCGTTTAATCAGAAACACGCTCTGCAGAAAGCGAAGGAAGTCGGGCCGCTGTCCTCCTTCATGTCCTCAGAGTAAGTCCTTCTTTTATCTCCTTTTCTCCCTGCCTTACCTCCTCCTTCCTTCTGTGGTGGAAATTCCACACTTAATCACCTTCTAGTAAGAAAAGAACAAACAGACAAGCTTAAACCAAAGTTGTGTTATTTAAAGGTCACCTATTATGCAAAATCCACTTCTTCTTGTCTCTTGTTGTATCAACTCTGTGTTGATACAACAAGAAAAGAGAGAGACTCAAAGATTCTCTCTCTTTTTGATCCATTTTCTATAAAAACCTGTCTGAAAATGAGCTGATCAATTTTGGCCACTTGATGATGTCATAACGATGTGTTGGCCAATCAGCAACAAGGTACTTATCACCTGAATCTCCTCTAGAGCACCATTGAGTTCTTTGTAACCAGATGTCTCTCAGAGGGGCGTGGGGAGGGGCTCCTTGTTTTCATCTAAAGTCACAGACAGAGAATCAGCACTTTGGAAACAGGGCTGAAACAGAGGGGATTATGGGTAATGCTGCAATGATCTGTTTGGTGTTTCAGCCAATCAGAGACAGGCTCTGTGTATATCTGTGAAAGCCTGGGAGAGACAGGTTTACACAGAAGTTAAATCATCCAGAAGTTCCAGTGTCATATATTTAATTAAATCACACTTGTGATACGTTTCCACGATGCCCCCGTCCTCGTCTATTTAGGACTGACCTGCACAGATTTAGATTTCCACGTGATGCAGAGCAGCTTGGAGAAGATGCTGAAGGTCATCCCGCTGATGATCAGTGTGTGCGAGTGATTGATGTTAAGTGAGAGGTTTTCTCCGCGGCCTCTGCTCCAGATTGAGGTCTCCATGGTTACTGTTTCCACTTTGGAGCGCGAGGAGTTTGGGATGTTGTCATAGATGAGAGCAACACATACTACGGTTTCTTTACTTCCTCTACAGACGTCCATTATTTCAACTAAACTGTGAATCTACGCAGATCATCGATGTCCAGTGACGTGTCTCCATAGTGCGCCTCTCTGACCATCGTCATTGGGCTTCTTGTGGATAAGAAAAGCACAGTTTTTAAATTGTTTTATGTGATTGTTGAAAACTTCAGAATCTGTATTTACCGCCAATCCAAAAACAGCGAATGTTTTCCCTTCCAAAGTGTGTGTGGCCGTAACTTGTGTTACTCTCATCGATAGAGGCAAGGTTAGTGTCCTAATAAGCGAGGGCGAAATGAGGACAATACTATGTAAAAATGGTCGCTACACAAACCGATAAGAGATTAGCATCCTGACCGTGGTGTCATCTGGTGAGGTTTATGGTCTACAAACAGATGGTGGACGAGTAAGCAGGCTGTCATTACACATATTTCCTCATGAAAACCCCGTTATAGCGTGATGTGCGCCAACCAGGCTGTTTATAATAATAACATACATTGAGTTGTGATTAGACGTGGTGAGAGTGCGGCTGATGTCGGTGGATTATAACCTGAAGGACTTCACTCGTTCTGTTAAACTGACTTGAGCCGTTTAGATTCCAGACCCCCCACTGTTCACCCCAGACTGGTTGGGTGTTACTGACTTCTGAACCAAACATAGACCCTTTTCTCCAGCTGCAAAATGGAAATGAATGAAGTTAGGCGTTTCAAACATGTGGTCCTGGGGCGTCGTGTTGGCCTTGCTCGTGCACAGTGTCAGGAAAACTCATCGTTGTCGTGTCAAGTTGTTACAGACGTGTTAAGCTTTCTGTCGTTGCCAGAACACTTGATTTCCAAAGAGATCGTCTGTAAACCCAGGCACTAGGTTCAAGGTTCAAGGTTCTAGGTTCAAGGTTCAAGGTTCAGGGTTCAAGGTTCAAGGTTCAAGGTTCAAGGTTCAAGGTTCTTTATATACGTCATAGCTACAGAGTAGTGATGTCGATGAAAATCTTAAGTCCCAGGCTTCTCCAACGGTGCAACACAATAATACAGATAAGCAGAAAAAGATAGTGCAAGTAAATATTAAAAAGTAAATACAAAAAGAAAAATAGTTTAAAAAAGTGAAAGTCTATATGCAAGTTATTGGAATGATATATTAGGTAAATAATGAGTAAGTAGCAGATGAATGTTATGGATGTTGTTTCAACAGTCCAGTTGTTTAACAGTCGTATGGGGATCAAACAAGCCGCGTTCACACTGCGGTACTTTCCCCACAAAGGTTCATGCGAACTTAGTTCATGATCGCGTTCACACCAAAAAGAGCCGGTGCTAAAAGTAGTTCATGCGAACCTTTTGACCCGCTCGAAAGTCCCTGCTAGAGAGCAGGGACTTTCGAGCGGCTCTTTTGTGAGAAAAGAGCTATATTTCTGATTGGCTGGGCGGATTGCAAACCACGCCCCGTAACACTCCCAAAGAGTTTTGTGAAGCCGCCATTTTATTATCCTGGCATTAGCATTATTAGCATTAGCATTATTAGCATTAGCCCAGCGCAGAAACGCAGAGAGACTAACTTATGGCAACACAAAATAAAACATGGGAGCGGTGGAGATGAGGAGGTATTGGCGTTCTGGCGATTTACTCGGAAGGCTTCCCCCAACTCCGGGGACTTCCGGCCGAGGACTTTGGGCGGCAGTATACACCGTGAAGTGGGTTGCGGCCTGCCAGTAAACCCAAAGCAGAAGAAGAAGAAGAAGTGACGTCAGCGGCTTCATTTGCCTAATCCTCCCCCAGGGACTTATTCCGGTGTGAACGCGATCTGTACTTAGTTCATGAGAACCAAAGAGTTCACATGAACCTTTGTGGGAAAAGTACCGCAGTGTGAACGCGGCTACTGTCTCTGAATCTGGTGGTTTTTGTCCTGAGTGTCTCGATCACTTTAGTTTTGATTAGTTCTTGTTGAATGGATCTGCGGGGAATTTGAGCTCACTTTGTCCACAGGCTGCTTCGTTTACTGCGATGCAAACGTTGCTTTTGCGCCCGTACAAACGACAGTTACCTTCATGACATTCCTATTATTCTGGATTCAGCAGAGTGTGTGATCTGTTCTGTTCTCACTGGTGGAATATGTTCATAACGTGACCTTGTCTTTTCAACACTCAGGTCCTCAGGTGTGCAGAGTAGATTGTGTTTTCTTAATCGGGGATTGATTGCAAAGTGCCTGATCGTGCTGAAGGTGTTTGAAGTGCATGTGCATGCAGCAGAGTGGGACTCTGTGTGCTCGCTGTGTGTGTGAAGAAACAAGCATTTTGTTGCATGGGCATGTGGAAGAATTTTTATCACCGTGGCGTTTTGTACCTTCTTGCTCTGTGTCTTTCTTTCTTTACCTTATCATGTCGACATCACATATGATAAGATGACCTGCGTTGATTAGTCAGGTGTTGTAGCAGCAACAGAATAAGACACATTCAACTCTGAACCGATGACGCCTACTGCCTGAATCTGCTTTATGTGGACATAATCCTCTTCTTTAAAGACAAACTTTGTTTTTATTCTGACTTTTATTCTGAATTATTCTGAAAACCCTGAAAAAAAATCAAAAATTATAATTTTAGAAAAAAAATACTCTTTTTCAAAGTTTTGACATTTTCTCAAAATTCTGATTTTTTGACTTCTTTCCAAATTCTCACTATTTTCACATTTCAGATTTTTTAATTATTTTTTGCGATTTTTACAAATGTCTGACTTTCATAAAAATTATGACTTTTTTTCTCAAATTCGTAATTTTCAAATTTCAGTCTTTTTTTCCTCATCCTGACTTTCTCTGACAGAGTTCTCGTTACATGTGTACAGATATGTTTAAGGGTTGAACAGATATACTTTTAAACGTGCAGGAACCACAGTGGTGAAAGTCCTGTGTGCAAATATCCCCAATATTGCTGTTCAGAGCAGAAGGGAACCTCTGCAGTCTCCTGTCAGAAAGCACCAGACTCTGAATCAGACTCTGAACTTTAGGGTCAGCTGTGAAACCCCGACTGACCTGACCCCTGTTGACCTCTGAGAAACTTGCATGACAGCATTAAAGAGATGCAGCATGCGGGAGACTGGTTTCACTTTGAGAACGCATGCATACGATCAGCATGACCAAGGGAAGAAAAACACACCTTACACACATGCCTGCTTTTCAGTACAAGACGTGTACAGTTTTTCTTCCAGCCCTCTCCCAAATGCTATTGGAATATCGTAAAAGTAATACAGGGCTCAACAATAAGGATTGCAAGGAAGCCTGAAATTGTTCATTATATTCCAGACGGGCGAGAAATATCTGCGTGTTTGAAGGATCAGAGATGACTGACTTGAGGGGATACTTTTTATTGTATCTGTGTTTTTTATGCAATCTTAATTTGTAAAGTAACAAAAAATGTAAAAATAAATGTAGTAATATTTCCCCCCAATGTCTCTTGAGTGCAGACAGTGCGGGACACACCGAATAAATGTGAATTCTGAAAAAAGCGAGGATTATTAAAAAGCGAATTTGAGAAAAAAGTCAGCATTTTTAAGGAAAGAAGTCAGAAATGTGAAAAAGGGAGAATTTTGAAGAAATCGAGAATATTGACAAAAATCTGAATTTAGAATACGTGAGTTTTAGAGAGAATATTGAAAAAAGTGAGCATTTTGAAAAAAAGTGAGAATATTAAAAAAAGTGAGAATTTTGAACAAAAAGTGAGAATATTGAAAAAAGTGAGAATATTAAAAAAAGTGAGCATTTTGAACAAAAAATGAGAATTTGTAAGAAATCGAGAATATTGAAAAAAGTGAGCATTTTGAAAAAAAGGGAGAATATTGAAAAAGTGAGCATTTTGAACAAAAAGTGAGAATTTGTAAGAAATCGAGAATATTGAAAAAAGTGTGAATTTTGAACAAAAAGTGAGAATTAAAAAAAAGTGTGAATATTGAAAAAGTGAGAATTTTGAACAAAAAGTGAGAATTAAAAAAAAAGTGAGAATATTGAAAAAAGTGAGCATTTTGAACAAAAAGTGAGAATTTGTAAGAAATCGAGAATAAGTGAGCATTTTGAAAAAAAGGGAGCATTTTGAAAAAAGTGAGAATTTTGAAAAAGTGAGCATTTTGAACAAAAAGTGAGAATTTGTAAGAAATCGAGAATATTGACAAAAATCTGAATTTAGAATACGTGAGAGTTTTAGAGAGAATATTGAAAAAAGTGAGCATTTTGAAAAAAAGTGAGAATATTAAAAAAAGTGAGAATTTTGAAAAAAGTGAGAATTTTGAACAAAAAGTGAGAATATTGAAAAAAGTGAGAATTTTGAACAAAAAGTGAGAATATTGAAAAAAGTGAGCATTTTGAACAAAAAGTGAGAATTTGTAAGAAATCGAGAATATTGAAAAAAGTGAGCATTTTGAAAAAAAGGGAGCATTTTGAAAAAAGTGAGAATATTGAAAAAGTGAGCATTTTGAACAAAAAGTGAGAATTTGTAAGAAATCGAGAATATTGAAAAAAGTGAGAATTTTGAACAAAAAGTGAGAATTAAAAAAAAAGTGAGAATATTGAAAAAAGTGAGCATTTTGAACAAAAAGTGAGAATTTGTAAGAAATCGAGAATAAGTGAGCATTTTGAAAAAAAGGGAGCATTTTGAAAAAAAGGGAGCATTTTGAAAAAAAGGGAGCATTTTGAAAAAAGTGAGAATTTTGAAAAAGTGAGCATTTTGAACAAAAAGTGAGAATTTGTAAGAAATCGAGAATATTGAAAAAAGTGTGAATTTTGAACAAAAAGTGAGAATTTGTAAGAAATCGAGAATATTGACAAAAATCTGAATTTAGAATACGTTAGAGTTTTAGAGAGAATATTGAAAAAAGTGAGCATTTTGAAAAAAAGTGAGAATATTAAAAAAAGTGAGAATTTTGAAAAAAGTGAGAATTTTGAACAAAAAGTGAGAATATTGAAAAAAGTGAGCATTTTGAACAAAAAGTGAGAATTTGTAAGAAATCGAGAATATTGAAAAAAGTGAGAATTTTGAACAAAAAGTGAGAATTAAAAAAAAAGTGAGAATATTGAAAAAGTGAGCATTTTGAACAAAAAGTGAGAATTTGTAAGAAATCGAGAATATTGAAAAAAGTGAGAATTTTGAACAAAAAGTGAGAATTAAAAAAAAAGTGAGAATATTGAAAAAAGTGAGCATTTTGAACAAAAAGTGAGAATTTGTAAGAAATCGAGAATATTTGAGCATTTTGAAAAAAAGGGAGCATTTTGAAAAAAAGTGAGAATTTTGAAAAAAGTCAGAATTTTGAAAAAAGTCAGAATTTAAAAAAAAGTACACACTGAAAACATTTCAGACTTTTAAAATTTATTTTTGAAGAAAAAATAAAAGTGTTTTGATAACTGCTAATAAAAAAAACGACTTGTAAGGGCAAGTTAATTTGGACAGGTGGATTTTTGACGCATTCGACCAACCAGGCGAGTAAAAAAACACATTAATGTTGAACCCTGTAACATCTTGATTCTCTGCACATGCACTCCTTTAGCTCTGTTAGCATGTCTTTTGAATGCTGTGTTTGCTCTGAGGAGAGGGCGGTGTGCAGAGCTGCATCCCACTGTGCTGGTTCTGTTTCAAAGGGTTTTTCTAAAATATATTTATCTACTTTTTCCCCGTGTTTGCTGGCGGAGCCCATCTCTGTGTTTTTCCACCTGTGCCCATACTGTAGTAACACTGTCTTCCTATCAATGTTGTTCCAACTGTTGATGTTTATTAATGTTGTTTCTAATATTGCTACCATCTTGTTTGTCAATGTGCCGCCTGGCTCCAGTGGAGACACACAGCAAAGCATCGAGAGACCCTCAAATTCATACTTTATTCACTACAGATGTCTCAACAAGGTGGAAATATAAGCTCGCAACATAAAACATGATCTTATAACTGAATTCTGCGGTGGCTGACGGGTTCAAAACTCTTCCATACAAAAGCAAAGACAAACAGACTCAGACAGTTTCTTCCCCAGAGCATCATGAATTATTTCCTGCACTTTATTTTGTTATTATTTTATGTATGTATGAATGCTGCGTGTCTTTGTTGTTGTTGTCTGTCTCAAAAGGAGTAACTTTACTCTTCTTGTTGTATATTGACAATAAATGCTTCTACTGTAATTCTAATATTATCATGAGGAGAAACATGCAGCGCTTTCGAAAACAATGCAAATATAAAATCACAGATGTGCCGAAACTAATGCAAACGAAGACACATCCGCACCAGCTTTGAGTTTCAAGAAAAGCACTCTATAAATAAAATGCATTATTATTATTAACACATACGCAGAGTTTTCTAAAAAAAGCTGCATAAATGAAACGCTGTAAATAAAAAAAAACAGTTGGGTGTTTCTCAATGTCGAGGAAGGCTGCTCCAGAGCCACTATTTCAAGCATGCTACGTCATCGAGTCCCGCTGAAGGACTGATCCAATGTCCAGCATACTTGGAATTCTACCGAGCCCGGCGTCCTTCGTAGCGACAAATTCCCAGGCTGCACATGTGTAGACTCCGCAGTCTTAAAATCCCCACAATTCTTTGCGCACGGACCAATTTCCCCAAATCTGTGGCGGAAAATGTAAGGCGGGGCCTCTCACATGACGCACACCTGCTCGCCTGTTCCACTCTTTCGTTCTCCGAATGCCAGGAAGTATTCTTGCCTCGCTTCTGAAGCAAGTGACTCGGAAGGCATGTGCTGCCAAGCAAGCGTCCTCGACATTGAGAAACACGGTTGGTTAACTTTAGAATCTCCGAGCTGTGTGCGTCACTTTTTAGTGTCCCCTGGTTTCCGTTGCGTTTTTAAAGTCTACCTTTGAGTGTGTTTTGTGATTTCATATCTGTGTGTTTCTCCTAATGATTAGATTAGAAGCATTTATTGTCATTATACAAGTACAACAAGAAGAGTACACGATAGACAACAACAACAAAGACATTCATAAAATAATAACAAAATAAAGTGCAGGAAATAATTCATGATGCTCTGGGGAAGAAACTGTCTTTGAGTCTGTTTGCTTTTGTATGGAAGAGTTGTGGCCGCTGAAGCACGGTTTGAACCTGTCAGCCACCGTAGAATTCAGTTATAATTGTGATTCCCCTAATGCAGGGGCGTCAAACCCAAGGCCCGGGGGCCAAATCTGGCCCACGACTTAATTTTATATGGCCCCATAAGAGATTGCAAAGAATATAATATGTTTGTTATACGGTTACATGCTACTTTACAGAAGCACGTTGCCCATAAACTACATGTCCCACAATGCATCTCAAAGTTGACTTTTTTTCCCAGAATTAGATTTTTTTTTAAATGTGGCTTTTCTTTTAAAATCGTTGTGGGACATTCTCACTGAAGAGACTTGCAATTATTTGCCCTAGACTTCTGCTTTCAGACGTAGTTAATATGAAGTTATTACCCTATCCGATAATAATCCAATGCAGAGGCAATAATGTGATATAATACATTATTTTATATATATTAAATATTTGTATTTTTATATAGTCTTAAAGTTACAACCGGCCCTTTGAGTGCAGCCATAATGCTGATGTGGCTCGTGATGAAATTGAGTTTGACCCCCCTGCCCTAATGGAAGAGTTTCGGAGCGTTGTAATGGGTTTGAACCCGTCAGCCACCGCAGAATACAATACAAACGATGCATGTTGTAGTCAAGCACCTTTACTTTTCAACAACATGGCATTATCAGCCTGTAATGAGTTGTGTTGTTTGTGTTTATCTCCGTGGATCTTTTGCTGTGTGTCTCCTGTTCTGTTTTGTCTCTGCTCACAAAAGCACTAATGTCTTGTTTTCAACCAATCGCTCATTGATAACACGGACCACACAAGAGTCCTCGCTCCAGTAAGTATCTCTGTCGCTCAGCCTGATTCATATTCTGTCCCGTACCTCCAGTCCAAACCTCATTTTATTCCACTTTTCTTTATATCTCTCCCACTGGTTTCGCTCTGCATCTTACTCCTTTTGTTATCACAGTCTCACAACAACACCTGGCTTGCTTAATCTATCACTTTACATCTCCATCGATCCAGTGATTTGTTATTGTTGATTTAAAACAGCTCCTAAAGTTGAGCATCAGACAAAAGCATTGTTGGCACACATACTGTGATATTGTTTTCTTTGGTTTTAATGTGTATATTTCAGTGTATTTTATCAAATGAAAAAGGAAACTAAAATAATTTAAATCAGTCGAAACAGATTCAAATGAGACTTTTGAGGATTCACAGCATGCAAACAAAGATGTTTTCAATAACAATACATACTAAAATAAATAAAAGATAAACCAGAGATAAAACTTCTGTGTATTCAACGGACAGTTCACCCTAAAATCAAAAGCACATATTTGTCCTCTTCCCTGTTGTGCTATTTATCAATATCCACTATTTTGGGTGTAAATAGCTGATTGCGAAATTGGCTAACAAGTGTCTAAATGAGACGACTAAACGTCATCACGCCCAACGTTAGCCTCCTTTAGCTTAGCGGTGGTGACGTGAAGTCATGTGACCGTGCTGTAGTTCCTTTATAGCCCAACGTTAGCCGCCTTTAGCTTAGCGGTGGTGACGTGAAGTCATGTGACCGTGCTGTAGTTCCTTTATAGCCCAACATTAGCCACCTTTAGCTTAGCAGTGGTGACGTGAAGTCATGTGACCGTGCTGTAGTTCCTTTATAGCCCAACATTAGCCGCCTTTAGCTTAGCGGTGGTGACGTGAAGTCATGTGACCGTGCTCTAGTTCCTTTATAGCCCAACATTAGCCATCTTTAGCTTAGCGGTGGTGACGTGAAGTCATGTGACCGTGCTGTAGTTCCTTTATAGCCCAACATTAGCCATCTTAAGCTTAGCGGTGGTGACGTGAAGTCATGTGACTGTGCTGTAGTTCCTTTATAGCCCAACATTAGCCTCCTCTAGCTTAGCGGTGGTGACGTGAAGTCATGTGACCGTGCTCTAGTTCCTTTATAGCCCAACATTAGCCACCTTTAGCTTAGCGGTGGTGACGTGAAGTCATGTGACCGTGCTGTAGTTCCTTTATAGCCCAACATTAGCCTCCTTTAGCTTAGCGGTGGTGACGTGAAGTCATGTGACCGTGCTGTAGTTCCTTTATAGCCCAACGTTAGCCATCTTTAGCTTAGCGGTGGTGACGTGAAGTCATGTGACCGTGCTGTAGTTCCTTTATAGCCCAACATTAGCCACCTTTAGCTTAGCGGTGGTGACGTGAAGTCATGTGACCGTGCTGTAGTTCCTTAAGAGCCCAACATTAGCCTCCTTTAGCTTAGCGGTGGTGACGTGAAGTCATGTGACCGTGCTGTAGTTCCTTTATAGCCCAACGTTAGCCTCCTTTAGCTTAGCGGTGGTGACGTGAAGTCATGTGACCGTGCTGTAGTTCCTTTATAGCCCAACATTAGCTTTTAACTTCAGAAATTCTATCTAGATTGACAAACAGCCCTAGAGGGGAGAGGAATAATATGTATTTAAAATGTCCGGGTGAACTGTCCCTAAATGTGTTGTTAATAATAAAACATTTATTTTCTCTGATATGTGTTCCTCTTCTTCTTCTTTTTCTCAGTGGTAGCAGGAGGAGGCGGCCCTACCTCTACAGGAAGCGAGCGATCCACCGCAGCCGGCCCAGCTACTCCTGCAATCT
Organism: Champsocephalus esox; assembly: GCA_036324585.1. Classification (NCBI taxonomy): domain Eukaryota; kingdom Metazoa; phylum Chordata; class Actinopteri; order Perciformes; family Channichthyidae; genus Champsocephalus; species Champsocephalus esox. The sequence continues at coordinate 44,536,799 of CM070484.1, forward strand.
GGAGGAGGGTCGTGGCCTCCCTCTCAACCCCTCTCACTGTTTCATGTCCAGGAGGGAGAGGAGGAAGAGGATGACCATGTCGGTGTGGGAGCAGAGGACCAGCCAGCTGAGGAGACACCGACAGATGTCCAGTCGAGAGATTCTGTTCAACAGCCAAAACGAGGAAAAGGACGCAAACCCAAACTCCAACGCTGCCCCTACTGGACGTCCACAGTCACTGCATCGAAAAACCATGGAGAACATACTTTCCGGGAGTTTAAAAAAAGACCCTTTAGCATCGCCGTCCAAAAACCCTGCTTCAAACTCCTCTGTGTCTCTGGATATGCGTTTGGATGCCACTGTTTCTGGTGAAGATCCTACAAATAATCCCCCTTCTGAAGCACCTATTGCTAAACCTGAATCTGAACCTGAATCTGAAACTGACAGCGAAAAACTCACCGTCAATCCGACTCACAGCGAGCGCCGGAGTCCCAGATTAAACGGCGAGCGACAACACAGAGCGGTGAAGAAGTTCAGACCTCCTGAAAACCTGGATTTGTTGACCCCCGAAATGGGAGGTCACGGAGGGGTCAGGGGTCGCAGGGGGAGGCATCACGGAGAGAATAAGAGTCAGGCGTCATCACCCGGGAGTCGATCGGCCAGCAGAGAGAGGAGGAAACATCCGGAGAGAGTGGAAGAGAAGGAGGTGGAGACCAAAATGGAGGGAAAAGAAGAGTGCACACCTGAGGAGAGCAGGTGAGAGGATAGAATAGAATATATCTTTATTGTCATCATACAAAGTACAACGAAATGTCTTTGGCAACTCTCACTGCAGTACAAAATAAAGCAGAGGTAGTAGCGGTGACAGTGCAACGAGATAACATTCAATGTCAATGTGCATATTTACATGTACAGTCTAAATATATATTAATATATAGTTTCATTAATTTTAGGGTGAAGACTTGGTTAGGATTAGGGTTAGGGTTAGGGTTAGGCATGTGTTGGTTATAGTTAGGGTTAGGGTAAGTCTCCAGGAAATGCAATGTCCCCTGAAGTGATGTATACATGGTGTGTGTGTGTGTGTGTGTGTGTGTGTGTGTGTGTGTGTGTGTGTGTGTGTGTGTGTGTGTGTGTGTGTGTGTGTGTGTGTGTGTGTGTGTGTGTGTGTGTGTGTGTGTTCACAGTTGTTGTAATAGGCTCTGAGTTTGAGATACTCATCCAACATGTTGTTTTGTGTTTATTTGGGGTTTTTAGAATTAGTAAACAGGTTAAAGGGCCCATGTCATGCTTTTCTGGTTATTCGCCCGTCCCCTTGTGTTATGAAGGTTTTTCTGCATGTGAGCGGTCTGCAGAGTCAAACCCCTCAAAGTGCACCCTGCAGCGAGTAAAATATCTCCCCAATACGCCTCGTTGGAGATACGTCACTGTCCATTCGATTCTTCCGGGGACATCATGATGTCATCCGTACCCGGAACGAAATGGACCAATCAGCGGGGGCTTAACGTAACGGCTCCACGGACGTAACGTAGCGGCTCCACGGATTGGTCCATTTCGTTCCGGGTACGGATGACATCATGATGTCCCCGGAAGAATCAAATCGACCAATCCACGGACTTCCTCACACACACAGTGCTGAAGGCAGCTCAGCTGATCTCTCCTCCCTGGCTGCAGGCTGATAACAGACCGTTGGATTCTCTCTGCAGACCCATTCTCACAGCGTCTATCAACCTTTTTCTTACTCAGTATCAAGCCACACTTATTGCTTTTACTTCGGCTGTGACTTTGTGTGTGCTCAGGGTGAGTTTGGCTGTGTATCGCTAAACAAGGAAACAACACCTCCACGGAGCTCGGCGCAATTCACAACGTCCCGGCCAATCAGCGCACACTGTGCTCACAGGGAGGGGTGGGGGCGGAGCTGCAACGAGCCGTTAAAGGCAGAGAGTGAATACACGTAGTTTACAGAGACGCTGTTTGAGAAACCAATGTGAGTTTGGAGAAAAGCACGATATAAATCTATTCCAGTCGACCTCAACGATGGAACTATGATTAGTGGAAATGGCCGAGACACGGGACCTTTAAATGAAAGTCAAGAAAGAAAGGAACGATTGAAGAAGAGATGCAAATTCAAGTTGTGTCGACATATTAGAGTCAAAGGTTGTTGCACAATATGTTTCATTTACATTTTTAACATCCTTATATACAGACTTCTACATTCATATCATTTACAACACACACTACGACTGTAGAAAACATAGAAAATATTCAATTTGCAAGTTCCTCCGGTCACGTTTATGTTCACTGCCATTGACTTTAAATTACCTCGAGATCTAAGAAAAGTATACAAGACTTTAAAATCGATTTGATCACAGGGCTTCGGGAATACCCAAGAGAAAGTTACGGTTAAGAGAATAACAGAGATATATTCACACAGGTCGTCGAATGGGAAATGGAATACAATTTAGCATTTGTGGGTTAAAATGAAACTATTATTTAGATCCTCCTTTAATGATAATGTTCAAGCATCAATTTCATTGTATTTGTTCCGTTCAGGGTACGCCAGTGCTGGGGGGAAACGATTATTTTGAAAACGATTAATCGGGCGATTATTTTGATCGATTAGTCGACTAATCTAACGATTATTTTTCTGTTGTTCAATTCATAAAAAACGTAATGTAAAAAAAAATCACGATACTGTGTCTCAGGGGATCTTAATATTTAAGTGTAACATTTTAACGTTGTCGACGCGTCGCTACAGCACTAGGGTACGCACAACTTAATGTATAACAATTATTTACAAAACATGTCTCTATAAACACACCGTACTCGAAATGGAGCAGGGAGAAGAAGATGATCTGATACGACATGCTCCTTTCTGGAACTAAATAAATAGAAATAGACGGTCTGTCCTTCATATGTTCTTATTCACAGCCAATCAGCAGCATCGTAGGAAAATAAGACAATCACAAAAACGTCCAAAAAAATACTTAGTTCCCATGTGACGGTTAACGGAAAGAAAGAAAATAAAAATACAATGATAGTGGTTCCTGTGGCTTTCGGACTATCCAATCACCAACTAACAGCACCGACCCACGTGTTATAGTATCACTGTTCTTCTGTCTGTGTCTTAAATACTTTCTCTCTGTATTTCCAGTCTGGGAGCAGGAGGACCCACGGACCCCCAGGAGAGTCAGATCCACATCGGAGACACGGAGGAACCTCCTCAGAAATCAGATCCAGATCCGCCCGTCGTCCCAGAGAAAAACGAAGAAGAGACGGAGAAGGAGAAATGTCCGCTCAGCACCAGTGTGATCATCGAGGTTCCCAACGCTCAGTCCTGTCTGGAGCTCTCCACCATCACAGGTACCAGTATGTAGTGTCTCTACTTTAAAGAGTCCTCTCCTGCTGATGTTCAGGTGTATATCAGTATGTAGTGTCTCTACTTTAAAGAGTCCTCTCCTGCTGATGTTCAGGTGTATATCAGTATGTAGTGTCTCTACTTTAAAGAGTCCTCTCCTGCTGATGTTCAGGTGTATATCAGTATGTAGTGTCTCTACTTTAAAGAGTCCTCTCCTGCTGATATTCAGGTGTATATCAGTATGTAGTGTCTCTACTTTAAAGAGTCCTCTCCTGCTGATGTTCAGGTGTATATCAGTATTGTTCTTTTAAGTGTAAGTCTATGGAGGAAAGTATCCTTTCACTGTTCCACCTCCTCCTCACCTCCTTGTCTCCCCCTGATCTTCCTCCAGTGAAGAGTAAGGACCCTGACTGTAAATCAGAGAAGGAGGAGGAAGAGGAGTCGAAGCCGGCTGTGACTCCAGACAGCATGTTCATCTTCAAACCTGACAACCCGTACGTGTATCCACTGGTTCAGACGTATAACACCGAGGGAATATGAATGATGATAGTCCACGTATAACATGTGTACTCCCCCTCTTGTCTCCACAGGGTGCGTCGGGTCTGTCACTACGTGGTGAATCTGCGTTACTTTGAGACGTGCATCCTGCTGGTGATAGCAGCTAGCAGCATAGCATTAGCTGCTGAAGACCCTGTAGCCACCTCCTCCAACTGGAACAAGGTGTGTGTGTGTGTGTGTGTGTGTGTGTGTGTGTGTGTGTGTGTGTGTGTGTGTGTGTGTGTGTGTGTGTGTGTGTGTGTGGGCTAGCATTACTCTCCTTGTGGGGACCTAAATCTGTTTACACAGTCACGTGTGGGGACTCACCTCCCTTATGGGGACATGAGGGGAATAATTAATTTTAGGGTGAAGACTTGGTTAGGGTTAGGCATGTGTTGGTTAAGGTTAGGATAAGTCTCCAGGAAATGCATGTAAGTCAATGTAATGTCCCCTGAAGTGATGTGTGTGTGTGTGTGTGTGTGTGTGTGTGTGTGCGCGTGTGTGTGTGTGTGTGTGTGTGTGTGTGTGTGTGTGTGTGTGTGTGTGTGTGTGTGGGCTAGCATTACTCTCCTTGTGGGGACCTAAATCTGTTTACACAGTCACGTGTGGGGACTCACCTCCCTTATGGGGACATGAGGGGAATAATTAATTTTAGGGTGAAGACTTGGTTAGGGTTAGGCATGTGTTGGTTAAGGTTAGGATAAGTCTCCAGGAAATGCATGTAAGTCAATGTAATGTCCCCTGAAGTGATGTGTGTGTGTGTGTGTGTGTGTGTGTGTGTGTGTGTGTGTGTGTGTGTGAGAATATGTCTGCTTTACCAGCGGTCCCCAACCTTTTTGCGCCACGAACCGGTTTCATGTAACACAATATTCTCAAGGACTGGCCTTCACAGTGTGGGGATACAGGGTTGCCGTGACGACGCTCTGGCACTTTTCTTCTGAGGAAAACCATAATTTGCAAACACATCGCCTTTCACCTGCGCCGTGTTTGTGTGCTCAAATCAACTGTTGTAGACGAAGACGCCACTCACAGCTGTGTCCTCAGTTGAAAGTAGTTTAATGTCAAGGTAGCAAGGCGGAATATATCTGTCCTGTCCTATCTTCTTGAAACGAGTACTGTTGTACGAGAGACAAATAAAAGGCCTAAAAAACACGGAGCTCAGCAGAGAGAAGTGTCGCGTGACTGAGACGAGCATCTTGATCCATGGCCGGGGTGTCCAAACTACGGCCCGGGGGCCAAATGCGGCCCGCGGACCATTTTGAATCGGCCCTCAGCAAATTCAAAATGTATAATGGAATACAAATGAAACTTGTGCTTGTCTTATATTGTACTTCTTAAAGGTAGAAATATATCACACAGTAGTATTCATCCCACTTTTCAAATAAATTCAGCCAATTAAAGTTGGAAACATTTTCTAACATATAGTTGATGAGAAAAAAGTCCATCGACTTATTTCCATAACAAGCTTGAAATACACGCTTCATAATTGTCCTTATTATAATCACTCTGAGGGGTGAGCTGCCAACACTCACAAGCATCAACTTATAACTGAACGTACGAGGCGATATACCTCGAGTGAGCGGCCCAGCCCTTCGTATATGTTCCTGGATGTGGCCCTCTGTGAAAAAGCTTTGGACCCCCCCTGATCGATGGTGTTGACATGTGTCCAGAGACGCAGACGCTACGGGTTTCACAACTACCAATATTTACTAGTCGACACGTTTTTCAAAATAGCAGTCGACTAGTCGTTACGTCATAATAAAGACACACAAAGAGAGGTGTACAACTGTATTTTATATTGGAACTCATACAGTTACATTAAACACTGCATTTTAATTTGTGTTACATGGCTGAGTAATTAACAAACACTAACTGGCTCATTAAAATCGACAGCATAAAACTCTGTTTACTGAAATACCACATAAATCCAGTGCGCAACACTTTACTCGCTGTCCTCCACGATAACTTCCAGATTTTTGGTTTGCGTTGAGGAACACCAACGCACCGACATGTGAGGGAAGGAGGCGTGGCCGCTTTCGGGTGACAGTGTTGCCTGCCAGGGGAAAAACCCTCTCACTCGGGGTGCCTGTGGCTGGAATAGCCAGGTAGCTCCTCACTCGGGGTGCCGGTGGCTGGAATAGCCAGGTAGCTCCTCACTTGGGGTGCCGGTGGCTGGAATAGCCAGGTAGCTCCTCACTCGGGGTGCCGGTGGCTGGAATAGCCAGGTAGCTCCTCACTCGGGGTGCTTGTGGCTGGAATAGCCAGGTAGCTCCTCACTCGGGGTGCCGGTGGCTGGAACAGTCAGGTAGCTCCTCGAAAGCTTGGCTAAACGGGGGACGCGGTGCACGTTGTCTGCCCACCCCTCCAGTGGGTTATCCACCGTGGGGATATGCGGTGTCCGCTGGCAGTAAACCGTAGCTCATCATCCGCATCACTGTAGACCCGTTTCATGTTGCTGCTCGTCTGCCTCTGTCCTGTGCTGACGCCGCTCCGTTGCTCACTGATGCTAGCATCACTGCTAGTGCTAGCTGTCGGCAGCGGGTGTCTCATCTTCAGATGGTTGCGCATATCAGATGTATTTGTGTTGTACTTCAGTACAGCTGTACACGACTGACACTTCACTGTGGAGTTGGTTACATCTTTGTGAAGACTGCCATACATAAGAATGTCGGACAAGTTTTGGAGCATTTTGCAGCACCTCGTTTACCTCCACTTTTTTCACGACTAGTTGACTAGGGCCTACAGCGCCGACTAGTGGTAAAGGTAGTCGACTAGTCGATTAGTTGGTGAAACCTCGAGCAGACGCACAGACGGATATATTCGGTCATTTCATTGGGGACCACTGTGCGATACGATTTGTTTATCTGTGCCTTGGGTCTCATAGCTGCATCACGAAGTAGCTTCAAACATTTCCTTACATTGTTTTGCGAAAGGACTCTCATGTGACTTGATGGGGGGGGCAGTACAAATCACTAATGCATGAAGACATTTCCGTACTAGACGCACTGACCCTGGAGGAATTATCTGGTATTTCCATATCGAGGAGAATCTTTTATATTAAAGAATATATTGAAAGTTCCACATGTCTTGATGTCGAAGCATCAACTTGTGGAATAAACGTTGATATTATCTGTTTCGTGCGACATGAATCTGCTTCTCTTATATATTTCTTTTTACTGTCTTTTTTCTCTTTAGGTTCTGCGGTATTTTGATTACGTGTTCACGGGAGTCTTCACGTTTGAGATGATTATAAAGGTGAGCGACTCGGTGACGAAGAAGAAGGGGATTTGATGGTGACAAATATACGGTAGATGTGTCTTTATGTGTCTTTAACCGTTTCCAAGGTGGGGACGTTGCAACAAAACGTGGAACGGAAAGTCGCGTTGGGGCATTCCTGTTTGCCTTATTCAACATCGAGAGCAGTTTGAAGATTAGACTAAGTCTGATTACAAATTAATAAGAAACGGTGATGTTTGGCACATCGTTCACGACTGTTCTGACCCAAAGAAAGAAGCGTTGTGTCTTTCCACGCCCTCAAATCCAGTTGTATGTATCTGTACGTTGGGTTCAGATAACAAAAAGTCGCCCTTTTTTATTTAAACAAGTCCCAAAGAGGTCGTGTTAAGAACCGTTTACTTCTTTCTAACTTTCCGACAAACTTCCCCAGCTGTCAAAGCCAGGTTTATAATTCTGTTCTGTTGACATACTGTAGAGGTTTATGTGGGGGAAACTTCTGAAGCCATGGAGTCAGGACTCAGAGACTCGAGGAGAGCTGGAGCTCTGATGGAGTCAGGACTCAGAGACACGAGGAGAGCTGGAGCTCTGATGGAGTCAGGACTCAGAGACACGAGGAGAGCTGGAGCTCTGATGGAGTCAGGACTCAGAGACACGAGGAGAGCTGGAGCTCTGATGGAGTCAGGACTCAGAGACACGAGGAGAGCTGGAGCTCTGATGGAGTCAGGACTCAGAGACTCGAGGAGAGCTGGAGCTCTGATGGAGTCAGGACTCAGAGACACGAGGGGAGCTGGAGCTGTGATGGAGTCAGGACTCAGAGACACGAGGAGAGCTGGAGCTCTGATGGAGTCAGGACTCAGAGACTCGAGGAGAGCTGGAGCTCTGATGGAGTCAGGACTCAGAGACTCGAGGAGAGCTGGAGCTCTGATGGAGTCAGGACTCAGAGACTCGAGGAGAGCTGGAGCTCTGATGGAGTCAGGACTCAGAGACTCGAGGAGAGCTGGAGCTCTGATGGAGTCAGGACTCAGAGACACGAGGAGAGCTGGAGCTCTGATGGAGTCAGGACTCAGAGACACGAGGAGAGCTGGAGCTCTGATGGAGTCAGGACTCAGAGACACGAGGAGAGCTGGAGCTCTGATGGAGTCAGGACTCAGAGACTCGAGGAGAGCTGGAGCTCTGATGGAGTCAGGACTCAGAGACACGAGGGGAGCTGGAGCTGTGATGGAGTCAGGACTCAGAGACACGAGGAGAGCTGGAGCTCTGATGGAGTCAGGACTCAGAGAGACGAGGAGAGCTGGAGCTCTGATGGAGTCAGGACTCAGAGACACGAGGAGAGCTGGAGCTCTGATGGAGTCAGGACTCAGAGACTCGAGGAGAGCTGGAGCTCTGATGGAGTCAGGACTCAAAGAGACGAGGAGAGCTGGAGCTCTGATGGAGTCAGGACTCAAAGACACGAGGAGAGCTGGAGCTCTGATGGAGTCAGGACTCAGAGAGACTCGAGGAGAGATGGAGCTCTGATGGAGTCAGGACTCAGAGACACGAGGAAAGCTGGAGCTCTGATGGAGTCAGGACTCAGAGACACGAGGAGAGCTGGAGCTCTGATGGAGTCAGGACTCAGAGACACGAGGAGAGCTGGAGCTCTGATGGAGTCAGGACTCAAGAGACACGAGGAGAGCTGGAGCTCTGATGGAGTCAGGACTCAGAGAGACGAGGAGAGCTGGAGCTCTGATGGAGTCAGGACTCAGAGACACGAGGAAAGCTGGAGCTCTGATGGAGTCAGGACTCAGAGACACGAGGAGAGCTGGAGCTCTGATGGAGTCAGGACTCAGAGACACAAGGAGAGCTGGAGCTCTGATGGAGTCAGGACTCAAAGAGACAAGGAGAGCTGGAGCTCTGATGGAGTCAGGACTCAGAGAGACGAGGAGAGCTGGAGCTCTGATGGAGTCAGGACTCAGAGAGACGAGGAGAGCTGGAGCTCTGATGGAGTCAGGACTCAGAGACTCGAGGAGAGCTGGAGCTCTGATGGAGTCAGGACTCAGAGACTCGAGGAGAGCTGGAGCTCTGATGGAGTCAGGACTCAGAGACTCGAGGAGAGATGGAGCTCTGATGGAGTCAGGACTCAGAGACACGAGGAGAGCTGGAGCTCTGATGGAGTCAGGACTCAGAGACACGAGGAGAGATGGAGCTCTGATGGAGTCAGGACTCAGAGACACGAGGAGAGCTGGAGCTCTGATGGAGTCAGGACTCAGAGAGGCGAGGAGAGCTGGAGCTCTGATGGAGTCAGGACTCAGAGAGACTCGAGGAGAGCTGGAGCTCTGATGGAGTCAGGACTCAGAGAGACGAGGAGAGCTGGAGCTCTGATGGCAAACACTGACAGGTTATTTGGAGCTTCGGTCGGAGAATTCACGAGACATGTCACGGGCCACGGTCTGACCACACGGTTGAGATGCCACAATCAATCCTGCAGAGCCCTCCTGTAGCTCCAGGTTATAGTTCAGAGTGTAATAATCAACATCCATCAATAGAGAGACTAAACAGCTGAGGACACTGAACCACAGCTGTTGTCTCTTACGGCTCGGGGTCATCTCCACCCCGAGAAGGAAGTGTTCCAGGTGTCCCACAGCAACGACTATCTCTGACCGAGAGCTGCCCGCTCACAAACTGAACAACAACTTGCTAGGCAGCCCCTCCTCAGGGAGACAGCGGCTGCTCGAGGCGGAGCATCTGAGTCAGAGGGCGAACGGTGAACACGTAAACAGAATTATTCCCTGACAGTTTTAAAAATGTCCATCCATTCCATCCATCTTCTCCGCTTCTCCGTGGTCGGGTCTCGGGGTATCAGTTCCAGCAGAGAGCCCCAAACGTTCCTTTCCCCTCATCAACCAGCTCTGACTGGGGGGTCCCAAGGCGCCCCCAGGCCAGAAGAGATATAGTCCCTCCACCTGGTCCTAGGTCTACCCCTCGGTCTCCTCCCAGCTGGACGTGCCTGGAACACCTCCCTAGGGAGGCGCCCAGGTGGCATCCTAGCTAGGTGCCCGAACCACCTCAACTGGCTCCTTTCGACGCGAAGGAGGAGCGGCTCAACTCCGAGTCCCTCCCTGATGACCGAACTTCTCACCTTATCCTTAAGGGAGACACCAGCCACCCGGCGGAGGAAACCCATCTCGGCCGCTTGTATCCGCGGTCTCGTTCTTTCGGTCATGACCCGTCCTCCATGACCACAGGTGAGGGTAGGAAGGAACACGGCCCGGTAGACAGAGAGCTCTGCCTTCTGGCTCAGCTCCCTTTTCGTCACACGGTGCGGTAAAGCGACTGCAGTACCGCTCCCGCTGCTCCGACTCTCCGGCCCATCTCATGCTCCATTGATCCCTCACTCGAGAACAAGAGCCCGAGATACTTGAACTCCTTCACTTGGGGTAAGGACTCATTCCCTACTTGGAGTGGACAGTCCATCGGTTTCCTGCTGAGAACCACGGCCTCAGATTTGGTTTTAAAAATGTGTTCCACAATATGTTTATTTACATTTTTAACATCCTTATATACAGACTTTTACATGAATATAATGTATAACACACCATAAAGTAACATTCAAATCAAGTAGCCTCCTCCTGTTTCAATCAAAGGTAAACAATACGACAGTTTATTTATTGCAGAACATTCTGATTCATCGACGAAGAAGAACAAGACCTCCAAGCGTGTGTGACGGAAACTCAGCTGGAGCTTGATGTCAAACACTGACGGTTTTTTATGAAGTTAATTCTGGTTTATATATCAGCCGGAGAATTGACAAGACACGAGCCGCAGACATGAGGTGACACAGCGGCTGCTCGACTAAGTCTGAAGATCTCTTCCGTAGTCGGAGGTTCATGGGCGCGGGAAGGGGGGTGCTGAGGGCGCTGCAGCACCCCCTAGTGGCAAGCAGGGGGTGCGGAGCTCCCCTGCCTGAATTATTATGCTCTATAGTGCCCGTAATAGTGTTCACTGGAGTCCAGCACCTCAGCACCCCCACTCAAAATACCTTCCCGCGCCTCTGCGGAGGTTTGAACTAGTTCAGAGAGTACGATCAACCTTCTTCATGAACAAGACTAAACAGACAGGGCACTACGTTTAACTTACACTGTCGTCCATGGCCCAACGTACGCCTGTGGGACCTATGCGCCGATAAGAAGGTTAGCGGTTCGATGCGTTATTCCCTTGCACGCTGCAGGAAGACTTTTCTTCATTCCTAATCCTGTGTTTTCCTCAGATGATCGACCAGGGTCTTCTCCTCCACGACGGCTCGTACTTCAGAGACCTGTGGAACGTTCTGGACTTCATCGTGGTGGTGGGAGCGCTGGTGGCCTTCGCCCTCTCGTCAGTCACAGCTTTTAATATGAATACTAATCCATAATGCATTGACCATAAGTCTGAACATCAGGGTGTAAATCATTCTGTTGTTTCCCCGCATGCTTAAATCCACTGGAAATGTTGTTTGACTTCATGCAGACGTCTCGTCCATCTTGCTTCTTACTCTATGGGTGTTTCTCAATGTCGAGGACGCTTCCTTGGTAGGACATGTACCTCCGAGTCACTTGCTTCAGATCCTTCCTAGCCTCGGAAAATGAAGAATGGTGAAACAGGCGAACAGGTGTGCGTCATATGAGAGGCCCCGCCTTAAATGGAGCGCGATTTCCTCCAAAGATTTGGGGAATTTCGTCCGTGCGCAAAGCATTGTGGGGATTTCCCGCAACGAAGTACGCCGGCCTCGGTAGAATTCCAAGCATCCTGGACATTGAAACAGTCATTCGGCGGCACTCGATGACGTAGCATCCTTGAAATAGTGGCTCTGGAGCAGCCTTCCTCGACATTGAGAAACACCCTATATGTGTGTTAATTCTACGGTGGCCCTGAAGGTCAAAACACATCGACAATTTCATTAAAAAACACAAGAAAGTTGACTATAATACTTTAAAACATGTGATATTTTGCCAGGCACAACAAAGAAATCCTGAAACCGTAATCATGTTTACTCAAAAACATTTGGGTATTTTTTTTTAATTGATCTTTTTGTGTTATTTAGTTATTTTGCGGTTTTTAAAACCCGTTGGAGTTTTCTTGAAATAGTTTTGAACATTTTAAAATGTGTTTTTTTATATTTCAGTTTTTTGTGTATATTTTGGATACATTTAAATACACACACATCTTTCGTTTTTTTGGTTAAATATATTTTTTTGTTTTTTGCAATGTTTGGTTTTTTAAAAGGTTTTTGTGTGTCTTTAAACTGTTGGTGTGATTTGACGTCTTTGACCTCAATATAATGATTTTCTTTTTCAAAATGTCGACTTTCTTCTAAAAACATTCTCTTGTTTTTCTACATGTTGTCGTGATGCCTCTGTGGGATTGACCACCAGCAATGTGATGGGGTAAAACAAATAAAAAATCGTCCTCTCTTTGAACAAATACTTTAAACGTGTGTAACATAAGTAGAACATACTGCGATGAATAGGATAGAAAAACACGTTACGAGTGTCTAACATTGTGATATTGTGGTCTTTCTGCGCAGAAATAACAAAGGACGGGACATAAAGACCATCAAATCTCTGAGAGTTCTGCGAGTCCTCCGACCGCTGAAGACAATCAAGAGACTTCCCAAACTCAAGGTCAGAGTCCGTCTTTATGTCATTCGCACAGAAGCTACGTGTTAGCAACGGAAGTCTATAGTCAGAAGCTACGTGTTAGCAGCGGAAGTCTATAGTCAGAAGCTACGTGTTAGCAACGGAAGTCTATAGTCAGAAGCTACGTGTTAGCAACGGAAGTCTAATAGTCAGAAGCTACGCGTTAGCAACGGAAGTCTATCGTCAGAAGCTAGGTGTTAGCAACGGAAGTCTATAGTCAGAAGCTAGGCGTTAGCAACGGAAGTCTATAGTCAGAAGCTACGTGTTAGCAACGGAAGTCTATAGTCAGAAGCTACGTGTTAGCAGCGGAAGTCTATAGTCAGAAGCTACGTGTTAGCAGCGGAAGTCTATAGTCAGAAGCTACGTGTTAGCAGCGGAAGTCTATAGTCAGAAGCTACGTGTTAGCAACGGAAGTCTAATAGTCAGAAGCTACGCGTTAGCAACGGAAGTCTATCGTCAGAAGCTAGGTGTTAGCAACGGAAGTCTATAGTCAGAAGCTAGGTGTTAGCAACGGAAGTCTATAGTCAGAAGCTACGTGTTAGCAACGGAAGTCTATAGTCAGAAGCTACGTGTTAGCAGCGGAAGTCTATAGTCAGAAGCTACGTGTTAGCAGCGGAAGTCTATAGTCAGAAGCTACGTGTTAGCAACGGATGTCTATAGTCAGAAGCTACGCGTTAGCAACGGAAGTCTATCGTCAGAAGCTAGGTGTTAGCAACGGAAGTCTAATAGTCAGAAGCTACGCGTTAGCAACGGAAGTCTATAGTCAGAAGCTACGTGTTAGCAACGGAAGTCTAATAGTCAGAAGCTACGCGTTAGCAACGGAAGTCTATCGTCAGAAGCTAGGTGTTAGCAACGGAAGTCTATAGTCAGAAGCTACGTGTTAGCAGCGGAAGTCTATAGTCAGAAGCTACGTGTTAGCAACGGAAGTCTATAGTCAGAAGCTACGTGTTAGCAACGGAAGTCTAATAGTCAGAAGCTACGCGTTAGCAACGGAAGTCTATCGTCAGAAGCTAGGTGTTAGCAACGGAAGTCTATAGTCAGAAGCTACGTGTTTGCAGCGGAAGTCTATAGTCAGAAGCTACGTGTTAGCAACGGAAGTCTATAGTCAGAAGCTACGTGTTAGCAGCGGAAGTCTATAGTCAGAAGCTACGTGTTAGCAGCGGAAGTCTATAGTCAGAAGCTACGTGTTAGCAACGGAAGTCTAATAGTCAGAAGCTACGCGTTAGCAACGGAAGTCTATAGTCAGAAGCTACGTGTTAGCAACGGAAGTCTAATAGTCAGAAGCTACGCGTTAGCAACGGAAGTCTATCGTCAGAAGCTAGGTGTTAGCAACGGAAGTCTATAGTCAGAAGCTACGTGTTAGCAGCGGAAGTCTATAGTCAGAAGCTACGTGTTAGCAACGGAAGTCTATAGTCAGAAGCTACGTGTTAGCAACGGAAGTCTATAGTCAGAAGCTACGTGTTAGCAGCGGAAGTCTATAGTCAGAAGCTACGTATTAGCAGCGGAAGTCTATAGTCAGAAGCTACGTGTTAGCAACGGAAGTCTATAGTCAGAAGCTACGTGTTAGCAACGGAAGTCTATAGTCAGAAGCTACGTGTTAGCAACGGAAGTCTATAGTCAGAAGCTACGTGTTAGCAACGGAAGTCTATAGTCAGAAGCTACGTGTTAGCAGCGGAAGTCTATAGTCAGAAGCTACGTGTTAGCAACGGAAGTCTATAGTCAGAAGCTACGCGTTAGCAGCGGAAGTCTATAGTCAGAAGCTACGTGTTAGCAACGGAAGTCTAATAGTCAGAAGCTACGCGTTAGCAACGGAAGTCTATAGTCAGAAGCTACGTGTTAGCAGCGGAAGTCTATAGTCAGAAGCTACGTGTTAGCAGCGGAAGTCTATAGTCAGAAGCTACGCGTTAGCAACGTAAGTCTATAGTCAGAAGCTACGTGTTAGCAGCGGAAGTCTATAGTCAGAAGCTACGTGTTAGCAACGGAAGTCTATAGTCAGAAGCTACGTGTTAGCAACGGAAGCCTATAGTCAGAAGCTACGTGTTAGCAGCGGAAGTCTATAGTCAGAAGCTACGTGTTAGCAACGGAAGTCTATAGTCAGAAGCTACGTGTTAGCAGCGGAAGTCTATAGTCAGAAGCTACGTGTTAGCAACGGAAGTCTATAGTCAGAAGCTACGTGTTAGCAACGGAAGTCTATAGTCAGAAGCTCGTGCTGCCAAGAAAGCGCAGCGTTGTTGATGTACGTGCCGGTTGGAAAGCAATGGATTACATAATGAGGATACCAAACAACAGTAACTGTGTTCCCTGACAGTTTCATAAAACAATCTGATTTCTGTCAAATGTTTCTAAATATTGGGGATTAACTTTTTTCTAAAAACATTCTCATGTAAAAAAAATGTAATCTGACTTTTATCTCAAAATTCTGTAATTTTAACTTTTATTAAAAATCCTTATTTTTTTCAAAAAAACTCTATTTTCGCATAATTCGGACTTTTTTTCAATAAAATATTTGTTTTTCTACAAAAATCGAAATATTTTTCTCAATATTCGCACAAAATCTTCAAAAACCCTGTTGTCGAAAGAAAGAAAGTGCAGAAGGAAACATCCATTGAACTCAGGTTGCTGCTCTGTGATGCTAGCTCAGATACTTGGCGTATCATCTTGGGCTCAAGGTCATCAATGTGTGGGCTCAAGGTCATCAATGTTTGGGCTCAGGCTCTGAGCGGAGGAGACCCTCAGGATGGAGTGAAGGCGTGCGTGCAATATACCGGAGGGCCATATCTAATAGTGATTAGAAATTATCCTGTGGGCCGAAATTAAATCCACCACGGGCCGGATTTGGCCCCCGGGCCTCGAGTTTGACACGTGAGGCAGGGTGTCAGGGTGTCAGGGTGTCTGGGTGTCAGTCAGGGTGTCTGGGTGTCTGGGTGTCAGGGTGTCTGGGTATCTGGGTATCTGGGTGTCAGGGTGTCTGGGTGTCTGGGTGTCAGGGTATCTGGGTATCTGGGTATCTGGGTGTCAGGGTGTCAGGGTGTCTGGGTGTCAGGGTGTCTGGGTGTCAGGGTGTCAGGGTGTCAAAGTGTCTGGGTGTCTTGGTGTCTGGGTGTCAGGGTGTCTGGGTGTCAGGGTGTCTGGGTGTCTGGGTGTCAGTCAGGGTGTCTGGGTGTCAGGGTGTCTGGGTATCTGGGTGTCAGGGTGTCAGGGTGTCTGGGTCTCAGGGTGTCAGGGTGTCAGGGTGTCAGGGTGTCTGGGTGTCAGGGTGTCTGGGTGTCTGGGTGTCTGGGTGTCTGGGTGTCAGGGTGTCTGGGTGTCTTGGTGTCTGGGTGTCTGGGTGTCAGGGTGTCAGGGTGTCTGGGTGTCAGGGTGTCTGGGTGTCAGGGTGTCTGGGTGTCTTGGTGTCAGTCAGGGTGTCAGTCAGGATGTCAGTCAGGGTGTCAGGGTGTCAGGGTGTCTGGGTGTCTGGGTGTCTGGGTGTCTGGGTGTCAGGGTGTCAGGGTGTCAGGGTGTCTGGGTGTCTTGGTGTCTGGGTGTCTGGGTGTCAGGGTGTCTGGGTGTCAGGGTGTCTGGGTGTCAGGGTGTCTGGGTGTCTTGGTGTCAGTCAGGGTGTCAGTCAGGATGTCAGTCAGGGTGTCAGGGTGTCTGGGTGTCAGGGTGTCAGTCAGGGTGTCTGGGTGTCAGTCAGGGTGTCAGTCAGGGTGTCTGGGTGTCAGTCAGGGTGTCAGGGTCTCAGGGTGTCAGGGTGTCTGGGTGTCAGTCAGGGTGTCAGGGTATCAGGGTGTCAGGGTGTCAGGGTGTCTGGGTGTCAGGGTGTCAGGGTGTCAGGGTATCTGGGTGTCAGGGTGTCAGGGTGTCTGAGTGGCAGGGTGTCGTGTCAGTCAGGGTGTCAGGGTGTCTGGGTGTCAGGGTGTCTGGGTGTCAGTCAGGGTGTCAGGGTGTCAGGGTGTCTGGGTGTCAGGGTGTCAGGGTGTCTGGGTGTCAGGGTGTCAGGGTGTCAGGGTGTCTGGGTGTCAGTCAGGGTGTCTGGGTGTCAGGGTGTCAGGGTGTCTGGGTGTCTGGGTGTCAGGGTGTCAGGGTGTCAGGGTGTCTGGGTGTCTGGGTGTCAGGGTGTCAGGGTGTCTGGGTGTCAGGGTGTCAGGGTGTCAGGGTGTCTGGGTGTCTGGGTGTCAGGGTGTCTGGGTGTCAGGGTGTCAGGGTGTCAGGGTGTCAGGGTGTCTGGGTGTCAGGGTGTCAGGGTGTCAGGGTGTCAGGGTGTCAGGGTGTCTGGGTGTCAGGGTGTCAGGGTGTCAGGGTGTCTGGGTGTCAGGGTGTCAGGGTGTCAGGGTGTCTGGGTGTCTGGGTGTCTGGGTGTCAGGGTGTCTGGGTGTCTGGGTGTCTGGGTGTCAGGGTGTCTGGGTGTCTGGGTGTCTGGGTGTCTGGGTGTCTGGGTGTCAGGGTGTCAGGGTGTCAGGGTGTCTGGGTGTCAGGGTGTCTGTGCTCGTGGGTTCCAGTGCACAGACTGAGCATGCTTCATGGGTCTCTCTCCCTCACCACGTGTGTGATCTCCTCCTGCAGGCGGTGTTCGACTGCGTCGTGACGTCTCTGAAGAACGTCTTCAACATCCTCATCGTTTACAAACTGTTCATGTTTATCTTCGCTGTCATCGCCGTGCAGCTTTTCAAGGGGAAGTTCTTCTTCTGCAGCGACAGCTCCAAGGACACGGAGAAGGACTGCCAGTAACGCCTCACTTACATCACCTCCTCTTCCTCACTTCCATCACCTCCTCTTCCTCACTTACTATCACCTCCTCTTCCTCACTTACATCACCTCCTCTTCCTCACTTCCATCACCTCCTCTTCCTCACTTACTATCACCTCCTCTTCCTCACTTACTATCACCTCCTCTTCCTCACTTACTATCACCTCCTCTTCCTCACTTACTATCACCTCCTCTTCCTCACTCCACCCTGCACTCAGACGTTTATTCATTCATTTATTATCATTCTATTCAGCGATTTATTTAACCATTTATTTTATTATTTTATTATTTATTTATTTTATTTCCCTTTTTATTTGTTTCTATTATTTTATGGCCCCTTACAATTCAGAATTTTCTAATCTTTTGACACTTTTTTCTCTCCTCCTCCTCACCCTCCTCCTCCTCCTCACTCTCCTCCTCCTCCTCACTCTCCTCCTCCTCCTCACTCTCCTCCTCCTCCTCCTCTTCATCACCCTCCTCCTCTTCCTCATTCCCCACCTCTTCCTCACCCTCCTCCTCTTCCTCACTCTCTTCCTCCCCCTCCTCCTCCTCTTCCTCCTCCTCTTCCTCACCCTCCTACTCCTCCTCCTCCTCCTCCCCCTCCTCCTCTTCCTCCTCCTCTTCCTCCTCCTCCTCCTCCCCCTCACCCCCTCCTCTTCCTCCTCCTCCTCCTCCTCCTCCTCCTCCTCCTCCTCCTCCTCCACCTCCTCCTCCTCCTCCTCTAGGGGTTACTACATAGACTATGCGAAGGACAAGAAGGAGGTGAAGAGGCGGGAGTGGAGACGTCATGAGTTCCATTATGATAATGTGGTCTGGGCTCTCCTGACTCTCTTCACGGTGTCCACGGGGGAAGGCTGGCCGCAGTGAGTGCCTGACAGCAGACTGCGCGTTATGGCGCATTTCCACTGCAGCGGGTCGCCCCGTTTAAGCGTCCTAATCGTCCTCAAGCGGCCAGGCCAGTTTTTGGTGGCCTTTCCATATAGCATAGCACCGGCTAGCGGGTACTTTTTCCCTCTTTTTCCGGCCCCATAAAATCGTGGTTCTATCAGGCCAGGGCTGAACTAGTGACGTCAGCACTCTCGACTGCTGATTGGTCAGAGAGAATCGTCACAAGATCGCGCGCGAGATCATCCCAAGCGGCGCATATAGATCTAGAAGCAAGCTTGCAGCATTTTTTGACGTTCCCACATCTCATTGGGGATGATAAAATCCAGCGGGAGCTCGACGGAACAACTCCAAATGTGAAAGTGTTCCAGGATGTCTCAGCACAGATGCCCCGCATACACTGCATTGCTATAGTAACTACCCCAGGTCCTAAACTGTAATGGGAATGCGCCACGGCCTCGGACGGCCAGCGAGGCAGCCCGAGGCCGAGCGAGGACGCTTAGGGACGCTTAAACAGGGCTACCCCGCTGCAGTGGAAATGTGCCATTAGTGTACGGTGGCCCTGAAGGTCAAAACACAACGACTAGTTAACAACAAGATTGACTAAAATACTTTTTACACGTGACATTTCGCCGAACACACAAAAACAATTGTGTTATTTAGTTACCCCTAAATACCCCTCATCCGGACCCTTCAACAGAACACCATTTCCCATTCTCACAGCTCTCATTAGCTTTAATGCGCATTATAACATTATTAACTTTGGGCGTGATCTTACGTAATGCTCAAATCCTTCTTCGATGAAGGAAATATTACGGACATGATCAACTTAACTCAAGGTTTTGCCCCGTCGTTATTCCAAAATAGGATTAATCCAGTGCTTCTGGGTTTCTGTCGTCCCATCCCTCGTTAATTGACAGCTTCTGTGGGAATTAAATAGCTAATTGACTTCTGATCTCCACCCCAGTAAACAAACTATTTATCGTTGCAAAAGTACACACTGAAAAACTGAAAAGTTGACTTTAAGTTACGTTCAATTTACTACTACTGATAATAATAATAATAATACATGTCATATATAAAGCGCTTCTCCTGGTGCTCAATCAGCAAGTAAAGAAGAAAAATAACAACAATTTGTTGACATAATACATTTAATTAACGTCAACGGTTCAGTGTGTGAAAGTCTACACTGAATCGGCATTACTTTGTGTGTGTGTTACAGTCAAATGAGTCCTCTTCTCGAGCTGATAAAGCTTTTCTTATCAGTTTCTAGAGCTCTTATCAGCATTAGCATCCGTTAGCATCAGTAGGTGGGAAGTAGAGTACAAGTACTTCCTTAGTGTACTTAAGTACATTGTTATGGTATCAGTAGGTCTACTTTACTCCACTACGACTTTTTACTTTGACTTCTTACATGTTGAACCCAAATACCTGTACTTTCTACTTCTTACATATTGAACTCAAATACCTGTACTTTCTACTTCTTACATGTTGAACTCAAATACCTGTACTTTCTACTTCTCACATGTTGAACCCAAATACCTGTACTTTGACTTCTTACATGTTGAACCCAAATACCTGTACTTTCTACTTCTTACATATTGAACTCAAATACCTGTACTTTCTACTTCTCTCATGTTGAACTCAAATACCTGTACTTTCTACTTCTTACATGTTGAACTCAAATCAAAGCCTCTTTACTTTGACTTGAGTAAAGAAGTTTAGTCAGTACTTCTACTTTCACCAGAGTATTTTTAAACACGAGTATCTGTACTTCTACTTGAGTAAAGGATGTGTGTACTTCTACTTGAGTAAAGGATGTGTGTACTTCTACTTGAGTACAGGATGTGAGTTATTTTGCCATCTCTGGTTAGCATCAGTTAGCATCCGTTAGCATCAGTTAGCATCCGTTAGCATCCATTAGCATCAGTTAGCATCCGTTAGCATCCATTAGCATCAGTTAGCATCCGTTAGCATCAGTTAGCATCCGTTAGCATCAGATAGCATCCGTTAGCATCAGTTAGCATCAGTTAGCATCCGTTAGCATGGCGTCTCCTCTCTCTCCAGGGTCCTCCAGCACTCAGTGGACGTGACGGAGGAGGACAGAGGTCCGAGCCACGGAAACAGGATGGAGATGTCCATTTTCTACGTCATCTACTTCGTCGTCTTCCCTTTCTTCTTCGTCAACATCTTCGTGGCGCTCATCATCATCACTTTCCAGGAGCAGGGGGATAAGATGATGGAGGAGTGCAGCCTGGAGAAGAACGAGGTGAGGGACGATACACAAAACCCTCTCTGTTTTCAATGACCCGTAAGCCTCTTTTTTAAGCTTTTTTTATTTCATTTTTCACACTTTTCTGTCTCTCTTTTGTTTCCTCTTCTGTATTCTATTATATTTCACACTTTTTGAAACCTCCAAGGAAGAATTATCTACTTTAATTTACTCTCGTTACAAATGTGGACATCCCAAAATTATCTGATTAACGTTTAAACCAGACGTACTTCCTTTACTTAAAAGCTCGGACAACTTAAGCTCTGTAATGACTTTGGTCCAATTCCAAACCACACCCTACCCACTCCGTGAAGCTCAACGAGGCTCCCTCCTGTCAGATGGAGGGAGTAAATACAGCGGCAAGCTTTGGGACGGCCTCCCCTCTCTGCGGCAGAAACAGGAAGTGCTGCTCAGATCATAACTCAAATAAAACTCCAAACATCTTTAATTGTGTTTTAAACCTGATGTTTATAAGCTTCTTGAAACAGTCTGTACATATACACGACGGGGGGGACGTGCAACAACATGAACCTTGCTGTCGGTCGCTTGTTAGCAGACCCTTCACGCGATGGCAGAGCGAACAGGTACAGGGGTGGAGCGAGGGATCATTGTCCACTCGCTAATCGATCGCAGATGGCGTCGTGGTCGCGGACGGATAAAATAAAAAAAGTAAATAAAATAAAAACTAAATGGGTCGCGAAATATACTTTGGCGACCGTTATATGCCTGGGCCGCCCGAGTAAAGTCTATGTGTGGGAAACCCTGTCCTCAGTAAGACAAAAGGCTGTTATCATGAGGTTGTTCACATCGCAGTTCATCAGTGGATGTTTGCTGGAACTACTTGAGAACTGCTTGTTTCCTGAGGACACACACAGCGTGACTCCGGTCAGGTAGAGACCGGTCTCAAGTCGTAGGGGTGTAGGGTGTAGGGTGTAGGGTGTAGGGTGTAGGGGTGTAGGGTGTAGGGTGTAGGGTGTAGGGTGTAGGGGTGTAGGGTGTAGGGTGTAGGGTGTAGGGTGTAGGGGTGTAGGGGTGTAGGGTGTAGGGTGTGGGGTGTAGGGTGTAGGGTGTAGGGTTAGGGTGTAGGGTGTAGTGGTGTAGGGTGTAGGGTGTAGGGTGTAGGGTTAGGGTGTAGGGTGTAGTGGTGTGGGGTGTAGGGTGTAGGGTGTAGGGGTGTAGGGGTGTAGGGTGTAGGGTGTGGGGTGTAGGGTGTAGTGGTGTAGGGTGTGGGGTGTAGGGTGTGGGGTGTAGGGTGTAGGGTGTAGGGTGTAGGGTTAGGGTGTAGGGTGTAGTGGTGTGGGGTGTAGGGTGTAGGGTGTAGGGTGTAGGGTGTAGGGGTGTAGGGGTGTAGGGTGTAGGGTGTAGTGGTGTAGGGTGTGGGGTGTGGGGTGTAGGGTGTAGGGGTGTAGGGTGTGGGGTGTAGTGTGTAGGGTTAGGCTGTAGTGTGTAGGATTAGGGTGTAGGGGGCGGTTTGGAATTGGGCCAAAGTGCATTTGGAGGTGACAGGAACACAGTGATGCTGATACTGTATGCAAAGTACACATGACCAGTCTTTTCTGTAAAGCCTAAAATAAACTTTTGCACAACACAAATTATAAAATCATGACCAAGATAACAAATCATAAACAGTGCACGCTCAATTGAAATATTGTTTACATTACACAGTGACACAGAGAAGACAATAATAATAATAATTATAATAATAATAATAATAATAATAATAATAATAATAATAATAATAATGACTTCATAATAAGTGATGCGAACGCTTCTATCAAAACAACAACAGAGGATAGGATAAACACAAATGATATGACAGGAAATTAGATTTTGTCGTGTGTGTGTGTGTGTGTGTGTGTGTGTGTGTGTGTGTGTGTGTGTGTGTGTTTTAAGGGATGAGCTGCCAACACTCACGAGCATCATGTACCTACATTTGAGTGATTTAGCTAACTCCTAACTGAACTGCTGAGGCGGTATACGTCCTGTGAGCGGCCCAGCCCTTTGTATATGTTCTGCATGCGGCCCCCCGGCTTTAACCCCTTCTTCCTGTGTTTCAGAGGGCGTGTATAGACTTTGCCCTCGGTGCGAAGCCTCTGACCCGCTACATGCCTCAGAACCGGCACACCTTCCAGTACCGCCTCTGGCACTTCGTGGTGTCGCCCTCCTTCGAGTACACCGTGCTGGCCATGATCGCTCTGAACACCATCGTGCTGATGATGAAGGTGAGGGGGATGAAGAGAGGGAACATTCTGCAGTAGTACACATAGGCATTGCCCCCCCTAGTGGCTGAAATATGTTACAGCATTACTACTTCTAAAACTGTTCCAATACAAATATTTCGTATATCAATATTTTAATAGATGTAATATAGTGATTGTTACAATACGACTACAATGTGTGTGTGTGTGTGTGTGTGTGTGTGTGTGTGTGTTGTGTGTGTGTGTGTGTGTGTGTGTGTGTGTGTGTGTGTGTGTTGTGTGTGTGTGTGTGTGTGTGTGTGTGTGTGTGTGTGTGTGTGTGTGTGTGTGTGTGTGACGTATGAGGTTAAGGACACAAGTTCCCTCGCTTTTTTTTACATACAAGTGATTCAGCTATTGCATTACAATAAGATATGCGGCAATTTTTAAAACGTCCAATTTCTGGGACGATTAAGGCGTCTCCTTCTGCACTAAGTAGGACACTGGTTAATAATATTGTGTTCAAGTAACCAAGGGATACAGTAGTTATCAAATAAGTATAAGATGTGCACAGTTATGATACGTTTTACAGTTATGTAACGCACTGCTGTTGGGGGAGGGACCGCCCCTTCCATATGAGTGTGTGTACGGCGTGCATGACGGGACGAGTTGTGTTCGTATGTGGAAAAGCCGGACTGAACGCTGGCTTTATAGCTACTGTATCCGTGACCCCACGCAATGACTGTGTACTGACGTCAGTAAAAAAGGTTTGGTAGTACATTTGATAGAAAACTCGAATACGTTTTGTTGTCGCAGGTTCCACCAATATCTAAAGTTAAAGTCACTTGTACTGTCTTCTTTAACACTTTCTTTTTGAAATTTTTCATTATAAGGAATATCATAATGTAATTGAGCCGTCAAATACATACCGTAGATTCAACGTGCACATTCAAACCAGACCGCCAAAAAGCAGATCAAATATACCCCCCCACCCCCCACCCAGTAAAGTACACGTTACCTTGACTGTCTTCTATCAGGAAATGGACGGAGAGGAGTCACTATCTGAATCTTTAGGGTCTTGGTTGGATGAACATCAAATGGACACTGGTTTGAGTCCTGTGCTTATATAGCGCTTTATCAGGTCCCTGCGAGTTTCAAAATGTGATTTTTTACTTCTGTTTTTGTGACTTTTAACATTTTTGTTGTTAAATTGTAATTTATTTATTTTTAAATCGCAGTTTTTCGAAAAAAATATCACTTATTTATAAAATTCGGACTTTTTTTGCAAGATTTAGATTTTCTTTTACGACCAAAGATCGGCTTCGCTCCGGGGACTTGTTTCTACGAACTGTCCCTGAGGAAAGTCTACACATCTTCTGATTATAAACTGTTTTGACTGCACATAGGCCAAAGATATTTCCCCCAAAAATGTGTAAAAAAAGAAACAATTGAACTTATTTGATTCTCATGTTCTTGCACGATTCTTATTGTTTGTGTTCTCAGATTGAATTGTACGTCACGTTGGAATCAAATGTCAGCTATGATCTAACATCGATTGACTTGCCCTTCACCATGTTAAGAGCTACCGACATTCAAGCTATACATTTCAAGAACACACTTCTCATTTCATAAGTTTACAAGCCTTCGTAAGTTGCCCGAAGTTTAACACGCAGAAGGACAAATTAGCGTTC
Source organism: Champsocephalus esox (assembly GCA_036324585.1). Lineage (NCBI taxonomy): Eukaryota > Metazoa > Chordata > Actinopteri > Perciformes > Channichthyidae > Champsocephalus > Champsocephalus esox. The sequence continues at coordinate 44,561,314 of CM070484.1, forward strand.
ATAACGGACTGTGTACATCTTTTGAGAAATTCATGAAAACAATACAATCTGGTTGGTTTGATGAGTAGTAGACAACTCAAAACTGTATTTGGGTGTGAGAGGACTGGGCTATCACATGATCTAAAATGGTCTTAACCCCACTGGATATGTTAGAAATAAACTTAACTTCGATCACTCTTCTAAAAAAAAATCCAATTTAGCAAAAAAAAACACTGTATTTTTATGATCAAATAGTTTACACAAGAGACGAGCATGACCATAAGACTAGACAAGCTACATCAGGCCATCTACGGGCACCTAAACCCAGGACCAAGCTACATCAGGCCATCTACGGGCACCTAAACCCAGGACCAAGCTACATCAGGCCATCTACGGGCACCTAAACCCAGGACCAAGCTACATCAGGCCATCTACTGGGCACCTAGACCCAGGACCAAGCTGCATCAGCCCATCTACGGGCACCTAGACCCAAGGACCAAGCTACTTCACGCCATCTACTGGCACCTAAACCCAGGACCAAGCTACTTCAGGCCATCTACTGGCACCTAAACCCAGGACCAAGCTACTTCAGGCCATCTACGGGCACCTAAACCCAAGACCAAGCTACATCAGGCCATCTACGGGCACCTAAACCAAGGACCAAGCTACTTCAGGCCATCTACGGGCACCTACACCCAGGACCAAGCTGCATCAGGCCATCTACGGGCACCTAGACCCAGGACCAAGCTACATCAGGACATCTACAAGCACCTAGAACCAGGACCAAGCTACTTCAGGCCATCTACGGGCACCTAAACCCAAGACCAAGCTACATCAGGCCATCTACGGGCACCTAAACCCAGGACCAAGCTACATCAGGCCATCTACGGGCACCTAAACCCAGGACCAAGCTACATCAGGCCATCTACGGGCACCTAAACCCAGGACCAAGCTACATCAGGCCATCTACTGGCACCTAGACCCAGGACCAAGCTGCATCAGCCCATCTACGGGCACCTAGACCCAGGGCCAAGCTACTTCAGGCCATCTACTGGCACCTAAACCCAGGACCAAGCTACTTCAGGCCATCTACTGGCACCTAAACCCAGGACCAAGCTACTTCAGGCCATCTACGGGCACCTAAACCCAAGACCAAGCTACATCAGGCCATCTACGGGCACCTAAACCAAGGACCAAGCTACTTCAGGCCATCTACGGGCACCTACACCCAGGACCAAGCTGCATCAGGCCATCTACGGGCACCTAGACCCAGGACCAAGCTACATCAGGCCATCTACAAGCACCTAGACCCAGGACCAAGCTACATCAAGCCATCAACGGGCACCTAGACCCAGGACCAAGCTGCATCAGGCCATCTACTGGCACCTAAACCCAGGACCAAGCTACTTCAGGCCATCTACGGGCACCTAAACCCAAGACCAAGCTACATCAGGCCATCTACGGGCACCTAAACCCAGGACCAAGCTACATCAGGCCATCTACGGGCACCTAAACCCAGGACCAAGCTACATCAGGCCATCTACGGGCACCTAAACCCAGGACCAAGCTACTTCAGGCCATCTACGGGCACCTACACCCAGGACCAAGCTGCATCAGGCCATCTACGGGCACCTAGACCCAGGACCAAGCTACATCAGGCCATCTACAAGCACCTAGACCCAGGACCAAGCTACATCAAGCCATCTACGGGCACCTAGACCCAGGACCAAGCTGCATCAGGCCATCTACGGGCACCTAAACCCAGGACCAAGCTGCATCAGGCCATCTACTGGCACCTAGACCCAGGACCAAGCTGCATCAGGCCATCTACGGGCACCTAAACCCAGGACCAAGCTACATCAGGCCATCTACTGGCACCTAAACCCAGGACCAAGCTGCATCAGGCCATCTACGGGCACCTAGACCCAGGACCAAGCTGCATCAGGCCATCTACGGGCACCTAAACCCAGGACCAAGCTGCATCAGGCCATCTACTGGCACCTAAACCCAGGACCAAGCTACATCAGGCCATCTACGGGCACCTAAACCCAGGACCAAGCTACATCAGGCCATCTACGGGCACCTAAACCCAGGACCAAGCTGCATCAGGCCATCTACGGGCACCTAAACCCAGGACCAAGCTGCATCAGGTCATCTACGGGCACCTAGACCCAGGACCAAGCTACATCAGGCCATCTCCGGGCACCTAAACCCAGGACCAAGCTACATCAGGCCATCTACGGGCACCTAAACCCAGGACCAAGCTGCATCAGGCCATCTACGGGCACCTAAACCCAGGACCAAGCTGCATCAGGTCATCTACGGGCACCTAGACCCAGGACCAAGCTGCATCAGGCCATCTACGGGCACCTAAACCCATGACCAAGCTGCATCAGGTCATCTACGGGTACCTAGACCCAGGACCAAGCTACATCAGGCCATCTACGGGCACCTAAACCCAGGACCAAGCCGCATCAGGCCATCTACGGGCACCTAAACCCAGGACCAAGCTACATCAGGCCATCTACAAGCACCTAGACCCAGGACCAAGCTACATCAGGCCATCTACGGGCACCTAAACCCAGGACCAAGCTACATCAGGCCATCTACGGGCACCTAAACCCAGGACCAAGCTACATCAGGCCATCTACTGGCACCTAGACCCAGGACCAAGCTGCATCAGGCCATCTACGGGCACCTAGACCCAGGACCAAGCTGCATCAGGCCATCTACGGGCACCTAGACCCAGGACCAAGCTACATCAGGCCATCTACGGGCACCTAAACCCAGGACCAAGCTGCATCAGGCCATCTACGGGCACCTAGACCCAGGACCAAGCTGCATCAGGCCATCTCCGGGCACATAAACCCAGGACCAAGCTGCATCAGGCCGTCTACGGGCACGTAAACCCAGGACCAAGCTACATCAGGCCATCTACTGGCACCTAAACCCAGGACCAAGCTGCATCAGGCCATCTACGGGCACCTAAACCCAGGACCAAGCTACATCAGGCCATCTACGGGCACCTAAACCCAGGACCAAGCTGCATCAGGCCATCTACGGGCACCTAAACCCAGGACCAAGCTGCATCAGGCCATCTACGGGCACCTAAACCCAAGACCAAGCTGCATCAGGCCATATACGGGCACCTAAACCCAGGACCAAGCTGCATCAGGCCATATACGGGCACCTAAACCCAAGACCAAGCTGCATCAGGCCATATACGGGCACCTAAACCCAGGACCAAGCTGCATTCTTTGATATTTGATTCCATTCTCCCCTTTACATATTTTAAAATATTCTTTATTTTATTACGTTCTGAAATGGAGCGATGGCCAGGCAGCCTCTTTCTTCGCTCTGTGCCGGAGTGAGACAGCCCGTATTAAATATGTATCCCTAATGTCCAGAGGCTGCTGCTTAGCGCGCTCTCGTTAGCTGAGGCCGCCTGCCCTCGAGGAGCGGATCCTTTTATAGTGACACAGATGAGAGGAGAGCAGACTGAGAGACGATGCGTGGGTCTGCAGGGGTCTTCCATCAACCGGTAGACCTGCAGGAGGTTCAGGGGACTGGTGAGGGGACGAGAGAGAGAGAGGGAGATATACATCAACATGTGTCCCCTCTTCTCCATGTCTCTTATACATCAACATGTGTCCCCTCTTCCTCATGTCTCTTCCACATCAACATGTGTCCCCTCTTCTTCATGTCTCTTCTACATCAGCATGTGTCCCCTCTTCTTCATGTCTCTTCTACATCAACATGTGTCCCCTCTTCTTCGTGTCTCTTCTACATCAACATGTGTCCCCTCTTCTTCATGTCTCTTCTACATCAGCATGTGTCCCCTCTTCTTCATGTCTCTTCTACATCAACATGTGTCCCCTCTTCTTCATGTCTCTTCTACATCAACATGTGTCCCCTCTTCTTCGTGTCTCTTCTACATCAGCATGTGTCCCCTCTTCTCCATGTCTCTTCTACATCAGCATGTGTCCCCTCTGTGGAAAGAGACTCTGTCAAAACCTGTCAAAAGCTGATCAGATTTTGGCCACTTTATGATGTCATAACGATGTGTTGTCTTGTGTAACCAAGGTAACCCTTATCACCTGAATCTCCTCTAGAGCTCCATTGAGTTCTTTGTAACCAGATGTCTCTCAGAGGGGCGTGGGGGAGGGGCTCCTTATTTTCATCTAAAGTCACAGACAGAGAATCAGCACTTTGGAAACCGGGCTGAAACAGAGGGGATTATGGGTAATGCTGACATGATCTGTTTGGTGTTCCAGCCAATCAGAGACAGGCTCTGGATATATCTGAGACCTGTGATATACTGATGAGAAACAGGATAACAGGGGACCCTTAAGTAATCCACGTTATGTATCTTTCTCCTAACACGTGCTTCTCCCCTCCGCTCAGTATTACTCCGCCCCTCCAGCGTACGAGGCCGTTCTGAAGCACCTGAACACGGCGTTCACCGTCCTCTTCTCCGTGGAGTGCGTTCTCAAGATCGTGGCCTTCGGTTTCCTGGTGAGGAATAAAAAAGATGTCCACCCTGCAGGAATGTGAATTTCAAAATCCCTCTCACAGAACCTCTACCGTTTCTGCAGAACTACTTTCGAGACACGTGGAACATCTTTGACTTCATCACTGTTTTGGGAAGCATCACCGAGATCGTGGTGGACGTGCAGGTAAGAAAAACATTGGGATTTTATTTGTATTTGTGCTGCAGCCGATCCTACAAAGTAGCTGCATGCAGTATTCATACAGTAAGGTCGTACGACATAACATCGCCCCTTGAACTTTTAACCTCTTGCTTTTATATCAAGGTTCAAAGGCTTTATTGTCAAACGGCGAAGAGACATTTAAATCCCAGGCTCCTCCCACAATGCAACACACGTTGACCTCAGACATTAAAAGAAATAAAATGGGTTTTAGAGCAATAATAAAGTGCAGGAATAAGTCAAACATATACATATAGACTACAACGTGACTATTGCCACTCACCATGGATTGATACTGTGATTTTGAGTTGGACTCGTGCGCTCTCATATTACGACCACGACATTCTTGCTATCAATACCATTTATGAAACCCAAAACAGTGTGTGGTCGATACTGGTGGTCGCATACTGTCAAAGAATATTTCTGTCTTTACTCCTCGATATTTAACCTTTTCTGTGTGTTGACATTTACTACCAACCCTGGCTCCGGTATCTCTCTTAAGGAATGGGAGGCTCCAGCTATCTTGATAAACCAGTTCAACTCTCGGTCACAAAATGGTTTACGGCTGTGGGAACGCTGGCTTCGAGGCCATTAAGGGTCAAGTGATTCAGGGGGCCCAGCTGTTTAGTCTATCTCCCCAAATATGTTATTTACTCTCTCTGAACTAGTTAAAGGGCTATCCAGAGATAGGCGCGGCAGAATTGCCATGGCAACCCACCCGTGCAGTCAGAACCTTTGGCTGCTGTGACTTGTGATGTGAATTTCTCCGGCCGTTATACTTGTGAATAAACTATCAGTGTTTGACATCAAAGCTCCAACTCTCCTCGTGTCTCTGAGTCCTGACTCTCCGTTGCTGCAGAAGTTTCCCTCACACATACGAATACATTAATCTCAGAAAAGAGAAGAGATGAATTATGCCAGATTTGAGCTAATAGCTAATTTCCATCGGCAGTCCTTATTGAAATTACACATATTGTACTGAAGAAACACAAAAAGGAAACCGAGCAGCTGTGATATATTTCTGTTTTGACGAGCTGCACCTGTACCCTAACCCCAGTTTCCCCGCGTGTCCTCCTGCAGTTCGTGGACACGTTCAACATGAGCTTCCTGAAGCTGTTTCGAGCGGCTCGTCTGATCAAACTCCTGCGGCAGGGTTACACCATCCGGATCCTTCTGTGGACGTTCGTTCAGTCCTTCAAAGCTCTGCCGTACGTCTGCCTGCTCATCGCCATGTTGTTCTTCATCTACGCCATCATCGGCATGCAGGTGAGCAACACACACTGTGGAGGGGGGGTTTAATATACTACATATAGCATTTCTATCCACGCAAAATGAGTATAATACTATGTGTGTTTCTCAGAGGTGGGAAGTAGTGGAGTACAAATACTTTTTTACTGTACTTAAGTACATTTCTCTGGTATCAGTACTTTACTCCACTACTTATTTTTCTGATGACTTTTTACTTTGACTTCTTACATGCTGAACTCAAATACCTGTACTTTCTACTTCTCACATGTTGAACTCAAATACCTGTACTTTCTACTTCTTACATGTTGAACCCAAATACCTGTACTTTCTACTTCTTACATGTTGAACTCAAATACCTGTACTTTCTACTTCTTACATGTTGAACTCAAATACCTGTACTTTCTACTTCTTACATGTTGAACTCAAATACCTGTACTTTCTACTTCTTACATGTTGAACCCAAATACCTGTACTTTCTACTTCTTACATGTTGAACTCAAATACCTGTACTTTCTACTTCTTACATGTTGAACTCAAATACCTGTACTTTCTACTTCTTACATGTTGAACCCAAATACCTGTACTTTCTACTTCTTACATGTTGAACTCAAATACCTGTACTTTCTACTTCTTACATGTTGAACTCAAATACCTGTACTTTCTACTTCTTACATGTTGAACTCAAATACCTGTACTTTCTACTTCTTACATGTTGAACCCAAATACCTGTACTTTCTACTTCTTACATGTTGAACTCAAATACCTGTACTTTCTACTTCTCACATGATGAACTCAAATACCTGTACTTTCTACTTCTCTCATGTTGAACCCAAATACCTGTACTTTCTACTTCTCACATGTTGAACTCAAATACCTGTACTTTCTACTTCTCTCATGTTGAACTCAAATACCTGTACTTTCTACTTCTTACATGTTGAACACAAATACCTGTACTTTCTACTTCTTACATGTTGAACTCAAATACCTGTACTTTCTACTTCTTACATGTTGAACTCAAATACCTGTACTTTCTACTTCTTACATGTTGAACTCAAATACCTGTACTTTCTACTTCTCACATGATGAACTCAAATACCTGTACTTTCTACTTCTCTCATGTTGAACCCAAATACCTGTACTTTCTACTTCTCACATGTTGAACTCAAATACCTGTACTTTCTACTTCTCTCATGTTGAACCCAAATACCTGTACTTTCTACTTCTTACATGTTGAACACAAATACCTGTACTTTCTACTTCTTACATGTTGAACTCAAATACCTGTACTTTCTACTTCTTACATGTTGAACTCAAATACCTGTACTTTCTACTTCTCTCATTTCCCAAACAGCTGGTTCCTTTAGTCTGAATGTGTGTTGGTGCGTGGTCATTATTCTGTAGAGTCACTGCGTGCCTATTGGTTGGAGCACGATCCGTGTATCCATCACTTCCTGGTCTTCTCTAAAGAAGAGGGACCAATGGAAACGTTGTCATGTTGCCGTTGGTCACCATGGAAACATTCATTAGCTAACAATGACATTATTGTTCTATGAATATAAAGGGAGGTCAGGTACCCTTTAAAGCAGCTGCTAGCTATGGGTACTTTTTACTGAAGGACACTTCAAAGCCTCTTCACTTTGACTTGAGTACAGAAGTTTAGTCTGTACTTCTACTTGAGTAAAGGATGTGTGTATTTTTGACATCTCTGGTGTTTCTGTGTTTTAATCAGGTGTTTGGGAACATTAAGCTGAACGAGGAGACTCACATCACGCAGCACAACAACTTCAAGTCTTTCTCTGGAGCTCTGATGCTGCTGTTCAGGTAAAACAAAACCTCTGCAAAGAAAACAAAAAAAGGGAATATTTTAACTTTTTATTTTGAACAATACCTGATGTGTGTGTGTGTGTGTGTGTGTGTGTGTGTGTGTGTGTGTGTGTGTGTGTGTGTGTGGTGTGTGTGTGTGTGTGTGTGTGTGTGTGTGTGTGTGTGTGCAGGAGTGCCACGGGGGAGTCATGGCAGGAGATAATGTTGTCGTGTCTCGGGGGACAGAAGTGTGAGACGGACACCTCGCTCCCCCCCCGCAGTACCAACATCCGACCAGGAGGGGGGCTGTGGTTCTGACTTCGCTTATTTCTACTTCGTCTCCTTCATCTTCTTCAGCTCCTTCCTGGTAAGACTAGAGAGTCATGTGACCGTGCTGTAATTCCTTTATAGCCCAACATTAGCCTCCTTTAGCTTAGCGGTGGTGACGTGAAGTCATGTGACCGTGCTGTAGTTCCTTTATAGCCCAACATTAGCCACCTTTAGCTTAGCGGTGGTGACGTGAAGTCATGTGACCGTGCTGTAGTTCCTTTATAGCCCAACATTAGCCTCCTTTAGCTTAGCGGTGGTGACGTGAAGTCATGAGACCGTGCTGTAGTTCCTTTATAGCCCAACATTAGCCACCTTTAGCTTAGCGGTGGTGACGTGAAGTCATGTGACCGTGCTGTAGTTCCTTTATAGCCCAACATTAGCCTCCTTTAGCTTAGCGGTGGTGAAGTCATGTGACCGTGCTGTAGTTCCTTTATAGCCCAACATCAGCTGTTTACTTCAGAAATTCGATCTAGATTGATAAACAGCCCTTGAGGGGAGAGGAATAATATGTTTTTCAAATTTCCGGGTGAACTGTCTGGTGCCAAACTAGAGATAATAACTCCTTTTAAACACAACAACAATACTTCTGTTGATTTATTTGTACAGGATTATTTCTCTGAGGCTGATTCCCCCCCTCTTAACTTCCCACATCCCCTCCTATAAATGAATATCGTCCCTCCTCTCCTCTTCAGATGCTGAATCTGTTCGTGGCGGTGATCATGGATAACTTTGAGTATCTGACCAGAGACTCGTCCATCCTCGGCCCTCATCACCTGGACGAGTTTGTCCGTATCTGGGGGGAGTACGACCGCGCCGCCAGGTGAGAGCCCGCCGCTATTAATGCTAACGTTTCTTTAACACTGCTGCTGTGCAATATACAGATGCTATGGATTACACTGCTTCAAATGATGTGGTCAACTGTCATGCTGATACATATAATCTGCTTTAATCTTTTGTGGGAAGTTAGTTAATGATCTGTTTTCATAAATGTATGACTTAATTCAGAGTAATATTCTGCTAAATCAACAACTTTAATTTTGAAATGTAAAATGTAGTTCCTCTGAATATAACCCCTTCTTACAGCTATGTCATGTATTACTGTTTTAACTACAACACTCACTGAAGTGTCAGTAGAACATCTAAAAATAAAAACACAGATTTTCTTTCTCATAAATGTGTTTTCACATCACGAGTATAGGACTTTTTAATCCGAGGGAATGTTTGAGTTTTCATCTGTAAATGTTCGAGTTTTCTCTCCCTCCTGTTGTCTTCGTCCCCCCCCCCTTACTTTGGTGTTCGCGGTCAAATGTGACCGGTCCTGTTTTAACTGCTATTACATTATCTCAAAAAACATTATTCATCACCAAATTATATTCAACACCCTTTCAACCTGAACATGTGGTATCAGAGTACTGGTGTACATGAAACACTGCAGTACATATACAAAGAACAGACACTGAACATATTGGTGTGCCAGGTGTGATCCATGTGGGGGGAGGGGCACATAAGGGGGTGGGGACACAACACTAGTGTGTGTGTGTGTGTGTGCGTGTGTGTGTGTGTGTGTGTGTGTGTGTGCGTGTGTGTGTGCGTGCGTGTGTGTGTGTGTGTGGTCTAGCATTACTATACTTGTGGGGACCTAAATCTGTTTACATAGTCACGTGTGGGGACTGGCTTCCCTCATGGGGACACATTGGAGGTCCCCATGAGGGGGGTCATTAATTTTAGGGTGAAGACTTGGTTAGGGTTAGGATAAGTCTCCAGGAAATGCATGTAAGTCAATGTAATGTCCCCTGAAGTGATGTGTGTGTGTGTGTGTGTGTGTGTGTGTGTGTGTGTGTGTGTGTGTGTGTGTGTGTGGTGTGTGTGTGTGTGTGTGTGTGTGTGTGTGTGCAAGTGGTTGATCAGCAGTTGGATATGTTCAAATCTCTCCTGTGAAGGATGTCATGAAGTCTGAATGCAATCGAATGTAAAACAAAAAGTTATGATTGATGAAAGTAGTAAATCGGTCAGATTTGACCCGAAGACAACAGGAGGGTTAAATACGGGCTCAGAACAGTCTCGTAATACACACGTGCACACAGAAGGATTCACACTTGTGTTTTTAAAGCACACACACATGTGTTCCGTTTCATAAACATGAAAATAAAATCCAAATACAGAAAAAGTTTCTCACATATTTGCTTTCCGTTTAAAACCTCAGAACCTGCAACACAGCCCGCTCTCTGTGCACGGATCGCTGTGCATTCGTGTGTGGGCTTTTTGAGACTATAGCCAATCAGATGTCTCCTCCATTCTAAGCCAATCACATGAGCGCGCCCCCACGAGGGTAGATTTCTTGCGTTCATGACGTAGCGCTTCAGGTCCATGGAGCCTGTGTGCACAAACACGGCAGGCAAAACCGTTTTAAATGTGTGTTTCCTGTGTGGCGAATACAGCTGCTTTCTCTATGTCTGTATGAAGTTGTTGTGAGTGTGGAGGGAGCAGCTACAGGTTAGCTTAGCCCAATCGATCCGTGCACTACGAAGCCCGCCGGTCATTATCGGCCGACATTCACTCTTAATAGTTTGATCGGTGCTCTCTATAAAGGCCGATCAGGAGAGCTGGATCTGATCGATATGGACATAAACGCGAGTGAAGTGTAACCGGACGAGAGAGAGATCAGATCGGCTGCTGAGTCAGACCGAGACACGCAGCTCTGCATGATCACCTGAAGCCCCGCCCTCTGTTTAGCGAGCTGACCGGACTGCGCAAAATGCGTATATGAAGCGATACGTCATGAACGCAAGAAATCTACCCTCGTGGGGGCGCGCTCATGTGATTGGCTTGGAATTGAGGAGACATCCGATTGGCTATAGATAGAAAAAATTACAAGTTCGAATCGGCTGACCGTCAGGGGAGTCTTGTGTTTGCAGGTTCAGAGGTTTTAAACGGAAAACAAACATATGAGGATCAAAAATAATAATGTAAAACTTTTTTCTGTAATTGGATTTTATTTACATGTTTATGAAACGGAACACATGTGTGTGTGCAGTGAAAAACACAAGTGTGGATCCTTCTGTGTGCACGTGTGTATTACGAGACTGTTCTGAGCCCATAGTTAAAAGTATTTTTCTTGTAAATGTACAACTTACATGTTTTTCTCTTAGTATCTAATGCTTGATGTCTATTGCTTCTAAACTAGTTGCTACGGAGACTCATAATTGTGACGATGCAATGTGAAATATATACTACATTGTTTCTTTCTTAGTGTCTAATATTGGATGTCAAACGCACTATTGGGTTGCAACAGAAAGAATTGACGGCATATCAAGACACCTACTCGTGATCGTGGGTGTTTCTCAATGTCGAGGACGCTTGCTTGGTAGCACATGTCTTCCGAGTCACTTGCTTCAGAAGCGAGGCAAGAATCCTTCCTGGCCTCGGAAAACAAAGAATGGCGGAACAGGTGTGCGTCGAGAGGCCGCGCCTTACATGGAGCGCGATTTCCGCCAAAGATTTTGAAATCGGTCCGTGCGCAAAGCATTGTGGGGATTTTAAGACCGCGGAGTCTACACATGTGCAGCCTCGACATTTCTCGCTACGAAGGACGCCGGCCTCGCTAGCATTCCAAGTATGCTGGACATTGGAAAAGTCCTTCGGCGGCACTCGATGACGTAGTATGCTTGAGATAGTGGCTCTGGAGCATCCTTCCTCGACATTGAGAAACACCCCCAGACAATGCTATGCTTGTTTAAACTAAGTATGTGTTTATTACAGATTTGTTGTTTAAATGTCCTGAAACTGCTGCCGTGAGGAGAGGTCTGCTCCGGACCCCCTGCCGTGTCCGAGTCTCTAATGAATGTTATTCTATCTAACAGCGGCAGGCTCCATTATAAGGAAATGTACAAAGTTGTCCGCACTATCTCCCCCCCGCTGGGCTTTGGGAGGAACTGCCCTCACAGGGTGGCCTGCAAGGTTTGACTCTTAGTGTGGGATCCTTCCTCACCTCCTCCCCTCCTCCCCTCCTCCTCCTCCTCCTCCTCGTTTCCTTCCTCTCCTTTCCTGCAGCCTTGCTTCACTTTTAGAGGCAGTCAAAGAATGATGAGGCTCAGGGTACTAAGACACAGGAAGACCCTCGATGTCTGTTTCCAGATCATAGAGTCCTGGAAATGTTGAGTACCCCAAAGTTTTATGTTAGAAATGTACAGTAGGGTCTCCAGCACATAGAAACTGCTAACCGGCATATGTTGGGAAGTTAGCACGATTAGCATACATTTGGTTAATATGCAGATAGTAAAAATAAAATCACTTAATTTGACAATTTTGTGGTTTCGGAAGTTATTGAATAAATGTTCTGACATTTTTAGAATCTAAATTGGCTTTTTTCACCAGAAAGTGGCCATATCTGTAGTCCTGTGGTCGGATTTTGATGAACTTTGAAGTTTTAGGGGACTCAAACTGCCATTGTTGATCTTAAAAATGGCAGATATTGACTCAACATCCTCGATAACCTCCAAAACCACTCGAAATTAGGATAAAGAATTGCAGTTTTGAGTCCCCTACAACCTACAACAAGTACTACGAGCACCAATTTGACCATTTTCTGGTTTGAACTGCCATATTTGATCCTGAAAATGTCATAAATGGATTCAACATCTTCAATAACCCCCAAAACCACTCCTAAGTTGTCCAAATCGGCCAAGCCATTGTTTTAGCGTCTGCAGATGCTAAGTAAGCTAATTAACCCAACTCGTGCTAATTGTGCAAATTGCCCAACATATTCAGGTTAGCATCCGGCAGTTTCTACGAGCTGGAGACCCTACTGTACATTTCTATCAGAACACTTTGGGGTCCTCAACATGTCCAGCTCCACTATGCTGGTAACTAGACTATCATGCAGGTTTTTAATTGCAATTAAAAAGGAGAGGAATCCTGTGTCTCTCTACCTGCTGGATCTGCTCAGATCCAGAGAGGCGGCCATCTCTTTGCTCTTCCTGTTCCCCACGCTTCTATGCCCGTCCGGCAGCATAGAAAGAATGAACCTGTTTCCCTGCTCCCGTGTGAGGCCTTGGATTAACCCTCTCTCTCTTGTGTTCCTCCTTAACTCCTTATTCACTTCCCCTCCTTCCTCCCATCCTTCACTCCCTCCTCTTCCTCACCAGTGGTCGTATCCATTACACTGACATGTATGAGATGTTGACCAACATGTCGCCCCCTCTAGGCCTGGGGAAGAAATGCCCCTCCAAGTTGGCCTATAAGGTAGATTAAACCTCAGAGGATCCATTCATCTTTAAGCTGGGAAACATCCGTTGGTTTGACACACGTTGAAAATAGCAAGGCATTTTCTCTGCTTGTTATTTAACGCAGTCAGAGGTGGAACGTAACTTTTAGTACCATTTTTAAACTGGAATTTGCTTTGGTATCTGGTGGTGCGGAAATAAACAATCAAGGATAATAAAAAGAACGAACAAACAATTTAGCATTAAAAAAGTATTTTACTGACTGTCCTTTACTTTATAAATCAAATGTATTATTAAGTATTTACACCACATTTAAATGTAACGATACAAATGCCCTTAAAAGCTAAAAAACCAAAAACTCTTAGGACGTCTGACCCTAACCCTTCTACTCACATACATACAGAGTGGTGCAGTCAACAAGTCTGCAAAGTAAATGTTATATTGTTGTACTTTTGCTTTAGTAAGATTTTAAATGCAGGATTTTGACTTTTTTAAACTTAAGTATTAGATTAGATCAGGGGCGTCAAACTCAATTTAATCGCGGGTCAGCATTATGGTTGCACTCAACGGGCCGGTCGTAACTTTATATGAAAATACATATATAAATATTTAATATATACAAAATAATGTATTATACATTATTGGCTCTGCATTGGATTATTATCGTATAGGGTAAAAACTTCATAATTAACTACGTATGAAAGCAGAAGAATGAAACCATGTAAGAATTATATTCTTTGCAAGCTTTTGTGGGGCCGCATGAAGTGAAGTCACGGGCCGGATTTGGCCCCCGGGCCTTGGGTTTGACACCCCTGGTTTAGATACACAGTGACAAACAGTTTTGTTACAGCTGCTTTGTCATACATGTAAAACAAACAGTACGTTTATACGACATCTATAAATTATACACTTAGTAAGAATACACTATAATACTAAAACTATATACACACAATATTTTATAAACACAAGACAAGTGTGCAAAGTATATATTGTATTTTATATGAATAGATCGAATGTATTTTAGATTTCACTTGAGTGATTCTACTTGTGCGTACGTCGACACATCGGAGTACTTCTTCCACCTCTGACTGCAGTAACGCTTTGTGAACTCGGGTGATTTGAGTTTTGCTTCACGGCAGCGATGAAGACGTGACGTTCTGCTTCGATGGCGTTTATCTATCGAAGCACGAGAAGTCAGAGCGTCGTCAGTCATCTCCTGAACCTCATCGTCCGCCGTCAGATATTCCATCGCTTCACTTTGTTTCCTCCTGTCTGCATGCGCCTCCCGATACAGCCGTGTGTGTGTGTGTGTGTGTGTGTGTGTGTGTGTGTGTGTGTGTGTGTGTGTGTGTGTGTGTGTGTGTGTGTGTGTGTGTGTGTGTGTGTGTGTGTGTGTGTGTGTGTGTGTGTGTGTGAGCATGCATCATCACTGCAGTGTGTGTTTAATCTTCTCCTTTAAACTAAAACACTGTTCAGATCGTTTTCAGGAGTTTTAATGTGTTTTTATTTTTACTAACTTAATTCTTTGTTATTTTAAAGATTGCAAACGTGTTATTTGGACAAAATAATCAATACTTTGATTTGTTTACTTCTCAGTAAAGAAATCAAAGCGATCTCTCATTGCAACAAAACTAACTACCATGTGAAGGATGCTCAGAAAGGCGGTGGTCGATCATCAGTAAAATGCTCAATTGATTATCTAATTATCTCCGTGACAGACGTGCGGACCCCCATACAATTTATAGATGATCGGAAAAGTTAGTTTGAATCCCACTTGCTTTCCTTTCCTGTTCATCTTCAGCTGTACTTTAATATAACTGAAGCACTCGGAGAACATCTTTAGTAACGCAGCTCAAGAGTCAGATTTATAAATGTGTGTAATTTCAGTTTGTTTAGAAGTATAAACCTGTGTGTGTAGAAGTACAGTGGGGGGGGGGCGAGTGTTTAGTCAGCCACCAATTGTGCAAGTTCTCCCACTTAAAAAGATGAGAGGCCTGTAATGTTCCTCCCTAGGTTCACTTCAACGATGAGACAGGATGGGGGAAGAATCCAGGAAATCACTTTGTAGGATTTTAAAGAATTTATTTGCAAATGAGGTGGAAAATAAGTATTTGGTCAAAAACAAAAGTTCATCTCAATACTTTGTTACATACCCTTTGTTGGCAATGACAGAGGTCAAACGTGTTCTGTAAGTCTCCACAAGGTGTTCACTGTTGCTGGTACGTTTGGTCCGTTCCTCCATGCAGACCTCCTCTAGAGCAGTGATGTTTTGGGGCTGTCGCTGGGCAACACAGACTTTCAACTCCCTCCAAAGATTTTCTATGGGGTTGAGATCTGGAGACTGGCTAGGCCACTCCAGGACCTTGAAATGCTTCTTCGTTGCCCGGGCGGTGTGTTTGGGATCATTGTCATGCTGAAAGACCCAGCCACGTTTCATCTTCAATGCCCTTGCTGATGGAAGGAGGTTGTCACTCAAAATCTCACGATACATGGCCCCATTCATTCTTTCCTCTCCACGGATCAGTCGTCCTGTTCCCTCTGCAGAGACACAGCCCCAAAGCATGATGGTCCCAGCCCCAAAGCATGATGGTCCCAGCCCCATGTTTCACAGCAGGTGTTCTTTGGATGCCGCTCAGCATTCTTTCTCCTCCAAACACGTCTAGTTGAGTTTTTACCAAAAAGTTCTATTTTGGTTTCATCTGACCATATGACATCCTCCCAATCCTCTTCTGGATCATCTAAATGCTCTCTAGCAAACTTCAGACAGGCCTGGACATGTACTGGCTTAAGCAGGGGGGCACGTCTGGCACTGCAGGATTTGAGTCCCTGGCGGCGTAGTGTGTTACTGATGGTAGCCTTTGTTACTTTGGTCCCAGCTCCCTGCAGGTCATGGACTAGGTCCCCCCGTGTGGTTCTGGATCTTTGCTCACCGTTCTTGTGATCACTTTGACCCCACGGGGTGAGATCTTGCGTGGAGCCCCAGATCGAGGGAGATTATCAGTGGTCTTGTATGTTTCTTCACACCAAGCTGCTTACCTATTGCAGATGCAGTCTTCCCAGCCTGGTGCAGGTCTACCATTTAGTTTCTGGTGTCCTTTGACAGCTCTTTGGTCTTGGCCATAGTGGAGTTTGGAGTGTGACGGTTTGAGGTTGTGGACAGGTGTCTTTTATACTGATAACGAGTTCAAACAAGTGCCATTAATACAGTTAACGAGTGGAGGACAGAGGAGGCTCTTAAAGAAGAAGTTACAGGTCTGTGAGAGCCAGACATCTTGTTTGTTTGTAGGTGACCAAATACTTATTTTACCGAGGAATTTACCAATTCATTCATTAAAAATCCTACAATGTGATTTCCTGGATTCTTTCCCAACATCCTGTCTCTCATAGTTGAAGTGTACCTCGGATGAACATTACAGGCCTCTCTCATCGTTTTAAGTGGGAGAACTTGTACAATTGGTGGCTGACTAAATACTATTTTGCCCCATACAGCTTTATCCTCTGGCGGGGACCCCCCTGTTACAATTACTTTTTTAAATTATGAGTACATTATGACAAATTAATCATACAGCTTAATACATTTTCTTAATATATATTTGTACTAATAATTAATAATCAGTTATTCTTCTAAACATGTTTTGTATTTATCTTTTGTTTGTCATTCATTGTATCTTCCGTTATCAACATTCTTAACACAATATTAAACAGTAATTTCAACAGTAAACATATTTTAAAGCATTTTTAAAGTGATTTCTGTCTTTATAATATTATATAATTTTGAACAGTAATATGAACAATTAACATATATTTTTAGCCTTTTTGAAAGCTATTTATATATAATATCAAATAAAATCAAGTTTTATTTATATAGCACATTTATAAACGATTTTTGGTCGAGCCAAAGTGCTGTACATAAAATTAAAATAGCCTACAGTAATATTATATTATATTCATATATATAAACAACAATATTTGCTACATCCGTGCTCTCATCCAGCTGCAGAGCGAAATATTCACGAGCTCTCACTTGCTCCAACAGCTGAGCAGATACTCAGTTTCACTCTCAGTAGCGGCAGCTCGATTCTGATTGGCTTGAACGGGCGGTCATGTGATTCAAAAACAAAAAAATTAAATATTAATAAATACAAAAAATATGCAGTTATTAATTACACACAACAACACACACACAAAAATTCACTTTATTCCCCTTTCCCTCAAACTTTGCGTGACCCCCCCTGGCGCCCCCTGACGGCCCCCCGGGGGGTCGGGGCCCCCACTTTGAATAACACTTGGCTAACTCACTTATAATGTGAGTGTTTTTCCTTTGAGCTGAAATTAAACAAAGGTTATTTTGTTATGTTATTATCTGGGTCTCAGGTCAGTCGTTTTCTCAAACTGATATTCTGCACAAACGGTGCTGTGTTTTATTTGTATTTATTTATAGAAGGACCATGCATACAAACATTCATCTCAGCAAAGAGAAGAGATGCCAGATTATAGCGAATAGCTCATTTCCACCTGTGGTCCTCAGGCAGTTCAGAACCACCAATAAAGACATAATAACATGGCATGATCTCCATCAGTCAAACCATTTGAAAACCTGATTTAAGTAGCTCAGTGCTTCTCAAAGTGTGGTCCGCGGACCACTGGTGATCCGTGAGCGCCCCCTAGTGGTCCGTGAGTATATTGGTAAAATTTCACATTTGAAATAAATAAATAAATTTAAGTTTTCTGCACTCTCGCGGGAATATCTCCGCAATGGAGTGAGCTTAAGTTTCACTTTCGATTGCATGATATAGCCCAGATCAACACCTTCATCACACATGTTTCCACTTGTAAAAAACGATGTGTTTTGGGATATTTGTGGAGTTAGGTGGTCCGCGAGTGTTTTTTTATTGGTTAAGTGGTCCTTGGTATGAACACGTTTGAGAAGCACTGGAGTAGCTCAATAAATGAATACATAGTACACTTGAAATACACTTACATGATCTCACTCAAATAATTACAAAGCCTGATTTAAATTCAGGTTACGAACATAATACTTAGTACTGTTAGGGATTAATTTTGTCTTTACTTAAGACATTTGACCTTTCGGCCTGTTGACATTTACGACCAACCCTAAGTCTGTGATCTGTCTTAAGGAATGGGAAGTCTCAGCTATTGCTGACATCACCAGTTGTGTGACCGGTCAGCTCTCGGTCACAGAGCCATAGAGTCAGAGAAGTGATTCAGCGCCTCCAGGTGGTCACCTACACCTTCCCCCAATATGTGGGTTGACTCTTAGTGAAAAGTTAAAAGGTGGATGAGAGGGGATCAGAATCGACATGGCAACCCACCCGAGCAGTCAGACCCTCTGACTGTGTGACTTGTGATGTGAAATTCTCCGGCCGATGCTTGTATTAAATCCCAGTGTTTGACGTCCCGTGTCTCTCTGAGTCCCGACTCTCCATTGAAGCAGACCTTTCCCTTACAAGTACACTTCAAATACACTTAAATAAAATATAGTATGACAATACAGTTCAAATGAAAAAACTCAGATTACAGTGTAATTAATGTTGACTGGTTGCTTAATATCATGTTGTTTGCACCATAGGAAAACGAGTTAAAATCAGTACAGGTTTACTGTAAGGTCATTATTATATGTACAGCACTTTGGCTCGACCACACATCGTTTTAAAAATGTGCTATATTAATAAAACCTGATTTTATTTATAATATAAGAACACAGACGTATGAAAGCATGGGCAGCAGCAGCATGACCTGCAATGCTTAAACTCTAAACTACACATGTTCCTGATTCAGTCTCTTCACTCAGACTTCTCACGCTGGAGTTGCAGTAATGTTTAAATGATAAGTAATGTTTAAAATTCAGTTTGAAAGCAGTGGGGGTGTCGTCAGTATGTGGGTGCATATAGGTGAGAGGGTATTTCATATGTGACCTTCGGAGGAGAGGTGGAATCAGACTGTAATATTCTGAAGCGAGGACACATTTCCAAAAGACTACGCATCGAATTGCTGTTTCGTTTAACCTAAAATATACGAGTAAATACACTGCAGTTGACTTTCCAGAAAGAAAATCAGTATCCAACATCTTAATGATACGAATACAAATACTTTAAACTATAACTATTTGTTTAAATATCACAAACGCTATTCCTGGCTGTGTCCAACCTTGATCATTTGAAATGTTAACTGTGAGCTAAAATAATTGAAATCTTGTTCAAACTAAACTGTAATTTTGATATAATAAGAAGATGAATTATGAGCGACCTCTCGATACCAACGACACGATGACCCACCACCGCCGCTCTGGGCTCTTCTTCATGTGACTGTTGTCGTGCAATGGTTCTTTCTCTCTAACGTTGGCTCGCTGATTTCAGAGGCTAGTCCTGATGAACATGCCTGTGGACGAGGAGATGTCGGTCCACTTCACCTCCACCCTGATGGCCCTCATCCGCACCGCGCTGGAGGTCAAGATCGCCCGAGGTGAGGGGGGGTATATGTTGGTACAATCCTGAACGTCCTCTTCCAGCAGCTGTGAACATGACAGGATGTGTGATGACCCAGAAGAGCATCAGGACTGCTTGAGGAAGATGATAGCTATGTGATGAACATGATGACTCAGCCTCTATGGAGAGAGGCATCAAGCATGCTCATTTCTGACGTGGAGCTACTCTGAAGTAAACATTGAATACTGCTTCCTGTTCCTCCATCTCGTGACTGTGTGACTCCCTCTCTGGATATCAGCACGTCTTTTTTAAAACTGGAGAATATTAAATATTCTTTAAGAGGCGAAACCTCTAGGTTTTCAACCCTTCTTAACCTTCTTCAATTCTCTCTCATGTGTGTCCACTGATTAATGGACACCCCTTTCCTCTTTATTATATATTTATTTTTTGTCTTTGTATTTTTTTATTATTATGTTTGTGTTGTCCCGTTACGG